>CM073769.1:139084396-139590699 GCA_037158775.1 Hetaerina titia
GGCTTCCAACCGTGAAGGCCCGGGTTCAAATCCTGGAGACAACAAATATTTTTCAGTGGTATCCCGATCCCTACTTGAGGTGCTTTGTGGAGAGCACTTTCAGTGAGTACAACATCTGTTGGATGGGATGTTAAACTGCGGACCCCTAGGCACCTTTCGACAAGAGTAGGCTAATACCGACGCCGGGTTTCTCTCCATCCTTCCTTTCCCACCCATCCCCAATGGCGCAAATGACTTTATGCCTCCCCAACAAATCCAAAACCATCCTGGACTGAACTGCTACAATTTTTGATATATTAAAACACTTTACATTTAAACACCATTCCTCATAGATCAGATATTAATTAATTGCTCTGAGGGGCAAGGGATGGGAGTGTGTCAGTTACACAAAAAAAAAAGGAGTTAAAAAATGTAAAACCTTCGTACTGAAATTTCTACAATGATTTTCATTAGATGTACAGGTACGTTTTGCTAAACCAAAGGACATCAATTGCTATCACAAATAATTTCTCTCTTAATTTGCCTGTAACTTCTGATTCATTTTAACCAAAATATCAATATTCACTAATTCTACTTCGTTAAGTTTATGTAAGCATTTTTGCATTGCAAGTTTATGTAAGCATTCATTTTAACCAAAATATCAATATTCACTAATTCTACTTCGTTAAGTTTATGTAAGATGATTTGATAATGAAGGATTACTTTCACTAATGAGGCAGCTTTAGATGTAGCATTTAGAATAGCAGTAAATCCTTCCTGTTGCCAGCTACCCCCATTATTTGTGCTGAGACATGTAAGGATGAGAAAATGTGCACCATACTTGCTGTTACTCATGGAGCCATTGTGTCTTTATTAAATATCGGTGTTCAAACTAATGTGCTTTGATTTAATTATTTTGAATATTATGATGTTTTCCTCATCATCTGATTATTATATTGATCAGGAGAGTTACTAAATTGGGAAATGAATACAAAGGATGTATGTAGAATTAACATCACGTGGTGGTAGGAGTTTGTAGACTTGAAAAAAGATAAAGCCATACATAGTGTATTGGTGACTTGAGAATGAATTTTAAATAAGAATACAATTTATTCTGTAGGTGTTGGAAAACAGGATATCAAATTGATTTTATAAAAATGTGCAATACTTGAAATAGAGGCATATCCAAAAATCTAATGGATGGTGCTGAAGTTAAGTAAACTAAAGAGATTTCTGCGTTAGGATTTTAACAACCTGTGTGCTCCATTTAGGATGATTCAAAAAAATTTGGCTGCATTCTCTTTTCATATTTTCTTGAAATACAATGTCTCAGTCTTGGCCAAAGGAAAGATTTATGTGTACTACAATTAGAATATAGTTTTTAATTGAAATTTGCAGGCATGGCTGGAAATCAAAGTTATTCAAATAAATTCTGGGTGACACAAAAACATGCTAGTGTAGCATAATGTTCAAAATTGGCTGTTATGTTTTGATTTCCCATGTCATTATATCATTCTAAATAAGGTCTGCTGCTAACTCATTAATCACCTACTTTATTTTTAATTTTTCTATTTAGTACACCTAAATGTTAACCTTTTTCAGAGTGACCTAACCAAAAGGACTACCTCAGTGATACAGCCAGCAACAAAAAGTGAGACTTGATGATGCCCGAACAGTTCAAATTTTAGGCCATACATTTTTAACCTCATTTTAACCATCTAACGTAATGGGATTGTCAGTACTAATTTTGGTTAGGGTAATTTATTCAAAAAGAATGCAAAGAGCATTTGGGCATACTTGTATGATTTTTACAAATGCATTATAATCTAGATGTTTTAATAAATAGATAATAAAATATAATTGGTACTTTATTATTGTTTGTTTCTGGAACTAAGATTATTTTCATATTTGAAAGTCCCATTGTGGTGAAGGCATTTATAACAGGATGCACCGAATATTGCGGAGTGAGTGATAGAATATTGAGGAGTGGCACAATGTGTATAACACTGCCTCTTTTGATGAAAGCTTTATAGATCTTTTACTAAATTGCTGCACTACATTAACATGTCATTTCATGTTTGGCACAAAAAAAGGACCAAGTCTCCTAAATGTAAACTTTGGATGAGTAATGAAGTACGTTTCATGGCTCAATATGTTAAAGAGCTGGCCATCTCTAGTAAAACTAATAGTGAAATTAAGACAATATGTAGAAAAGAAAAATCATTACCATCAAATGTTACAGTCAGCTAAACATTGCTATAATGACCATTGGATCAACAATCTAGAAAATTATTATTACCTCCAGAATCAAACCCAGAAAGCAGTCTCAAATTCAGATTAATGATTCATCAGGAATTATTATATCAGACTTTTCAGAACTTGCCCACAACTTAGCATATCACTTTCAACCTCCTCCTATTATTAAGAAAAGCAACTCTTCTAATTTAGAAGTCATTGCTGCTACCCACTCAGTCCCTATTTCTCTATCCCCTAACAACATCTGGACTGAAAAATATAGTTAAGAATCTAGGTACAAAATGAAGCTCTGGTTTTTTAATGGAATTCTAAGTTGCATTATTAAGCAATCTATTGACTTTATTATGCAGCGTCTTCATTTTCTAATAAATGAATCTTTCAGATTAGGAGTGTTTCCATCCCCTTTGAATTTGTCAAAAGTCATTCCACTTTTTAAAAACAAGGGTGATAGACATGACATTAACTCCTACCATCCAATTTCTCTGTGGAACAAATTCGGCGAAATATTTAAGAGGGCATTCTATGTTAGGTTAATTTCAAATCTAGAGGTTTCCTATCTCCTTTCATTATCTAAACATGGTTTTACGGAACAAAAATCTACATCTTCTGCTATCTATCAGTTAATAACCCACACTTTAAAGGCTCTAGATAAAAAAAATGGAAGTTGCTGAAATGTTATTCAATTTCTCAAAAGCTTTTGACAATTGTTGACCACCAATTACTTCTCAAGAAACTCAACAGGATGGGTATTCGTGGCATACCTAATGCTTAGATGAAATCCTACCTATTTGATAGAATACAACAAGTGGTTATTTCTATAAATGGTGCATCTTTTGTTTCCCCAAGTAAGGTCCTTAATTGAGGTGTTCCTCAAGGCTCTATTCTTGGGCCTGTCTTGTTTCGTTCTTATATGAGTATAAATGAATGATCAATAATCAAACAGTGCTACCCCCTTGTTATATACTGATGCCACCAACATTATCCTTGCATCACCTACTTTTGATGAATTGACAGTGAAGTGCAAACAGGTTAGTCACACCTTACTTTCCTGGTGTCATAATAATTTCCTGGATTTGAATATAGAAAAGTCTCACCTAATGTACTTAGTAAATAAAAATAAAGCAAGCAAAGTACTTTGTATTGAAGCTGATGGAATAGGTGATTGCACAGGTACAAGATACCAAATTTTTTGGTTTCAATATCAATTTTCAAATCTCCTGGGACGAACAAACAAATACTAGAGCTAGTAAATAAAGCTAAGCCAGCTTCTTAATAAGGTCCATTGGATCCACTGTTTATGCAGATGTTCTCTGTGTACTATACTATGGAGAATTTTATTCTCACATAGCCTATAGTATCCTTTACTGGGGTTCATCCTCTAAGGCCTTGGCTATTTTCTGAGTCCAAAGAAGGGCTATTCGGCTCATGACTTACAATAAACACAATGCCCCTTGCCCTCCCATGTTTAAAAAACTGGATGTACTGCCAGTGCCATGTATTTATATTTTTCATGCACATAGTACAAACAAAAATAAATTGAGTATGAGAAAAATTGCGATATCCATACATATTCCACTAGGCAGAATGAGCAACTGCACATATTATATGTACACACAAAAAATGCAGATGTTGGTCCAAATTTTATGGGCCTTCAACTTTATAATAAACTCCCAGCTGAGATTAAGGCCCAAAAGAGAGTGCCTGCATTTAAAGTCAATCTAATTACGTTCTTGAAATTAAAAATGTTTTATTCAATTGCTGAATTTCATAATAATGCCTTGATATGCATCTTGTATCCATGTATGTATTTGTTACTTAACCCTTACGTGTCTTATATCGAGAGTAACAGCTGTAACAACTTCATCGCTGGACAAATAATATGTGTTATTATTAAGGCATGGAGAAAGAAATTAAGCAATAGTCTAACATGCACAAGCTCAAATCTCATAATAAATTAACTCTCAGCTCTCTAAGACTTAATAAAAGTAAGCGTAATGTTTTACATTTTATAAATAATACTAGTAGCAGAAATCTGTTTTCCATGGCTTTACAATGCCCTTAATGTAGTACTCCCATCTTAGCCATATGACGGTATTAGTTGCTCCAAATAAGTTTACAATTCTAGTTTTCCCAGTAAAAAGACATTTTTTCAGATTTATGGGAATGAAATTCCAAAATTGGAAATTTTGAAGCATTCAATGTGGTGCAACCATAACTCTCTCCAAAACCAAAATTTTTTCACACCATACAAGAGAGAAGAAATGTCTCCATTAAATTCTGCTACTTTATGTTTATTTTGCTAGATTAAGGGCTTAGGGTGGCAATACGAAAAAACATTCCTGGCACTAGGCTTCCAAAAAATTATGCAGATTGAGAATAAGTTTGCTATCCTAATAGAAATGATCTGTATCCTTAATGCTGAGGCCAAACTGTTGATCCAACTTCACATTCCACTTAAGGTAAGTGCATGAATTACCAAAATACCATTTATGTTAACTTTACCTTTTCCACCATTCCCGAGACAATAGAGGCAAAATAAGGCTTTTAATATGTCACATAGAACTGTTAACTATAGCAATTAGTAAATTATACTTTTCGGATAGAAGTTAACTTATCAAATCTTGCACCTTTAATCTAGATAAAAACTACATCACCTTGAAGCTATTTTCATTTCACTTTATGAAAGATAAAAGCAACGTTTGAAACTGATTAAAAGTAATTTTAATACCCCTGAGAATGGAAAAATACCTCCTAATAGGGTAAATTAAAATCCAGGTAGCTTATGATTATCCATAATTTCATGATTATTGAATGTGATGAAATCAATTTTTGAATAAATTTAGGTCATATTTTCAATCTGATAGGTTTCCATGTTATGCTCAGTAGTTGTCATAGTGGCATGAAAGGCAAGCCATTAGTTGCATCTTAAGATTATATTCAGAACATCAAAACTTAAAAAAATGAAATTAGATGTGGACAGAAACTATCAGATACTGATTTTGATGCATATTAAACCACAAGCTTTTTTCCAGCAGAAAATGCCCATTATTTAGGTATTTTCAAATGAGAGCTCATATCATTTGCCTAATTTCTCACAAAAGTGAGAAAATCAAAAGGATTCATTTTTAAGGCATTAACACTTAATACTGGATAATTTTGAAAACTGTGATGGTCAAGTACCATTAAAATTCACTCATCAGAGCTTACTAATGTAAGTAACAAGACAGCATATGTCCATATTAAAACTAACAAAAGATCAGATGGGAAATACATGGGGCAGGTTTATGTAATTCTAGAATCAGGAGAAGGGGACAGATAAAAGAATGTAAACTTTTTTCGTTTAAGAAACTTATGGCTAAGCCAGACCTTCCAAATGATATACAGGGTTCATCCAGAAAATAAGTGTCTTGACAAATAAGTCTTTTTTGACAAAAGGGGAGTCGTCCACTACGAATCTGTACCTGAACGACAAACTGTAAATGCTGCATTTTCCGTCCAAGTGCTCGACAGGCTTCAAAAACAAGTCGCCCGCATCCGCCCAGCGATCAAAAACATCTGGCGGCTGCATCACGACAATGCGCCGTCTCACACCGCGCTTGTCGTGTCGGACTTCTTGGCCAAGCACGGTGTGGCAACGCTGCCGCACCCGCCCTACAGCCCAGACTTGGCAACACCGGACTTCTTTCTGTTCCCGAAGGTAAAGAGGAGTTTGAAAGGAATGCGATATGGGATTTTGGATGCCGTCAAAGAGGCCGTGACGACGTGTCTTCGAGAGGTTCCCGATGATGCCTTCGCGGGGGCGTTCCAGGAATGGAAATGCCGCTGGAACAAGTGTATCGACTCACAAGGGTCCTATTTTGAGGAATATTAGCTTAAGATATGTAAAAGGGTAATAAATTTTTTTCTTGAGCTCAGTACACTTATTTTCCAGACGAACCCTGTACCTATATTGGTTGCAAGAGTTTGAAATAAATGAATATATAGAAAACTGGATTCATTAACTTTTCATCTTTTGTAAACATACATAGGGTATCAGAAAAAGATGTTTCATCATGTATTTTTTTAGGTAATCTACCAGTTAAGGTAGGTTTTGGGATGGACACAACTATCAAATAAACATTTTGTTACTCCAAACAAAACCCAATTTAGCAACCTAATCTACATCAGGTCCCTCTTCATCTCTGTGTACTTCTTTCCTCCCTTCATCCCGTCCAACATCCCTATCCTGTTCCTGCCCTTTCCTCGCTTGCCCAACATTCTCCCCTCTATTACTTTCTTCAACATTCCACTACTGCTCAATATGCCTTTCACCCATTTTTCCTGCCTCCATAGGATTTCTCTCAACAAACCCCTCTACTCACCTATCATCTCCAGTACTTCCTCATTTGTTTTCCTATCGGTCCATTTCACCTTCTCCATTCTTCTCCACACCCACATTTCAAAAGCCTTCAATCTACGCCTATCCTCCTGCTTCAACGACTACGTTTCCGCGCCGTACAGAGCTACGCTCCATATCAGAGTTTTTACGAGTCTTGTCTTAACATCCCTACTCAACGTCCCCGTCATCAACTCCCTCCTCCTTGAGAAAGCCTCCTTGCCTAGCGCAATTCTTCTCCTTACGTCCCTACCACTTTGACCGTATTGGTCCAAAACACTTCCGAGATATGTAAACTGTTCAAGCTGTTCTATTTTATCCCCGCCTATTTTAATATTTCGCTTAGCCTTTTTCTTTCTGGAAAATCGCATAACCTTTGTTTTATTAATATTGATTCTCATCCCATATTTATCGCACTGAACCTCCAATTCACTCAGCAATGCTTGTAACCCATTGACTGACTGAGCAACTAATGGTTGGTCATCAGCAAACCTAACCGATTTTACGAATTCCCCTCCGACTTTCATTCCTACCTCCAGTTCTTCCCATGCCTCTTTAATCATTTCCTCCTCATATACGTTGAACAGCACCGGTGACAATGGGCAACCCTGCCTTACCCCTCTTCCTAATACTGCCCATCCGGACTCTCTGTTCCCCACTCGCACCTGACCGCATCACACGTACCTCTTCCCTTCCTAAACCCAAACTGATCATCCCCTATGTAATCATTTGCCTCTCTCTCTATCCTTTTGTTGATGGTCCTGAGAATAACATTAGCTGCATGGGATATCAAACTTATTGTTTTATAATCCTCACATGATGTAGCCTTTACCTTTTTAGAATAGGAACTAACACTGATCTCACAAAATCTTCTGGCTAGATACCTTCCTCATAGATACTACGAATCAGTCCATATAGGGCCTTCTTCCCACATTTTGCTAAAAATTTCAACAGTTCCACAGGAAGGTTATTTGCTTTCATCTCCTTTAATGCCCTTTCTATTTCATCGTCGAGTATGCCTGGACCTAAGCTATCTTCTTTTACATCATGTTCCTTTTCTATGTCTAACCTTGTCGGCCTAAGTTCCCCACCATACAGTGTTTCTATATATTCCTTCCATCTCTCTTGGATTTTTTCTGGTTTAACTATTATCTTACCCCAATTATCTTTAACTGTTAGCACAGAGTTGCCAGAGTTAGCAGAGTTCAGTTAGTTGCCTTCTTACTTCCCGATAATAACTTAACCTTGCTGTGTAGTGCACCAATTTTACCCTTCCTCTCTAACCTTTCCAAATCCTCGCATTGCGTTTTCTACCATTCTTCTTTCGCTTTATTTGTGGCCCTTCTCAATTTATTGTATAACTCTTTGTACTTCATTTTGCCTAACTCTGCGTTTACATTCTTCCATCTTCTTCTCTCCTCCATCTTTGCAATCATCTCATTCGTTACCCATGGTTTCCTTATCCTTTTCCCGTTAACGGTTCCTATAGTGTCTTTCGCGGCTTCTGATATCCCTTGCTTGATAGAGTCCCATTTTTCTTCGATAGTACCCAGGTCTTTACCGCTATCCATCATTTTCTCTACAGCCTGCTGATATTCCTGCCTCGGTAATCCATTTAATGCTTCTACATTCCATTTCCTAACCCGCCGCCCTTGCCTTATTTTTTTGAAATGGACATTACATTTCATAACAATTGAATTTTGGTTAGAGTCCGCATCCGCTCCTGGGAAACTGTGCGAATTTATCACACTGGTCCTAAACCTGAGCCTCACCATAATGTAATCTAACTGATACCTTTCTGAGTCACCTGGCATTTTCCATGTATACCTATGCCTTTTGTGGTGTCTAAACCAAGTGTTGGTCATCATGTATGTAAAAGTAATTTGTTTCCCTGAATGAAGTGTAATGCATTCAAAGAAACTCATTTGTAATGAACATGGTTATCATGAAATCTATACCTCGGCAAGAAAACAGAAGAGTTAGTGGAAAACTATTCATCGAGTAACCAGTCATGGTTAAGGCAATCACTGCAGTGAAGACCTCATGGATATAATGATATTAATAAATGAAAAGAGGGAACACTGCAATACCAAAGCAAAGATTTTTTGAGTATCACCATATTATGTAATTTTTCTCTTCCCAAATCCTAATTTCACATAATTGGCAACAGCATTTCCTAACTAATTATTCTAAATATTTAAATTTTAAGTCTAAAATGATTTTTGGAATGGTACTCATAGCTTATAATATTATTTGTTAATTTAATCTCCTCTGCATAAGTACATATTAGTGAGTGTGCAAGGGAAAGAATAGCAGTGAATGACACATATAAAACTACATAATATGGATATATCAAGTGACATTATTACAAGCAATGACTTAATAATTTGATTCATAAAAACAGAGTGACATAAAATTATGATGTGCAGAGCAAATAAACAAGGTCATAAAACTGCAGTCATTTTTTCATACCTCCATTTCCTTGAAGGAATAGACTTTAATGACGAAAATACCATAATCAAATCATCTTAATGATTAAAATAACAGTCCATTAAGATCAAGTGGATCTTAATGATCGAATTGATAGAATGAGTGTTGTAAATGTACAGTTGCAAGACTAATGTACAGTAAGATGATATTGTCATCATACCCATTTTGCAAGACTAAGATAAATGTCAGTAGGGAGACAAATCAGTGTACCTTCTATATGAATACCAAATTATATTCTAGTATGAAATATACACGGAAGAAGTGCAAAACTTCATGTTTGAATAAATATTATGGGTATTTTGGGGAAACATTTTGGAGGAATCATTATGACAATAAAATTATTATCTCTACTTTCTATAAAATATTTCACATTTTAACTATTTTTCATAGATAATATTCATAGATTTCATTTCACATTTTTCGGAAGATTAGGTGTTACTGATAAAAATTGGCCAAATTGTGCAGTTTTTATATCTTGATTAAAAAAAGATTCAATTGTAAACTGTTTTCATATGGCCATTGACAACATTAAATAAAAACACAAAAAGTTAAATTGGGTCTCTGATCCAGCATAACTCATAGGGTTCAAAAACCCTGTGTGTCTAACAAAGGGCTTATGGAATACCACCAAACCATAGTTTTCAAACTGAAGGTCAATTTGATATGTGACAGTAGAGATCCCCTAATACCAAACCTAATGGTGTGAAATTCACACAACAGGGTAGGGGGGCCAGTTTCTTTCCCTGTGATGCCTCGGGTTTCCCTGGAAGTTCTGATACAGGAAAAACTACACAGCTTGAGTGAAACTCAGGGTAACCAGAATTCATACCTAGGAATTGGACCTGTTTGTAGTTCAGCACTCCATCATGTACCCTAATAAAATACATCATCAGACAAATGTAGGACTAACTTAACAGCCCAAATACCAGTATGGGTTAATACCATGGCTGATGGAAGCAAGTCACTCAAGAATGGTAATTTGACCAAGTTAAATTTATCTTAAATGTAGACTACTTTATTGAAATATAAGATAACTTAAGATCCATCTCACAATGAATCAGGTAGCAAATGAAGAATGACTAACGAATTAAGGAAGCAAGGAGATTGAGCAAAAATAATAATGGGAGAAACGATAGGTTGGATGAAAGAATGAAAAGTTGGCCTAATCAAAACATGGCATACAACAGAGAAAATATGTCAAAGAATAAAGGAAAGGATTAAGATTGATACTTCAATACTCTACCCATGAAATAGTATAACCAGACGTTTTGTAGTTTGTGACAGCAGAATTAGGAACTATTGTGTTATCATTAATTGGTAATGTTGGCTGGTATTTGAAGTACTTGAAATAAATACAAACATTATATCCACAGAATGGATGGTAATTAAAAAGAATAGATAGTGTTTCATCACTGAAAGTGAAAAAATGAGTAATCATGCATTAGAATATGACACGATTTATTATTAAAAAAAGGTAATTCACAGCCAAGGGCATGGGAATTCCTTCAAGTCATCAAGTACACATTAGCCATAGATATATAAATATTATCATTAATCATGACAACAACGTTAACTTGATAAAATGATTCTCAATCTGCATTGAAAATTAAACAATAATATTCTGTTGCCTTCATAAGCAAACAAAATAACAATATTAAAGTCCAATGATGGTAATTTCCAAAAGGTAAAAAGATCAGTCACCAGATGTCACATTTTGGGCAGCTGCTACTAGTGCATGATGAATTTCCCTAGCATAGGATACCTGGGCCCTGACAGTGGCAAGAAACTGAGAATATGTGAGCATAGAAGACCCTCCCCCTGATGGATCACCACCTTGATTGCCTCCTCCTGCAGCGGTCACCTGGCCCGACGAAGGTGTTGGATTGACAACCGACGGTGATGCTTCAGTGCGAGTGAGTGCCACAGGCAGTGGGAGATACCTCTGGCTACTTCCCCCCTGGGAAACGCATGCTATTGAAGTTTTCTGAAAAATAACGAACATATATAACTTATGTTTCCGGAAAAAAATCATAATGACTTCTAGTTGTCAGTACTCTTTAAAAACATGTGGAAAGACTGAAGCCGTAATCAACAACAAGATATTAACTTTCTACATCACAATCGACCACATAATGGGAACGATTGGTCAGTTAAGTTACACATTTTGACAAAGAATTCTCGGGTATGAAACCAATCATGTGAAACCTGACCCGTTCGATTAAAAAACTAGTGAATTCATTCTTTCTAAAATTTCCACGTAGTCAGTTGGCCATCCGTATGAACGTCACAATACATTATCTCCGCACTGAATTGAATATAATCCCAACTCATGTTATTGGTTAAATCATAAATACATCAAAATTGATTTGATATTTACTTACTAAATGAAGTTCGATCTGATCACAAATTGAATAAAACTCTTCTATGTTTTTGTCAAATCTTGGCAATGGAACGTCCACTCCTTTCCTGAAATGAAATTCATATGAAGGAATCGGTTACAAAAGAAGCGAACTAGACCCATTTCCAGTTACTTACAATGATCCTACGTCAACTAGGCAGTTTTGATGAAACGTTTGCGCAGATGTTTTGAACACGGCCTAGATAAAAGGGGCATTAGTAATTTGCAAAAACCATGGAAGCATATATTTAAACGAAATACTATATGGTATTGGTTTCCCCACCACTAAGGACTCCTTTAGAGCTGGCATCAACGATTTAACTTTGGATATATTATCCAATCTTTCCTGTTGCTGAGGAATTTGCTGTTGTTGAGGTTGCCCTTGTTGCTGAGGTGTACCTGGTTGCTGCTGTTGAGCCTGAATATTCATTTTGGATGAAGAAACTGTTTTTAAAGTCTCCCCGACGATTCGAACTGACACCAGCACTGCTCTCGATTAGCAACCTATTGTGGCGTATTTACCATTTTACAACCGGAGACGACGCACACAGATTTCAAAAATGAATCATACCGTGACACTTAAACGACTGATGACGCCGCAATTTTGCCTACTGCAGTTTACATTTTATCGTCCAGCGTGACCATTACCGATTACAAGAGTTTTACTAGTTAACCGAAAACAAACACAACATATAGTGGAAGTTTCACGAAGTTCTTATGAAAAAGTGAACAACGAAATTTTACCACATTATACCAGCTGTTTGTCAATTAATGTGGGATAAGTTTACCGAACTTGTTTTTAAGAACCAAAACATTATCACACAATTTCAACAAGCTCTGTGTCACCGGTCCGCACTTGTATCGACCTTATTCCGGGCCACCTGCGTGAGGGTTTTCCAACTAAAAAACCAGGGCAACCTCTCCCCCGTCGTTTAACGCATTAGCGTCTTCCATGGGAGATATTCCCTAATAATGGCGCCCGATGGTATTTGCTGTAGGATTGCATTTTGGCAACAGCTACGTTAAATGGCATCAGAAGCTATTCCGTAAAAGTTGCCGATGCTATTTGAGTGTCGGACTGCCGAGCCCGTGACAAAAGGTATCCCTGAGATGACATCAACAATTACATTTATCTTAGATAGTCATTTGTTAAAATCATCATTAAAATATAATGTAAACATTAAAATTGAAGGGAATCTCTGGAGTTGATGCGGCTGATTTTTATTGACTTACTAAATACTGTGAAAATCCGAGTAGTAATAATTGGAAAGAGAAGACTACGGGATCAATGAAACCTTTAAGTGGTGTGCGGCCAAGATTTTGTCTATTCGATGTTTTCTGGCTTAACTTACCTGCAGTTTGAGCATGAAGTTCTTGACATGACGAGATAAGGGGAAGCAGTTTAGAAAATGGAACGTTAAAGCATTAACGGGATTGAAAAGGAAGAAGTAACAGTAGGATGTAAATAATATAGTGAGGAAATGGAGCTTAGTACTATTGAGGAAAAATGGACATCAAAAAAGGGATGTCGATAGCTGCAAAAGAAATTAAAGGAACTATTAATAGGAAAAGGTAACCATAGATAAATGAGAGAAGGAAATGGAATAATGTAAGTAAAGATTTAAGTAGAAGAAAGTATAGAGTTAAATAATTGAGGATGGTAACAAATAGAGCGAAGTAAGCGTGTGTATCACAAGGTTTGCAGAGGATGGTTGAAATTAGAGCGCTATACAGGGAGGCAACACACTGTCAGAATGCAAGAAGCGAAAATGTGTTTACAATCAGAGATAAGTTGGGAAAAATATAAGTTGAACAAGAAAAGATCCAAGAGAGATTGAAGGAATATATAGAAGAACTGTATAGTGTAGAAATTAGACCAGCAAGGTAAGGCATAGAAAGAAAATATGACGTAGATGAGGATAGCTTAGGTCTTAGCCAAACATTTTGCAAATGTGCATATCATACCTTTGGTTAGGGGTACCTTCTTCTCAGTCATGAACACTAACTCATAAACTTCTCACTATAATCGCTGGGAAGGGAATGAGCGAGGGAAGTGGTTTGTCCCAAAGCCAGGCATTTTCTTAGAATCACCCTTCTACACCAACCAATGCTTACTCTGATATCACTGTGTGGAATCTTAAATTCCCTTGACACATCCAAAGCTTTCATTATTCCATACTTCTTCTCAAATGATGGGACGTTACCTTTATTTTAATCACAACAAGTCATAGACATGATTTTTGAGGCCTTGAACCCTTTTGGAGGTCATCTAAATGCCTTTCTGCTTGAATTAGCATATTTAAAATATCTGAATACTTCTGCGGTAATGGAGTAGTTGCTTCTTAACATCTGAACATTGTTTAATTTTTCTGTCTCTTAAGCCAAGAGTATTTTAAAGATAAAACCATAACTTTGTCAGATTCTTTTGTTAACGTTGGATCTGGATGAAGCCTTTCTCAATATGATCGAGACTTTCCTTTATCCATCTTTAAATTAATAAATGGTGAATGTTAAGAAATCTAGCCTGAACCTCGGGATAAACAATTATCGTGCCTAGTGCAATCCCTCTTCCCCACCCAAGGGTCTCCCCATCCCAAAACATGCCTCCCACCACAACATCCCCTTCAACCAGTGTTATAATGTTTCCGTTCTGGCATCCCTGCCCCCATCTGATAACCCTATTAAATTAATAAATTCGGTAGAAATTATCAAGAAATGGTGCACGAGTGTTCATTTTATGTGTTCTTATATTGTTTTTTGCTGTCAATTGGAAATAACTTTCTCCACCAACAAACCCTTAAAATACTCAAAACTACTCCCCTGGGCCTGCTATATTGATGACATTGTCCTCCTTTGGTCCGAGGGACGCAAAACTTTATCCTCCTTCATTTCCTCTCTCAACTCCTCCTCAGTATCTTTCAATTCATCTATATCTGACTCAAATATCACTTTCCTAGATATCATCATTCACCTCCAGAACAATAAGTTCAACTTCTCAATCCACATCAAACCAACCAACAATACCTCCATTTCAATAGCTGCCACCCATCACATACAAAACGCTCCATCCCGTTGTCACTCTCAGTATGCGACTTCCGCCTCTGCAACAACACCCCCTCCGAACAGAAATACATGGACCAACTACATGACTCTCTCAGAAAATGTGGGTACCTGGAAAAAATACTGAATAGTTAAATTCTCAAACTGTAAATCCATTACACTCCTCTCCCCAAACCAAAATGCCCAAAATGCACTAACCGTATCACCACGTTTTTCCCGGAAACCCACAAAATTAAACATAATCCGTGAACACTTCCCAATTATTAACAGCAGTCATTCTGCATCACTTTTATCCCCACATTGTCCCTCCATTTTGTTTAAACACCCATCGAACTTGGGAGCCATCTTCAAGTTGGCAAAACCATCTGCGAGCACCCCTGTCTCTTCCCCGCACCATGCAACCGGCCCCGCTGCAAATGCTGCCATCTCCTAAGACCCTCCACCTCCCTTACTACCAACTCCCAACCCAACGCCACCTGCACTTCAAAAAACATCTCTCCTCTACAGCCTCTCCTGTAACTTCTGCCCTGCCTTTTACGTGGGTGAATGCACGACCACCCTTTCCCTCCAAATGAATAACCACCACTATTCCACCAAATCTCCCACCTTTCTTAATTATCCCATCCCTACTCACACTGCTTCCCAAAACCAATCTTTTGATGACTGTTTCTCTGTTTTGGTGATTGATACCCTTCCCAAATCTGCAGGTTGCATAGAGGTGAGAACCCATGAGATGGCACATATCTGGGTGCTCCAGTCATATAAACCTTCAGGTTTTCACCATTGGGTAAATAAGTGTGAAGGTCATCTATGAATATAATAAATAGAAGTGGACTTAGTACTGAGCCTTGAGGTACTCCACAATTCGTTTCAACTAGGCTGGACCTGAAGGTGCTGGCATCAGACTTATGTTTGAGATTTATCTGGACTATTTGTTCATGATTTGAGAGGTAAGATCTGATCCATGATAAAGCAATGCCATTGATTCCAATGCTGATTAAGTTGGAGTAGAGTATGTTGCGATCTATGGTGTATGGCTAGATAAGTAAAAAAATATCAATTATATCTTTTTCATTAGAGAGTCCCCAGATGATTTTATTAATTAGTTGAAAGGCTGCATAATGGTCGATGGTTTATGGTTCCTTTAAAAAGTCATGGTGGGAAAAATACAAAAAATTGAAGTGCTCAAATAGTTAACAACTCGATTGTAAAATAGCTTTTCAAAAATCTTAGAGAAAACAGAAATGATTTTAATTGGTCTATAATTTTCTGATTCACTGTATGATCCTTTTTTATGGATAGTAATTATCAAAGAGGTTTTAAGTGCAGGGGGAAATTGACCTTTAGATGGAGACAGGTTAAATATATCAGAGAGAGGTTTAAAGTGATCTTGGCTGCCAGATTAGTGATTGGCACAGGTATCCCATCATACCCAAGAGACCATTTATATTCAAAAGTTATGATTTTTTCAACTTCTTTAGAGTCTGATGGTGTGAGAAATATTGATTTTGGACAATATTCATATTATGAATTGGTGGACTAGCACTTTTCCCAAGTTGACAAAATTGACTGTTGAAGAAAAAGCAATATCAACAGGTTTTGATACTAAAATATTATTGAATTTTATAAAATGATTTTTTTACTACTTCCAGGGCAATAGAAAAGGGTACAGTACTGTTTCATGAAAGGAAACCATATTACAACAAAGTCATCAGCCAATCTGAGAATATCACTAAAAAATCATGGCCAGCAGTAAATAATGAAACCAGGGGAAAGATACACTAGAGAGGAATTAAACATTAAAAAATGGGGAGTCAGTCTATCCCATCCAAAACAATTAACTCAGTTTGCAATGAATTACCTAACTAATGTGCCTCTGAATTTACAAAACGGAATAATGAGTAAAAATAGTTTCGATGCACAGTTTTACGAACATGTGATGTCTTCCATGGTCCTCTCTCCTGCAATGGAGGATGAGGTCTTTAGGTGCATCAAGAGCCTTAAAAGTAAACCATCAGTTGGAATCAATGAGATGCCTACTATGATTATAAAAAATGCTCCAAGGCAATTAGCAAACCCTTAACATGTATAATAGATGAGTTCTTCACAAATGGTAAGTTTCCCAACTATCTAAAAATAGCAAAGGTAACACTTATTCATTAAAAAGGGGATGAGGTTGATATTAACAATTATCAATCAGCATCCTTATCGACTAATTTTTCTAAAATCCTTGAGCTCTTAATGAGAGACAGGCTAATGCACTATATCATTAAAAATACAATTTTAAGTTGGGGACAATTTGAATTCCAAGAAGGAAAGGTACTAATGATGCTCTTGCAAGTATTCCAAAAAAAGATGACTTCTTGGAACTGGAAAGGAATACTCTGTTGGTGTAGTCAATGATCTTTCACGTGCATTTGATACTATGGACCATGAAATTCTTCCAAGTAAATACGAATGTTATGGGATCAGAGGCATTGCCCATAAATGGCTTAAATCATATTTCATGGACAGGGAAGAGATAGTGGAGGCTTCTGGCATTGGGGTGAACAACATTATGATAAACGACTTATCACCCATGGAAACAATAATTGTCGGGGTACCACAAGGTAGCATTCTTGGAACAATTATAGTTGTACTATACATCAATGATTTGCCTAGATATATTGAGAATAGGAACATAGTTCTGTATGCAGATGATACAACTCTGGCAATGAGCCACGAGGACCCTAACTTGTTGCAAGCTAAGCTTGATGGCTCATTATTGCTCTTGGAGAAATGGTTTAACGTTAACAAACTGTTAATGCATTAAAAAAATAAATACACATATTCAATTTAAAAAAAGAAGGGAAGTGCCTCAGTTAGACCTCTGCTTAAAAGGCCAACTTTAAAGGCAAACATAGAAAGGGTACATAGCACCAAGTTTTTAGGCTTGTATATTGACAAGTCTTTAAACTGGGGGATCCATACCAATGGCATATGTTCCACTTTGTCTTTATTCTATGAAATCATACAAACATTGTAGATTTAAATATACTAACAATTGCTTAAGAAGACAACTTTCAGTCTCATATGAGCTATGAAATTATTTTCTGAGGAGCATCACCTGGCTTCTGTAGCTTTTATAATGCAAAAAAGATGTATTACATAAATAGCAAAATACCTCCATGGCAAACCTCAATTTAAGGAGTTGAAAATTCTAACTTTACTTTCTCTGTTTATTTATTAATTAAGTGATGGTGTCACATTAAAAACACTACTGAGGAAGGCAATGGGAAACCACCTCAATTATCATTCCCAAGAATGTAATGATGGGCACTATATACCTATATGAGTCCTGGCAACTGCGGGAATCGGCCCAAGGGGCCGTGTGTCATGCCCGGCAGCGTGGGAGGCAAGGCTTCCGCGGTCGTCATCCCACGAAACCCTTGTGGGGGAGAAATAACAGCAGCAGGTCAGAAGACGCAGAAGAAGACAAAAGTAGTTAGAATAGGAACATGGAACGTCAGGACAATGTTGAGGACAGGCAAATTAGAGAATATTAATTGAGAGATGGAAAGAGGTAATATAGATGTTTTAGGTCTATGCGAGGTGAGATGGAAGGATAGCGGGGATTACTGGAGTGACAATTATAGAGTGATATACAGTGGCGGGGACGAGAGCCAACAAGGGCTTGCAGTAATATTAAATAAAAGGGTAGGAAGAAGTGTAGTCAACATAGAGCAAGCAACTGATGGAATCTTACTAGTAGAGATTAAAGCAGAGCCGACAAACTTGGTCATTGTTCAGGTATACATGCCACTGAGCAACCACAAGGAGGAAGAAGTCGATAGGATGTACATGAGGATGGTTAGAGGATATAATCGCGTGTGTTCCTGCAGGAAAGCATTTGATAGTGATGGGGGATTGAAATGCAACGGTAGGCAAAGGAAGAGAGGGTGGTGAGGTGGGGGACTATGGGTTAGGCACAAGGAATGAACGCAGGGAAAAAGCAATTGAATTCTGCAGGAGACAGGGGTTAGTCATCACCAACACATGGTTTAGGCAGCACAAAAGGCGTAGGTATACATGGAAAATAACAGGTGACTCAAAAAGGTATCAGTTAGATTATATTATGGTTAAGTACAGGTTTAGGAACAGTGTAATAAATTCGCAGTTTCCCAGGAGCGAATGTGGACTCTGACTACAATTCAGTTGTTATGAAATGTAATGTCCGTTTCAAAAAGATAAGGCAAGGGCGGCGGGTTAGGAAATGGAATGTAGAAGCATTAAATGGATTACCGAGGCAGGAGTATCAGCAGGCTGTACAGAAAATGTTGGATGGCGGTAAAGAGCTGGGTACTATCGAAGAAAAATGGGAATGTATCAAGCAAGGGATATCGGAAGCAGCACAAGACACTATAGGAACCATTAACGGGAAAGGTATAAGGAAACCATGGGTCACGGATGAGATGATTGCAAAGATGGATGAGAGAAGAAGATGGAAGAATGTAAACACAGAGTTAGGCAAAATGAAGTACAAAGAGTTAAAAAATAAATTGAGATGGGCCACAAATAAAGCAAAAGAAGAATGGTGGAAAACGCAATGCGAGGATATGGAAAGTTTACAGAAGAAGGGTGAAATTGGTGCTCTATACAGCAAGGTTAAGTTATTATCGGGAAGTAAGAAGGCTAGATCTGTGCTAACAGTTAAAGATAAGTGGGGTAAGACAATAGTTGAACCAGGAAAAATCCAAGAGAGATGGAAGGAATATATAGAAACACTGTATGGTAAAGAACTTAGGCCGACAAGGTTAGACATAGAAAAGGAACATGACGTAGAAAAAGATAGCTTAGGTCCAGGCATACTTGATGATGAAATAGAAAGGGCATTAAAGGAGATGACAACAAATAAGGCCTTGGGGGTAGACAACATTCCTGTGGAACTGCTGAAATGTTTAGGAAAATGTGGGAAGGAGACTCTATATGGACTGATTCGTAGTATCTATGAGGAAGGAATCAGGCCAGAAGATTTTGTGAGATCAGTGTTAGTTCCTATTCTAAAAAGGTAAAGGCTACATCATGCGAGGATTATAAAACAATAAGTTTGATATCCCATGCAGCTAAAGTTATTCTCAGGATCATCAACAAAAGGATAGAGAGTAAGGCAAATGATTACTTAGGGGATGATCAGTTTGGGTTTAGGAAGGGAAGAGGTACGCGTGATGCCATTGCAGTAATGAGATCACTAATCGAGAGGAATATAGAATACAATAAGGATGTATTTGCCTGTTTCATAGATTTCGAAAAAGCGTTTGATAGAGTGAATTGGGAAAAATTAATGCGTGCATTGCAGAAAATAGGAATGAATTGGAGGGACAGGAGACTGATCCGCAACCTGTACATGTCTCAGGCTGCTCAGGTATGAGTAGGGAACGGAGAGTCCGGATGGGCAGTGTTAGGAAGAGGAGTAAGGCAGGGTTGCTCATTGTCACCGGTGCTGTTCAACGTATATGTGGAGGAAATGATTAAAGAGGCATGGGAAGAACTGGAGGTAGGAATGAAAGTCGGAGGGGAATTCGTAAAATTGGTTAGGTTTGCTGATGACCAAGCATTAGTTGCTCAGTCAGCCAAGGGGTTGCAAAGATTGCTGAGTGAATTGGAGGTTCAGTGCGATGATGGGATGGGAATCAATATTAATAACACCAAGGTTATGCGATTTTCCCGAAAGAAAAAGGCTAAGCTAAATATTAAAATATGCGGGGAAAAAATAGAGCAGGTAGAACAGTTTACGTATCTCGGAAGTGTTTTGGACCAATACGGTCAAAGTAGTAGAGACGTAAGGAGAAGAATTGTGCTAGGCAAGGAGGCTTTCTCAAGGAGGAGGGAGTTGATGACGGGGACGTTGAGTAGGGATGTTAAGACAAGACTCGTAAAAACTCTGATAAGGAGCATAGCTATGTACGGCGCGGAAATGTGGTCACTGAAGCAGGAGGATAGACGTAGATTGGAGGCTTTTGAAATGTGGGTGTGGAGAAGAATAGAAGGTGAACTGGACCGAAAGGAAAACAAATGAGGAAGTACTGGAGATGGTGGGTGAGGAGAGGGGTTTGTTGAAAGAAATCCTATTGAGGTAGGAAAATTGGATGAAAGGTGTATTGAGCGGTAGTGGAATGTTGAAGACGGTGATAGAAGGGAGAATGTTGGGGAAACGAGGAAGGGGCTGGAACAGGATAGGGATATTGGACGGGAAGTAGGGAGGAAAGAAGTACACTGAAATGAAGAGGGACCTGATGTAGATTAGGTTGCTGGATTGGGTTTTGTTTGGAGTTACAAAATGTGTACTTGATTGTTGTGTCCATCCAAAAACCTACCTTCACCGGTAGATTACTTAATAATAATAATGTATGTATGTTAAGGATAATATGAATCAACTAATCACCAATACCCAAGTTTGAGGGTAGGCTGAAAACTAATGCACACATAATAGGAGTCCTTTTCATGTGACCATCAGAATTTTCAACTAACTGCCTGCAACCAGGCATAAAATCTGCTCTTCTAGGGGTACATTACACAAGAAATACCTCAACCATTTTCTGATTGAGAAATGTTACTTTAGGGTGGAAGAGTTTCTGGAGTCTTGGGGACACTGAAACAGCTGATTGTTTGTTCTTTGACTTGTCCTATATTTTTACTTTGTAATGTCCTGGGACCAGTAAAATTCGTTTCATTTTTTATTTCAAGTATTTCATTTTCTGTTACTGTCATGAGCTAGAGGTGTGATTGAGGTGTGCCAACAGGGTTTGAGTTTAGGGTGTGCTGCCACCCTTACTGGAGATTCAATTCTTCTTCCGCATAATAAGGGTAAACTTGTGGTTGAACGGATGATAAAAAAGCTATATTGGCACATATCACTTCATTACATAGGTTTCTTGCTGTTTGGCACAACACATGAAAGTATATGGACACATGTTGGACCCACAAGTGTGGGCACCCTTATTGTCTAACCACAAGATCGAACAAGTAAGGGAATCCCCTCCACATCTGGAAGTTATCTTTATCATTTGGTAAAGAGTATGTCCATTAGAAAACCTAACTCGATGAGCTGCAACAGCTGGTCAGGTGCATCACTGGTCTTCCAGGGAGGGTAGGGGGCATTTCCACAACTCAGAGTATGTTGTCTGGGATTTTAATCTGATGACTGTCCTCTCTGACCCACGCAGCCTCTCTCCTACATCTGGGAAATGGGAGCATATGCTTCAAAACAAGGTAGCTGAAAGGAATCTTGGCCCAGTGATGATGGATTTCTGGGATTCTACGATGAATAAATGATAAACATGTCGCTGTAAAAATTTTTGATGTAACAATTCAATTATCTATGTTTTCAGTGTTAGCATCAAAATAATTTGATCTTATCTGTCTGACTCAAGCATATTTTTGTAAATTCTAAGCTGAAAAATGATAGTGCATCTTGTGTGTCAATCTTATAGACCAGTAAATAAATTTGCATCAAAAATCTAGGTTGTTATACCATATAATTATATGTAGTTAAGAGAAAAACAGGAAACCATAACTTCTTGCACCATTTATCTGATCATCAAGTACATGGATGGATGTACTCAATGTCTCATTCACACGGGTCCTGATGAATTATTTTCATTAGAATGTTCATTGATAATGATTCTATTAAAGGATCCAGTTTTCTTTTTACACAATGACCCAGAAAGGCATGAAATTGCTACTTCACATGTACCTGTGGCATCATATATTCGGGAAGAATCATAATTTTGAGGTGGTAAGGATGATTTCAACTGTCTTAAATATAAAACAGCTCTCTTACCTCAGTGTAAGAACTTTTGCATGCTGCTAATTATCCAGTAATGCCAAAAACCAATGGAAAGCCCTTGCTGAAGGATGTCCATTTTTTACTCAATATCTTGCTAGGTAAACTGAAACTGTAAGTTTGCCAGCACCTGGGATTTTCTCGACATCTCTTCAGGAATCTCATGTAATATAATCTGACATGAATAACCATATCTGATCTCCAAAAACTAAACTTCCATTTACCTGCAAATATTGGATTACAATTAAAGGTTAAAAAATTAATGTTTCAATCATAAAATATGTTCATCACCTTTATATCAATGCACTTTGTTTTCTGTTATCAAACTTAATAAGTGGGCTAACTCTTAACAGAAAATGAAATTCACTATTCAGCAAAAATATGTCTTACGTATGATAAATACGTGAACTGATCCAATCAGGTGGCCATGATGCGGACTATAGCTCACCCCCTAGATGGCTGAGACCCAATGAGGTTGGCTGAGACCCTGGGAGGTGAGTCTGTGCTTGGCAGATTGTTGAGCTGTGCATATGGTGCCAGTTATGTTAGTTTCTGTTGTCCTTATTTTTACCAAAATGGAAATTGACGAAATCATGGAGCAATGAATCAACATTAAGTTTTTGGTGAAGTGTGGTAAAAGTTATCAAGAAATTACTGAAATGGCTGTTTACAGTGATAATGCTCTGAAGAAAACATTAGTTTTCAAGTGGATTAAGCATTTTTAAGATGGCCGACAAGATGCCATGGATGATGCAAGGCCGGGACGACCTTCAACCACTGGATGTTGACGACAACATTGATCGTGTGCGGTCCCTTGTCCTTACCGATCGTCGAAAAACTGTCAGAATGATAGCTGATGTACTGAATTTAGCAAAATCAACAGTGCGCACTATTTTAACCGAGTATGATGAATGGATCCTTCACCATGACAATATGCCTGCACATTCAGCATTGACTGTTTGCCAATATCTGGCAAAACATTCAATCATCATCCTTCTTATTTGCCAGATCTCGCCCCTTGCGATTTTTTCCTATTCTCAAAATGCAAAAATGTGATGAGGGGACATCACTGGGAAGATGTGGACACAATAAAGCTTGAAGAAAAGAATTAAAGAAAACTAAAAAACACTACTGCCGAGATCTTCCAAGGGTGCTTTAAACAGTGGCAAAGAAGATAGAATAAGTGCATAGCAACGGATGGAGAGTACTATGAAAAAGGGGACAAAATCAATGTAGACTAAAATTTGCAAAATAGTTTTTATGGCCTCAGTTCACGTATTTATTGGACAGAGTTTGCATGTGGAAACTTGAAAACACTACCTTATGACATACTTCAAAATAACTCTTATTAAAAAAATAAAATTCTAAAAAATTATATATTTAAAAAAACATTATGTATACAACACTATTTGTTGCAACCATCATCAAATGTATTATTTTTGTTTGAAACAAAATATACTAACAACAGTGTGCCTACTATAAGAAATTTAGAAATAAAAACATGAATTAATACCGACTTGACGTTCACAAAAATGTGCATAAATTATATGCTATATTCAATATTTCCTAATTAATGGCATTAGCCATTCCACTGCACCCTGACAGATGATAGTAATTTATGTTCAATGGGCATTGCCTTTTAAAAACAGACTTGCAAATAGTATGTGAATAATAAGATTCCCAAATGGCAATACTTTCCGGTAACTTAAACAAGATATTGTACCGAGGATAAAAATCAGGATGATGTTGGGCAGAATTGAAACCATGGTTGTGTGAAGTATTAAATCTATATTTGGAGGAGCAAAGTTTTTTTTTTACCCTCATCATGAAAGAATTCCACAAATTTAAACCTGAAACTGTTATGTTTTTTTAGATATTGTACATTTAAATAAGAAGTTTCACTATTCAATTTCAAGGTAAAATATAAAAAATGATTCTGTATTCAACATAAGAAACTTATTCTTATATGTACGTATATTTGCTTACCTTAGGCATCTCTTTCATTGTTAAAGCCCTGTTGCAAATGGAAAAATTTAAAGGTACCTCCTGGTGTACTTCATTTCATAACTTCTACTCATAACATTCCCTGTCCCTCATGAGTGCAACATAAATTCCATTTTACTCACAAATGAAATACATGGACTGCTTAGTTATTGGTAATATATTAGAGCAGGTAATAGACTGCAATAATTACTGCATGGCCTCAGATTCAGACTAAGCTCTTGTAAGCCCAATGGTCACTAAATCACATTAAGAATTCCAATGTGACTGGGCAATATTATGAGGTGTCCAATTATTAATGCAGAAACTGTGACATTTGGCCACATTTCTGCATTCAGAATTACTTACAGACTCATCCAATGACTTGGCCATGAATAGCTGTTCCCATTAATGCACGATCTCTCTAGAATAGTAGCCTATCCAGCAACTTAAATCACTATACTAAATTAATTTATGACAGGAGTACCACATCAGTGTAACTGTTTTAACAATAAATAACTAAGGACAATGGTAGTTACATTTTTCCATGAATGTTTTTATACAGTTAATAGTATATAAATTAAGACATTAGCTAATTTTCAAATGATTATGTCTTTCCAATATACTATATACAAACAGTACACACCTGAACAGAATTGTCCTCTTCCTCAATGTTGAGAGGTAAGTTGGCAAAGAGAGCAAGGTCCATTTCCATAGCACTGTGATTCAATGCTTTACCTAACTATTTGCAATAAATCTTAACCAGTTTTCAGAACATGACCTCTATCACTTCCTCTCTTGCATTTAAAGTAAATGTGGCAATGTAGTTTCTTGGTCTTACAAGAGTTATGCCTGCTCATTGGTATTAAGCATCTTTTTCTCATACTGTATGTGGCTTATCCTGAAAAATCTGCCACCTTAGCTTTTCTGTATGGGACCTAAGGCTTCACATGAATTTGAAAGAGAGGCCCTCTAGTCAACAATCAAATTCTGTACTTGGGGTGCTACACCAAGTGTTGTGTACCCATCTAAAAAATGGAAGGGTGAAAGAGCAATTAGTCTGCAGGACCAACAAAATCTAATACATTTTGGAAATTAAAATAAGGTTATAGAAGTATTTTAATTTTACCAAAAGAGGGAAAAAGTTATACTTCCCTTTCCAATACTATGGAATGTCCAAAGATTGAAAACTATCAACAAAAATTATTGTAAGAAAAAAAGAAAGATGCGCACGATTCTGATTGAAATTCCATATCCACCACTACCTTTAAGTGTAATCCTATAAACCAATTTTTGTTCATTAGAGAAAAATTCAGGAGCCTTGATAAAGCTAACACTTTTCATGCTAATACAAAACATTCTTCACTACTTACTCCCTCACCCTGTCCCAACCTATATGAAGAAAGCTTAATATTGCTTTATATTGTTTTAGGCTCAACTTTGTGGAAGTTCATGCTCAATATTTATTTTATTAAGAACACAAAATGAAAGAACCAACTTGTCCTATCTAGTGATTAAAGGTGGTGGTTGAATGTGATCAGCTGTTTAAGTCCCCGAATTGAAGCTTTACAATGATCAATTCACTAATAATATGAATAGAACACATCTGGCAATTTGGAAAACTTCAAGATATGCTTACATTCCACTAGCTACGCGGAGAAAAAGATTATACCTTTTTATTGCACCCCATGAACATGTCAAGAAAGTCCTCATCAGAAGCCATGAATATATTTTGACATTATCCATTGTTTTCTTGACCCTTTCCATTAAGTACCTACATCTTGAAGTGGAAGGATGGTGTTTTTGTTTTCATTCCTTATTGCATTTTACTTCCTAACATGCTGTCTTACGACCAATACCACCTCTCAGGTGCAAATTCCTCTATTTAATAACATGGCAGAACAACGATTTGTAATTTCATACATAATTTTCACTCTGTTTTATATTAAGGAATAAAAATAGTTGGAATTCCACTGTAAAATTGATTTGATTCAAATAGGAAGGAATATACTGTGCGTTTTTCTGTAGCTCTCCAAAGGTGAATATCAAATAAAGTTCCTAAGTAAAGGAGTTATCCAGTCATTCTGTCTTCTCCACATGCAATTTATTTCATCTGAGCAACATTTATATGTTATGAAATTGAACAAGCTGTTGATAAAATCTGAAACAAGAAATCATTAATTCTTCTGCATACTGAGATAATTAGCAATATGCCTATTGCATAATGACTTCATTGAAGTAATCCACGCCAACTTAATTAAATGGTAAAATAATTGTATACTTGAACTAGAATTGCTGTTTATGGCAGTTAGAAAACTCACATTAATGACTGAAATATCTAGTAAACAAAAGGTGGTTATTTCTTCAGCATCTATAATTCTTGTATTAACTTCAAACATTCACCAGTGATTTGATAGTGTACACATGGAAATTAATTTGGACAACATTCTCCCAATGTCAATAAATCGAATAACCTCCATCAAAAACCATGAGGTAACAATCTCAGCATATTATGTACACATCGTGCATTTTATTTACAGTCATAAAGCAACTTTTTAAATACTGATGGATAGGATAAGGTAGCACACTGGCACTTGTGAGGTAATTTAGCTCTGGGAAATACTGATATCAAAATAATTGGATGCTAGCTATAAATACATTTGATGTTTATTTTGCTTTTTAGGCTATAACTATTACTTAGAGTTTATGCAAAGAAATGATTCCCACACCATTGGGAATTAATCCAAATACATTTCTTCTTGCTCAGTCACTGTTTATACACAAAAGAAGCTTGTCCATGATAGATGGATACAACCAACTATGACCTTTGAACTAAAAAAATTGATTCTTATAGCCTTTTATTGTTCCTAGTTCAGGGAATCATCACATATTACTTCAATGATAAGAAATTTTTGTCTCAAATGCATGGCAAAAAATCAATTAGAAAACTGGCTCTAAAATACAAAATTGAAGTTGACAGTCAATTTAAACATCTTTATGCTACATACATGTAAGTCATCCCATTAGGTTTAGTAAAATGGAAATCTTACATAGAGGTTCCAAGCAAAACTTGTTGATATTTCAAATCAATGACATTTAGCTTCCCAGATTAACTGCCAAATTACAAGTTTTCTTCTGGCCAGCATATGCTCATTTTCCTTCCATCAGGGCAAAAATTTATTAACCATCACTATCACTTTTTAGAGCAAGATGAAATGGGGAAGAATATGCGCATGGGCCAAAAATGCAAATCATATTAATAGCAGCAGATAAGTGCTTTTGAAGCTTTGGAAAATGAGACAAAGAGGCCAAAGAAGTGTTGGTAAATCAATCCAAATAACATCAGTCTCCTAACCAAATATTTAAATATTATGGGCACAAAATTTACATAGGAAAAGAAGATCAGTTGAGGTGGGCTATGGGGAGAGTGCGGTGCTTAACGACTGGAAGGCAACATGTTCACCAGTATAGTGTTGTAAGTACAGTCAACTATTATTTTCACATAAATAGACTTCCTTGCTAATTAACCACAACCAATTCAAAGAAATGGTTGTTTAATAATCACACTGGATTGTTATCACCATGTTTTCCATTCACCACCACCAACTACACTCTCCTCTAGCATTTTGATGGACTAAGGGGAAATATTTAGATGCCAGGGCAGTTGAATTATACACATAACTGATACATGATGGCAAGGGAGACCAAAAATGCACAACCCGCAAAAACTTTCATTTAAAATTTTTTACACTCATATTACCATCCACTCACACAGGCACACTAGGTTGTTCTAGAACAATCACAAGGCTTGGGGAATTGACCTTTCAAACGTCTTCTCTTGGTTGAAACCGTTGAAAAAGACACTACACACATCACTCATTAGACATCCTATTGTCTCCAGTTATTCCCACTACCTTGCCACTTGATCACACTGAATTAGTCAGTCTGCAAACAGCCTACCTCTGCAATGAGGTTAGGCGGATGCGTGAAGCATGTCTGTACAGCTTGAAATGTTCACACATGCTAATTCTCAATTGTAGATTTTGATGGCCTTCTCAAGATAATTGTAACGGGACCTCTTTGGTGCCTTGTTAACATGCTCCAGACCCAACCATGGCCTCAGGGTGGCACTCCCAACTAAGGAAACAAAAGAAATTCAAGAGATTAAGGAAAAAAAATCGGTTTCACACATGAAATAAGTGTCAGCCGTAAAAGGCATTTCTGAAACTCCAAAAATTTTGAGATGCTTAACCATCCAGAGCATAATTGGCTCATGTAAAAAAGTTAAGTTTTGACACTAATTTTAGCAAAACTTCCTACTTTTTATTTGCAGGAATACCTCAGTTTATGCAACTGATACATTTGAAAACCTAACATGATGGCATGAAACTGAAAACAAAATACAATGTTGTAATTAACTAGATGTTCCTGTAACACACTTAAAATAAAGTTTAATAAATAAATTAAACAAAATAAAACATCAAGTACTCAAGAAATGTACTGCACACTACGTTTTACCTTTACAGAGTACTTCTAAGTTTCATATATATTTCAATTGTTTTCTGTTTGGATTAAACTGAGGATAAAATTGTTACTGAATCGGTGGATATGACTTAATAAAATCCATAAACCATTGTGACAGAGCCACATATTCTCACAAGAACCCCTTGGTTAATTTTTCTTGATGAATATTAAAGTTTCCAATTTTGTAATGAAAAAGATGTCAACATGAGTTTAAGCTGATCTATTTTACTAACTCTGATTTTCCACATGCCATATAATAATATTTCGTTAGCATGCTACTAAAGACATCTAAATTATACTTAAAAATACGGAGTGCACTGGAGCTTGATTAAAAAATTAGGAGTTTCTGTTGACATACTCCTCCCATAAATAATCTCTGCCAAACGAAGGTTCTTATGCACACCCCTGACCTGCTAAGACACTTTACGAGAAACATGAGGGCTTCTGCCAAACTGAGTAAATATGCTTTAATTAAAAAAAATATTTTTTCATCACATCAACTATTTTTTAAGTTCATGTCACAATGAGTAAAGTCATTTGTTATCACCTTCATACAGTTTTTTCAGGTCTTCCACTAAGTCAGAGCTTCCATGTTGGCAGATGTTTCAAAGCTTGGCTCGAGCATCGTCCTCAGGGCAGATGACTCAGAACTCATTCATCTGCACTGAGATCGATGCTCGAGTTAAGCTTTGAAACGTCGACCAACATGGAACCCCTGACCTGAGGGCATGTCTGGATTAGCTGGAGTTTACTGTACATTTTTAGTTGCCTCAATTATTTATTACAATAGCTCAGTACTTGATAACATTATAGCTTGATTACATCATTGCATAATTTAAGATATCCAAAATGATGTAAATTCCAATTATTTCAATGTGAAATTTAGTCTCAACGAAATCCTATAAAGCTTGTGCACACTACTTCTGAAGATAATGGAATCAAGTACTTGGAACCGTAACTAACTTTAATGAATGAGAATAAATTTTTCCACAGCTATGTTAGAAATGTACACAAAGTCTTAATCAGTAGGAAAGATATACACTGAACTGGAAAAATGTTTGAATACAGTAATTTAAGAAATGGAGAGACCTTCAACTAGTATCGACTCAACTAGTACCATTTCTAAATGATTTATGCAAATATTTTGTCAAACAACTGCTAATAATCATATTAATATTATCTATACATATATGGTGAGAATAGAACTAAGGTGATTCAGATGAGGCAAAGGCACCACATTTCCTTGCTTCTGCAATAATTCTTATTTCATTGATTAAAGAATATTCTCTAATCACAAATAAAGCAATTTATCATTTATTTAGAAGATAAAAAAAACATGTACCTTTACAATGAAACTATGCCTTTATAGAGTGACATATCAAAAGAAACAATAAAGCAAGCTGAAGCATCAACTGCTAACTTCACTTACCTTGATTTACACTTGGTCTGAGGTCACCAAGATTGATTGTATAATCTGAGTCATCCTTAATGAACTGAGGCTGGCCCATGATCACAATGGCAAACTTGAACTGCAATAAAATTAACATGGTAAAAGCATGATCCCAAAGCTGGACATTTATACAGTTTAATGAATCAAAATACATCAAAGAAATTACATAAAAGCATATTTTTCAAATAACTCCATGAAAAGAAACATCATATTGATAAAAAATTTTAAGAGTGCCAATTGACCACCCGCATAACAATTATCTGTAGCATTACCACAGAGAGATTCATAATCCGGTGAGTCAAAGCCTATTACATAAATATATAATCATGAAACACATTAGTTTGGATTAAATACTCCCACATTACTGATACTTTGTAAATAAGATATTTTGCAGCACATTCCATGTACAGAGAATTTAATTTTTTACTAAGTCACGCACAATAATTGACTTATTCATGTAATGGTTTGATCAACACTTGTAATGACTGAAGTACTAATCTCAAACAAACCCACTATGTGTATGCCATACTGTGAACTTATTTTGTGGAAGTCCTGTAAACATTCTCATTATACATGTAAAAGTAAAACAGATGAACATAATGGAATCATTATTTCACTGAAATTATTCAAGATCTCTATTTACAGACAAACTTATCCTTAATGCTTTCAGTCTCTCTATTCACTTGGGCATATAATTTACAAATACAAATCTTTGAATACTAAGTTTAAAACGAATCAAGGTTAAGATGGTAGGGCTTCTGACACTGGACAAAGGACAATACCCACACTTGGTCCACAGCAACAACCAACAGAAATTTCCAAAAAAATGAATTACCAGCATTAAATATGGATTCATATACATTCAGAGGCAATGGTCAATTGGTTGAAAGATAGTACCTCATCCAAGCATAGACTGGTCTCCTTGAACATTTATTTAATTACCAGGTAAAAGAATAACGGAACTAACTACAGTAAAACCTTGAATTGACTTACACCAAATTTTCACTTACTATTACAAGGTAATATACTGGTTAAGGTAGGTTTCTGGATGGACACAACTATCAAATAAATATTTTGCGACTCCTAATAAAACACAATCCGGCAACCTACCTCAGGTCTCTCTTTATCTCTGTGTACTTCCTTCCACCCTTCATCCTGTCCAACATCCCTATCCTGTTCCTGCTCTTTCCTTATTTGCCTAACATTCTCCTCTCCATTACAGCCATCAATATCCCACTGCTGATCAGTTTGCCCTTCATCCATTTTTCCTGCCTCCATAGGATTTCTCCCAACAAACCCCTCTCCTCGCCCACCATCTCCAGTACTTCCTCATTTGTTTTCCTTTCGGTCCATTTCACCTTCTCCATTCCTCTCAACACCCACATTTCAAAAGCCTCCAATCTATGTCTATCATCCTGCTCCAATGACCTTTTTTCCGCACCATACGTAGCCATGCCCCAAAACAAATCATCAACTCCCTCCTCCTTGTGAAAGCCGCTTTGCTTAGCGCAATTCTTTTTCTTATGTCCCTATTACTTTGACCATTTTGGTCCATGTGGATTTTCACTTCTGGACCTATAATTTAATTTACATAATTTCTCAACACCCCAATTATACAAAAAACTGTCTGTATCACATTATTTCCCAGGTTTTGTTAATAAGCTATATTTTTTGGGGTATTAAAATTTGTTTTTGCTAATAAATGGGCTAATAATGATAAAAGTATGTTGATCATTTTAAAAAAATTATCATCAAAGAATCTATCCACTGGCATACTTATCTTAACTCCATTGACTTTTTATATGTGGGAGCTTTTTTATTAATTGCTGATGATAATACCACACCTGTTTGCTGACCTCATTTAGCATATTATTTCATAGAAATAAAAGTTTCTGGCATAACTTAGTGGAAAATTTTCATATCAACGTTTTTAAAAAATAAAACCACTTTGCTATTCCACATAAACTTTTTATTTTCATGACCCAGGTTTTGTTTTGCATAACATCATCAGGTTATTACCATTACCTGATGATGTTATGCTATAACGAAACCTGGGTCATGAGAATAAAAACTTATGCGGAAAAGCAAAGTGGTTTTATTAAAAAAAAACATTATTTCATATATTCATTTTTTTTAAAAGTTCACACCAAAAAAACTTGAAAATCAAGCAAAGTTACAAATTCTTGAAGTAGTAGACGCTTAATGGTATATGGTTGGGATGCTTCCTACCCTGAGGGCCCAGGATTGAATCCTGGTGGTTATATTTTCTCTTTCCTTGCTACCCTGATCAATACTTGGGAAGCAATTTGGAGGGGCTAGTGGAAAATGCTGCCCATTGGAGGGGACATTAACATGTGAACCCTTGGCACCTTTTGATAAGGGCAGACTTATACCAATGCAGACTATATTTCCCTTCACTCTTCCTCCAATCCCTGAATATACTGCCCTCTAATGAATTTCCCACCTAATTCTAATGTGCCAGTGACCTTATTTGTTGGACACATCCCCTTATAACTACTACTGCTGAATATTCAGTTGAATGTTTGCATTTAAGACCTAAGAAAATGAGAAAAGAGCTTTCTCCAAGCAATAACTGGAAAACTTTTTCACATTATATTAATTTTCTTCATGGCTCAACAAGTGTTAGTCATTAAAAAATGTTAGTGAAATCCTAGATACTCATTAATGCATCACAGTTCAGAATCAAATAATGTAAAAGTGTATTATTGGGGATTAAGACTTATTACCAGTGGCTAATGGTACCCATATTTTAAACAATTTTCTTATTCTTTTACGAGAAGTTGTACCTGAAAATTTTTGGTACTAGGACTCGATTAATTACCTTATTGCACATGCTTGTATGAGCATAAATTCAGATCAAAATTAATGTGTAAAAGATGCTTCTGGGTTAGAATTACAAGGTGAACAAAGTCAAGGTAGTCCGACACAGCGGAAACCTCCACCTGAATGAAATTCTTGAAAATGAATCCAGAGGAGAAGTATTTTTAACTGATCATTTACCTTCTCAAACTCTTTGTCCTGAACACCCAATTTCTTCTGTATCCTATCCTTTACTTTGGAGAAGGGCTCTCCCTATAATAAAAAACAAAATTCTCATTATCTGAGTTATGAATTGAGAGCAGAATCAACCATGTTAGAGTAAAAAATATTCCATACATGCTTAATTTTGAGAAGGAATGGGATTCCAAAAGTGTTGTAAATATCCTTGTGAAAATGACCCACAGCAATGAGCATTTCATCATCAGCTAGATTCAGTTCATCACGAGGAACTTCTTCTATCCTGTAAATAAAAGTCAGCGAGTTAAAATATTTAGGTTTGCAAACCAAACATTCCCAAATTGGAAAAGTATTATATAATCTTTTAGTAAAGCCATTCAAGTATTATCAATGATGAAAATCTCTGTCATAGGACGTTATTTTATGAGATTGTTGGAGTGGGGGATGAGAGCTTTGAGAGTTAAACATTCAACTACTGATTAAAAGGTCGTTCCAATCTAGGTGATCACCAATTATACCACAGCTGAATGATTATTGGTTACCACAATTCTGGTAATAAAAAAGGCTTCTCCCTCCATGAATTTTGGCGAAGACCTTAGTATAATTTTAATTGTGATCTGGCTTAGTCATAAGTAGACATAAAAAATAAGGTTCTGAAACCTGTCCCCATCATATCATTTATTTAACAAACTTCAGGTAAGACTAATTTGATAAAAAGAAATAGTTTTCTATCTAATGTTAGAGTAAGATTTAAATATTGAGGACATCCTTAAATACTTGTATAAAATGTATCAGCAATTTGTATCACTCCATTAAGTTTCGTATAAATGGAATATCAATTTTGTTCAAAAGAGGTAATAGCACATTTACAGTTAAATAAATTAAAAATCACATCGACTGTTATCAATTGATGTTGGCACTGGTAATACCATGGCATATGTAGACTGAACCAATTCCAAAAATGACTGCTGAATGGCCAAGGAAATTGCCCCACCACCTAATCAATCAAACATCCATGGAAAAACATTCACAATTTATCATGTTCATATGTAATAGGCAATTAATGTAATCTTAATGGCAATAGAGAACACAAGTTTATATTTACCGATAGGTTTTATTAGCAGATGAACTAAGGCTTTCTAAAGATGTGTCTTCATGAGGCCCATAGGCAATCTTGTAGCAGGTAACTTCCAAAAACCTGAAATGCAAAGGATATGAGATTAATGACAATACATACACAATGGGGTAAATAAAAAAATACAGGCAAGCCATAAGCCTCAGGTTTAAAATGGATTTATGATGTGCTCCATGAAGGTCATGCCTTACTTTATGAGAATTAAAATTAATTACATTAATGAGAAAACACACAATGATTGCTGAAATCCCTTGACATTTTCAATTTTATGAGAGCTGAATACTCAATTTTAGGTTTGCATTTCACTGTGGTAATCAGTTGCATACTATTATTTTGCCTTACTGTATTTCAGATTGACTAACGTTATGTGCAGATATCCATCAGATCCAATATAACAGCAGTATTAAACCATACTGCAGTCTTATTGGTGAAGAACAAACTAAAGCTCACTTGCAGTAAACTCACTATCAATCCACTGCAAGACCAGCTGCCTAATAATTATCTTGGTCAAATGATAGAGCTAAATATGCATAAGAGCATGATAAACCCCTTCAAGACCACTTAGCACTTCCCCAACAATTTCCTTTCCTAACACTGACAGGTGTAGAGATATTCACACAATCTCTAGTGGATTTTTTATTATCAGCATCCACTGGTTGGTATTTCCTTGTGGGGGAACAAACTAATGGAAAACTTAACTATTATCACTCACAAGGTGTGATAAGGTTGTATATTTTATAACATTGCAATTTCGATTTGAGAGGTTTTAATGAAATATACTCAAATATCGATTCCAATAGTCACCGTACAATAATGCTTGAAGCTCAGGGATGATGAAAGATTAGAAGGTGCATAGGGCAGTAACAGTTTCCAACATTTTGAATAATCTAAATAAAAAACCCTCATGTGGTCCATTTAATATTATGCAAATAATTATTTGAACCATTTTAATTACTGTTAAACATTTAAAAATTATTTATAGGTGTAAAGCCTTTCCCTGTTTCCACAGGCCTGTTAGATTGAATGTCACATTCAGGACAGCCCCCATTTATCTTTCATAATAACTGAAAAAATATTTTCATTAAAAATCTGATGCTATATTACAGTTGTCTCTTGTTTGTACAGAATGAAAAAAGAGTATGCAATGAATTCATATTATCCTAACACTTCCAAAGCATCCAAAGAATTAATTTCAAGTTTTTTTCTTGCTTTGTCAATGATTTCCATTAAGAAAATTTTAGAATAACTTATGGGAGCTCCTTGTGGCACTAATATCTTAATGGTGATGCATTTACATTTTATATTTATGCTATTTCTCAGCCAAATTTTAAATGATAACTAAATGTATGAAACTTTTTGGAATAATGGAATGGTCAATTCTACCAAGTAATGTCAATGTAAGTGATCTAGGCATTCACTAAGCCACACACACCTCTACGTCCATTAGGCACAAACAATATGGTTGTAAACACTTTCTAGCTTAGGAATTTGACATTGTAATCAGGGGCATATTTGAATTTATGCCTAAAGCCTCTAATTTTACAGGTGTGTTGCATTTGAATGATGAGTGTGTTGGTAACTATTCTCCCACCATGACAGGTTGGCATGGTGCATATGCATCCTGATTTTCAATTCGGATTCAAGATAGAATGACTTCAAAGAACGATGATGGTTCAATTAAATTCTGAATTTATGGATTCAATAGCTTTTTACCAAATCCAAAATGGACTCCATCCCTATATACCACTATTAACTGCCTGAAATTATTATAGAACCAGGCTGTCTGTGATTATGCTGATGGTTGATAGAACAATCTATAGTTGACGCAAAATTCACTCATTCATGATTTTATTAGCATGTAGTCAAATTATAGGACTTTTTTAAACAGTCCATGACATTTTGGCTTGTAGGAATACTATTCTGGTTACTATTATTGGAATATAGGTTCATAGCAAGTACCCGATTCCAAACACAGCATCAGGTATTTGCAGATGTCATGAGCCGATTGCATATGAATGTGGTATTGTTCTGCCCATGAATAGGATTTTATAAACATTAAAAATATATTAGATAAGTTTTACCTTTCGCAAATAAAAAAAACTTTGAACTAAAATTGATACAAAAACAGCTACCATTTCATGGGAATGTAGGTATACCAAGATATTTAAAATGATTTTCAATTGTGCATTTAGTCAGCCCAATTACCTTAGTTTTCCAGAACCATTTTCTGATAGCTCTACTTGCTTCCTGGCTTCTTCGAGGAGATCTGCAACAGTGCCTGTTTTATTTGGATAAAGGATCAAGTCTTTCTCTTCCTTCAGCTTTGGTCCAACCCAAACACACTAAAAATAAATTTAACCAGTTGTTATCAATAGTTATGACTAAGGGAATTAAAAATAATTGATAGGCCACATTTTTGATTGGCAAAATTACCTTGAATTGCTTCTTGTTTTCCAGTTCATTAATCCTTATGCTTAGCTGTTGGTAATAAACTTTCTTAGGCTGCTTTGGCTTACAATTAGATAACAAATCTTTGACTGTTCCTTCATATGTACATCTTAAAGGATGGCTTGGACTATCCTTATAGCTGTATAAAATGGATAATATTAGATTAACAAACATATTAAAAATTATCATGACAACACAATTTTCCAGTGAGTCTCAGTCAATATATGAATAGTCCAAGTCATAAATACTCAGCATTCCCTGTCCCTTAGGTTAAATTTATTTTACATCAACATTATGACAATACTAACATTTTAACCCTGAATCTGCTCGAATATAGACCAAATACCAAATTAAGCACCAGAGAATGCACGCCTCTACAATCCTTGTCTACTACTTGAACTTACTTTTGACACTTAAAAAACTGCAGCAGGTATGGATCAACACCCATCCGTTGTCCAACAGCACGGGCCATTTGATCATAGGTCATTTGTTGGGAGAGCTCCATTGGAAATCCAGGATCATTAGGAATTGTCTTATCACAGAAGGTTACTTCCACTCTATAATAAAGATCCCTAGAAAACCGATATGAGATAATGAGAGTTAAGGAACAAAAGTAGATAGTCCATATATAGGGTAGTATACATATAAAAAAAAACCATAAACACAGTAATCAACCCGAAGGTCAGTTTGGCAGGTGATGGTAGAGTTCAACCAGTACTAAGCCCGACTATATTCACACATCAGGGTAGGGGGGCCAGTTCCTTTCCCTGTGCTGGTTATGGTTTCCCAGGAAGATCTGGTGCCCAAAAAATCACATAGCTTGGGTGGAGCTGCAGGTGCCCAGAAAGGCCTGCCCGGGAATAGAACTCAAGTCCTCTGGTCAGTAGTCCAATGCTCTACCCGCTGGACTACCACGACCCATATTATAAATATACAGACTTCAATGATTGAAAATAAATATTATGCCAATATAATTTTATTAAGCAATACATTTCCTCTAGCATTACAAAAATCATGAAATGAAGTTAAATTCTTGCCAAATGCTCCTTTGGTTAGTTGATTCTTTTTTACTAACCTTTTTTTTACCTAAACAACTTGACCCAACCACTAGGTAAAAACCGTTATGGAAAGCAAACAATTGCTGGAATAAGGGGATGATAACAAGGTTCTATTCCAAAGATGATATTAATAAAGCAAAACTAGCACAATACAAGTTCCCCTAGTCAACCATGGAGGCTACATTCCCTGAATACACTATGATTAAAAAACAAGTTTGTCAACTCAATATATAGTTAAGTATCAAGTCTATATTGCTATTGCTGTAAAACAACAAATCATCACCCATGTCAGAGGAAGATCGTTTTAATTGGAAACAAGTGACTTGTAAAAATATTCCAAATGGTCCCATGTAAATGATTCTTGCCTCCTAATACTGTGCGAAACAAATTCAATCAGTAACCTAACCTACTCCTAGAATGTAGTATACATATCTTTTTACCCTGTTGAATAATCTTGGTCATCCTGAAAGCTCTTTGAGAAAGATCTGTAATAATGTATTTGTAGAATATTGTCATCAAACCATTATAATAACAGAATGATTGCATCACTATCATGGAATAGTTCAACATAAACATAAAGCTATTACATTTTTAATGAACATCAGTTCTGACAATATGCACAAATAACACACTTAAAATAATATGAGCAAGTAAATCATCCTGAAAAGTACAGTAGTACCTCAACTTGCAAACACTGTTTGTACCTCGATAAGTTCATATCTCAAAACCAAATCCTTTACTTAATCTTGAGGAAAATCAATTAATTTGTTCCTAGATTAATACATACTTGATTATTAAAGTGCATGTGTACATTAGTATATGTTTTTTAAATTAACTTTTCCGATAGATAGGTTGGGTTGTTTAGTTTCTGGTTAGTTATTACTTGGTTCTTTAATGTCTTAAGTATAACACAAAACAAAACTGCAACAGTGCTATGCAAATGTCACACAATATTTACATGCAAAGTAGCATTTAACATCCCACTATAAAAGTTGAGCATTAAATGTGCATAAAAGCTTGAACACTGGGGTTGAAAAGTGACACTGTGAATTGTGCACTGGAAAATTCACGTGTGTGGTGCACTTTATGGCTAGATTGGAGGTGCACAATTTTGAAAGATTTTTTCAATTGTTCTTTGCTTAAAATAATTTGAGATGTCAAAATGTAATATGAAAAAAATTGCTTTGTGAAAAATTTATATGCTGCCATAGAAAAAGATAATTTCACATATATGTTTATGCTTAATATTTCATCCTTAATTACTAAATAAAGTTTTTGTAAAATAATTAATATTCATCAAATAAAAGAAAATAAATTTCTATGGTACTACTTGAATTAGGGCAGATCAAGAGTAAAAGGGGATTTGAGTTTATATTGAGCTGCATATCCTTCTGCACCACACATAAAGTTCCCACAATTAAGGATATTTTAACAAAATTTGTGAAAACACATATACTACTTCCAAGTTGTGACCGGTAAAATTATGCTGCAAGGGGTCCTGGTGGCAACAGACCTACTAGCAAACCTTAATGTTGACTCAACGGCCACTTACGAGGTGTATTCTTAAAGTAAGTACCGTTCGCTTATATTTAAATATTGGCGCTTCAGAACATAGTTTTGCTCCTGCAGTGCCATCTACTGATTCATTGAGAAGCTATAGTAGCATTTGTTTTATTTCAGAAGTCGTTTGCTTATCCGTGCATGCAAACAACAATGACCGCGACAATCGTTGGTCCCGCCAGCTGTGAAGTGCATACTGTCATACGATTCTTGTATGCAAGAGGATTGTCGGCTGCTGAAATTCATCGGGAATTATGCCTAGTTTATAAACCTACAGTTATGAGTGAAGGAAAGGTTACACAATGGTGCCGTGATTTTAAAAATGGACGAACAAATGTCCATGACGAAGAGCGAAGTGGTAGGCCCAGTATTCTGACCGATGAAATTGTTTTGCAAGTGGAACAAAAACTGCGATGTGATCGTCGATTGACAATTAATGGTCTGGCTGAACAATTTCCTCAACTTGGACGCAATACTGTCTACAATATTGTTACGGAAAACCTCAGACACCACACATAGCGTGCAAGGTGGGTACCGAAAATGCTCACCGACCACCCACAAAGAGCAAAGAATGTCCAGTGGACGAGAGTTTTTGGGTCGTTGGGAACTCTTTAAACCACCCACCGTACAGTCCTGACCTTACACCCAGAGACTACTTCCTCTTCTTGCACTTGAAACAGTGGTTAGGTGGACAACGTTTCGAAACCGAAGAGGAACTCAAGAATGGCGTTGTCGATTGGTTCAACCCTCAGGCGGCGAGTTTCTATGCAGAGGGGTTAAAGAAGCTGGTGCAGCGGTACGAAAAATGCTTACAAGTGAACGGCGATTATGTAGATAAGTGAAGTAGGTTTGTAGCTAACTAAAAGTGCCAATAAAATGTGTTTCATATGAGTATATTTTTTCCTGTAACCAAACGGGTCTTACTTTATGAACACGCCTCGTACTTAAGTTGTAATGCAATGGTAGGTAGACAGTTGTTTCACCATATGACACATTGCCAGCCTGATTAACTACAAGGCTGATTCTTCAAAGTACAAAAATGTAATTTTTAACCTTCTCACAGAATACATAACACAATGACTAATAGTTAAAAAAAAATAGTAGATTAATAATCTATATTAAATTCACAAATGTTTTGAAATGCATGCAGAGTTGAAATTAAAAAACAAAGGCTGATTAAAAAACTAACTTTCAGTTTCAAATAAAGATATTAGTAATGCTGATAATGTAATCGAAATATTTCTTTTCAAGCAAAATTTTGCTTTTTTTACTAATATTACTTATTAAAATAAACAATGACTATTAATTATTAATTAATTTGTGAATTACTATTAATAATTCACAAATGGAAATAGCAAGGACCTAAGCAATGACTTAAATATCTACAATCGCCCATGATATGCCGATAAAAATATTCGTCACTGGAAATGATTGATAGAAATTAATATGATAACATGAGGAAGCCATGGTTTACAGGTCTTTGAAAATTTGATGTCTCTCCCTGATCACATAAATACTCCTTTTTGAGTATCAACCATATGTAATTAATTAAAAGTCAAATTTAAATTCATGAAATTTGTACTAAGATTTCACGCAGCTTATTTATAGGCATAGTAGGCATTTGTTTAGTGTGGTGACAGCATAACAGACTGTACTTCAGTTTATGGGTTGATCCCAATTTATGGCATACTTTGTTAACTTCACCGTGTTTTTTGGAGAGGTTCTATTTTCATAGATTCAAGTATTGTTTTATCTTTTTCCAAAGATGTTTGGTAAATTTTGGCTGCAAAATTTTTTTGCTTTGATTCCCATTTACATGGATTTCTATACACTTATTGTACTTCATTTACTGTCTTTACATTTTACTTAACCCCATGTTCATGATGACATTCAATTATAATCTGCAATATGGTGAGGAAAAACTTAACAGGTCTATTAAACAGAAAAAGTTAATGTGTTGACTGCAAAAGACAAGCTAACTGTTCATATACATAAGGTATTCCCACTTACCAAGGTTTTTTGATTATTCTTGTTTTCTAATTTAGCAGGTGACTTCTACCAATTTTATCAATTTGACTACCTATAATTGTTTCCAGCTACACAAGTTGAAAAACACCTACTCTAGCTAGGCATAAAAAATGCAGTGAGCTGCCTCATTTTTTCACCAACATCCAGAAATAACATGTGAGTAGGTTAGATGACGAATAGTTTCAATGTTCAACAAATTTCATGCAAAAATATGCACCCTGAAAGCAAATTTTGGAATATTGAGGTGGACATCAACTAAATGAGTGATTTCTTCTCTTTGATGCTTTACCAAAAGCACCATAGGAATTTCATTCTGTATAAAGAAGCTTGACATTCAAGAGGAATCCAGAATCAGCTTAAGCCCTTCACAAGCTTAACTCTTAAGACAATATTTAAATGGAAAGGGGACAAACTATGCAAATTTCACTTGAATAGAGATTTATTCACGACCCGGGTTTCAAACACTTAAATAAATCACATAAATCTCTATTCAAGTGAAATTTGCATAGTTTGTCTCCTTTCCATCATGGATAAATTTCACAAGGTTAACCCTAATACCGTTCGTTACAATATTTAAATCTGGTTTGTTACAATATTTAAAAGTCTCCGCAGATTCAAATCAATAAAATTTTTCCTAACAATCAGCAACCCAATCGAAGTCCTAGTTCATTGATTATATCAGCCAAAGAGCTGAAAATGTACTTAAGGTTACTTTAAAGTTACATGGACAGAGAAAGATGAACCAAAGGGAGAAGGGAAGGGATGGGCATCGGAATTGTGAGCAGTACCATGAGCCGCATACTCAAACCATTCCTCACTTGGCAAGATTTCACTTTCGCCTTGATCGAAAACGCTTTTCCCATGATACTTCCGTGATGTGGCCCCTTTCAATGCTCTCATTGGGAGTCCAATGTTTGCACATTATACACATGGTTTTTGCTCACGGGATGTTTCTGTGGTCTCTTCTTTCTTTTTGTATGCTATCCCTTTTCATATCTAAACAAACGGAATCCTTATCATATCTAGATTTGTACCCAAGTGTGAATTTTGCCACCTAGCGCATTTCCCTTAAGTCAAACTTGCTTAACAGTATTACCATACAGTGTTTCTATATATTCCTTCCATCTCTCTTGAATTTTTCCTGGTTTAACTATTATCTCACCCCACTTATCTTTAACTTGCCTTCTTACTTCCTCTACATGGGCTTAACAGTATATGGTGCCAAAATTTTTAAAATTCATGAGGCATTATCCTTGTTGAAGTGATTGAAAAACATGACCTGTGATCACAATAACAAATCAAATGTTAGTGTAACTTGAATATACGGCAGTAAAATACAGTTTGGATTAGAGGGTCAAAATTATATTCTCTGATCATATAAATAAAGTTTTTATTGGGCATCAAAATGTTTCAGTTCTTTAAGGAAAGTTCATTCAAGCATTTTAAAACTTGTTTAATAGCATTTAATACTGTAGGTGATAAAACTATCTGACAAGTCGGCATTAAGTTAGTAAGGAAAAAACAATAATCAAATCAGGAAACTGCATGGAATCAATAGACATTCATAATTAATTATCTAAACTAATATTTTCCCTAAATTTAATAAAGGCAGTAGCTCAATGTATTATGCTACACTGGATGCTACACTTGTAGCCAACACTCTATCCACTGCACTACCATGCCCTGGCATTACAAATGTATATCCTAAAATAAAAGTAACTATATTTAACTGAACATGGACATAAAAGGTACGGCTAGTATATTTCCACATTTGATTAAATTTACTTGAGAAAGGTCCCACATGAATGCAAACAATGGCAACATCAATATTTCCAATGATTCAAGTATCTGCATGTTTCCTTCTTTTTTTGAAGGTCCATGAATAAACATACATTTGCCATCGGCTTCATTAGGTGTAAGCATTATTTTCAATAAACTATTTGGATGACTAGTAAAATTAGGATATGCCTTATTATCCTAGATACTGTAGGTTGGACTACACCACTGAATCTATCCAACACTTATGTTTAAAACACAAAGTAGTACAGGTACCTACATTAACTGTGATTTTCTGATGCCATAAACTGGTGCACAGATTTCCAATTTTTATTCAACACAAAACACTAAAGCAAAAATATTGACAATCAAAGCCGAACAACCTCATTGGAGATACTTTTGAAATGCCCAAATTTGTCAATTAACTTTGTTTTTCCTGAAGAAAATGAAACGTCCATACATTTCTTGGTCACTATACACCCAGTTTAATTTAAATTTACAAAATTGCCATACCTTGCTTAGTTTTCCCAAAAATTACATTTTAAAATTGGCAAAAAAAATTTGAAGGGCTGTATTTCTGTGGTAGGAAAAGAAAAAATGACTGCTTTGTATTTATTCAGGTGGATTTTAAGTATGGCTTGAGAAAAATTGATCAATTACAATTATAATATTTGGTGTAAAATGATCAGCTAAGTACCTCCTTAACTAGAAGGATAGCCAAAGATTCAACCAACTTGGGATTTTTTTCGGCTTATCATTATGGCAAACAGAGGGGACACAAAAGAAACTTCTCCATATCCTGATTTGTGAGTTATTACTTTAAACTTAGAATAATGTGGGGTCTACCCTAGCTGATTTAAACCTGCTTTGGTATTAATTGAGGTGGCTAGTTACCTCAACAAATACTCATGTACCAAGTACAATTCTGGTGCTTTGTGAATTTTATGAAACTTGACAAATTTATGGAATGTCATCATGAATCATAAAAAAAATAAAATGGTCAATATCATCGTTGACCTGATGATGTTGATGAATTGATGAAACTGGTGGTTATAAACTAAAATCAATAAAACTTACAAAGTTTTTTTTATCATAATTGTGATACTTTGCTTATTACTAGGGAATAATGAAATTTGGATAGCTTTAAAAAATTGTAATTTTTGAAAAAGACGGATAGGTACCTACACTTAGTTGGCAAGTTTAAAAAATACTAATGATCAACACATGGGTTGAACTGAATAATTTTTCAGGAATAAATAAAAAAAAGTGGTGTTGAATGTAACACATATATCAGATATTATTATAATTTATTAAAGCTTGACCCCATGGTTTGATTTAGTTATGTCAAACTTTAATTACATAGTTCTTTGCAGTAATGCATTTCTATTAATATTTAGGGAAGAAATAAACAAGATTCAAGAAAATAGAAAGGTTAAACTAATTTTGTTGGTAGAATTACTTACTGCGCACAAGATTATACTAAAAAATAAGATCCAAAACATACCTGAAGTATGCTTGACAAGAAGGAAGATCATATAAATTGTCCTTTTCATCTTTTTGGAAAACTATAATATCACCATCCATTAACTCCTCCAGCACCTACAAAAATATAATTCAATTATAAATATAAAACTGTAAATGAATTCAATTCTTAAAAATTTTGGATTCAAGTTTTGTAACACCTATAATTTTTCACATGCTTGAATGCTGCACAGAAATTTAGCTGATGTGAAGAGCAAGAGTACATATTTGATATAAAAACTGAACAAAAAATGATTATGATTATGCGGAAGAAATGAACATAAAATTGAATTATACTCTAAATGCAGGCAGTCCCCAATAAAAAATATAAATGCATTTCCATAATGGCCACAGGAAATGTCAAGTCAAAAACTAATAGAGCAATGAAGGCAAATGCAGAGAAACATGATAACTCATGGACAGAACTCATTTCATACAATGAGAAATTCCAGAACCTATGGGTTTACTTAAGTAATAGATGTCAACAAAAATTAATTTAATTTCTAGAAAATTGTACCTTACTGATTACTATTCAAGATACATAAAATGTGAAGGAAACCACAGTACAGCTACTGTTAGAACTCTACTTCTAATTTCACAATAAATGCCTAATGAGTTATTATCACAAAACTGCAACAACTGTGTATTGAATAACATGGCATTTCAAAGAACTTTATTTGAAATGCAAACTTTTTTTTAGAGTGTGTAGGCTAAAATTGTGAAAAGATGAAGTAGAGGCATCAAATAGGGCAATTTATAAGGCCAGGGTTAGGAGTGACAGATGAACCAGTCAGTCACATATACCAACAGTTTCATGTGGATGGCACAAAGGCAACCTTTGTTGAGAAATGCAAGGTTATGGTTAATTTTATCTTGTGAGAAGAAGTTATAAATAGCCATTTGCATAGATAGCTCATTCACAAAATAATCTTAACATGGCAGATTGTGTAATATAGCTTATCTCAGAACTAGTTGCCATATTCATTTAAGCCAAAGTATGGTAACAAATTCACAAAAAAATCCCAAATCAAAAATATTTCATGCACCCTAACCGTAAAATATATTCTTACAATCAGGAAAATATTAAAATGAATAAATTCTGCCTACCTTTTCCAAAGGCTCATTGTAATTTTCTATTTTTTCAGTAAGATTAGGTTTGATCTCTTCATACAAAATCAATTCAGTATTTGGAGGAAACCCAGCACGCTCATTTAGAATGGGAATGAGCTCCTCTGTAAAAGCAATGTGACATTAAAACTACTAACATAGAGGATAATAACTCAAAATTCATTTGACAACAAAATCAACCCTGATTTGACAAATAAAGCAACTACCTTACAATTAATTCACCAAAAGGAAACACTTACGAACTTTTGCTGCAACAGGCATATAGTGATGTCCACAATAATGAATACGTTTATGCTTTGGATCATACAACTTGAAGAATAGCAGAACATCCAAATCTTTGTCAAAATTTGGTAAGGTTTTAAGACCAGAATCGGGCCTCACTGTTTCTACCCATATATTCCATGGATTAGTGTTCTCCGACACATCAATGACCAACTTGCATATATCTGTTTCCAGATCAATCAGTGTAGGTCGGCAAGTTTGATTAGATCTGTAATTGAATGGCCATGGGCGTATCTGATCAACTGGGTATTTCTGTAATAAAGAAAATTTATTATTGGTAAGGCCTGTAGTATTAAAAAAGGATATCTTATACCCCACACAAACACTTGTAATAAATAACTGAAGATGCTCCAATTACTTAAAAAAAACTATTGCGAGGGGAAATGCTTGGCGTAAAGGTGACAGTATTAAATATTACCAAAATTAATTTGCTTAATAATGGCATCAGTAGACATTTAATTCAGATTTTAAACACATAGTGATAACATTCTGGATCTGAAGTCCACATTATGATATGATAATTGAACAGGCTCATAATGAATATAAGGAGAGTTTGCACTTTTCCACAGATTTATATAGAAAAGTGCAAACTCTCCTTATATTCATTATGAAGAACTTCCACGACCTTAAACCTGAATCAGTTGAACTGAATAGGCTCATATTAACTTCAGAAGGGGACCTTTAAATCAAACTATTCATGAAAAATTTAAAATAATTAAAAAACAGCATCAATTAAAATATTAGATGATGATCATTTAGATGCAGGTCATCACCCACATTTTATATTGAGTACCTCTGAAATTGCATTTTTAGCAAGAGTCAAATTCAAGGCTATATTTAAGAAATAATTTCAACAGCAATTTCACACACTGATCCAGAGAAAAATAGAGATGACTTACAAAAGTCAGGAAATAAGTGATACCTTGTACACTGCTGGGATTACAAATTGATACAGACAGTACTAAAGTAGATGCAACAGTAATTTAAAGTTAGTACAGTCAATGTGTCGTACAAAACTTTCGAAATACTCTTTAGCATGGGCAGAAGAGAGCATCACTTAATTGGCGATGAAATGCTGAATATTGTGATAGAGGAGAGGAAGTTAGGCAAGCAATGTAAGGGTATGAAAAGGATATGGATGTTGGATGGAATGCAGGGAAATAGAGAGATGTGAAGGATGTGAGAGAATTGAAGACCAGTTTATTACGAAGCGAGGCATCAAGTTTGGCCTTGTTAGGCGAAGTTAAAAACTGTAGGAGTGTCAATCTGTGTCCATCCAGAAACTTACCTTAAAGCATTAAGATTATCAAAACTTGACTATACACTACCATATATACTTGTGTGTAGATTGATCTTAAAATACAAAATCTCAATGAAAAAATAATGGGTTGACCTACTACCTTGAACAAAAAGTTCCCGGAATAACCACCGTGTGGCGCTCCCATCATTCCGATTTGAGTTCTGTTTTTTTGTTAAATTGGTACATCTGTTGTTGATATTCCCTTTAAATCTTAGTGTCATAACTTGACATTTGCAAAAGTTACGTAGCCAAGAGTACATCTATCTCTGTGTGTGTTGGCGATTTTTTACAATTGCAGAAATGGATTTAAATTTGCAACAACGAACTTGTATTAAATTTTGCGTAAAAAACGGATTTAGTGGCGCACGGACGTTGGAAATGTTGGAAAAGTGTTTCGGCAACGATTCTCTAAAAAAAACGGTCGTTTACCAGTGGCACGAGCGGTTCAGAAGTGGTCGTGAGTCAATCGAAGATGATGAACGCAGTGGCAGACCATCGACATCGAAAGTCGGTGAAAAAATTGATAAAGTAAAAGAAATGTTGGTCAATAACAGCAAATTAACCATCAGAGAAATAGTGGAGGACTTGAACATTGCCTATGGATCCGCCCAAGACATTGTGGTTAATGATTTGGGTTTCCGTCGTGTAGCAGCAAAGTTGGTGCCAAAAGACCTCAATTTCATGCAAAAAAGAGACCGTGTTAACGTCGCAAAAGACATGATTTGCGAGGCTGAATCCGATCCCACATTCATCAAAAGGATCATTACTGGAGACGAGACGTGGGTTTATGAGTACGACACGCAATCCAGACATCAGGCAAGTGAATGGCGTTCACCAAATGAGCCGAGACCAAGAAAACCACGTCGTTTTCAGTCAAAAAAGAAGGCAATGCTGACGGTTTTCATGGATTACAACGGTGTAGTGCATCATGAATTTTTGCCAGAAGGCCAGACAGTAAACAAAGAGTATTATTTGGGCGTTATGAGACGTTTGCGTGAAGCAATTCGCCGAAAGAGACCAGAAATCGTCGCACAGTGCGTCGAGACCGTCGCACAGTGCTATCATTATTCGTAATTTTTTGACGAAAAATGCAACAAATACCATCCAACAGCCACCGAATTCACCTGATTTGGCTCCCTGTGACTTCTTTCTGTTCAATCGAGTTAAAAAACCATTACGGGGAACGCGTTTTAGCAGCCGAGAGGAAGTAATGGAAAAATCGCAGGAAGCACTGATGGACATACCGAAAACCGAATATAAAAAATGTTTCGAGGATTGGATCAAGCGCTGGCATAAGTGTGTTGCAGTCGATGGGGATTACTTTGAAGGGGACAATATAGATTTAGATGAATAAACTTGTATTTTTAATTTTCTGAATAAATTCCGGGAACTTTTTGATCAAGGTAGTATTCATTAGGGTGGTTTTTATAGTCAGTTGAAATATTATTTGATACGAGAGCTAACTTCTAAAAAGTTGCAGTCTGAAATTCACAATCATTTCCGCCATATAACGACAACACTGGTTATGACTTTCTTCACAGCAAAAACTACTGCCACTAATGCTACCTATTACTTGTGAGTACATCAATAAAAGCAAACAATAGTAGAAATACTGTTTGGGCAGTATTTGGGCCACTGGCAGTAAATTTTGGATTGTACTCAAAATCTCAAAATTTATGACAATGGTCAACAATGTTGATACATTGAAGAAATTGAAACAGATATAGGTTACGTTAACTTGATAACCTCTACTTATTTTATTACTATTTAGCATGATATGTAAAAAAGGAAAATATGTACATCAACATGTACATATACACAAACAATTGGGGTGAAGCATCCCTACAGAGCATGTGTTTTATGGAATGCCATACCCAAATAAATTGGATGTTGTTTCAGTGATTTTTTTAAACTAGATCTTTCCGCATATACAGGTACCTATAAATAAATATACAGAATAAACACTACTCAAACTAACTTTGACAGGGGTGACGTGACTTCATGTAAAACAACGCCCATTGTCAGAGGACCAAAGGTTTCTTTAAGATAAGTTCCCTGACCCCATGACTCTTGTTCCCTTCTATCATTTTTTAGGTGTATATTTTCCATGGGAAACCTTTAGGGATGGATCTGGTTTGTGTCTTGTGATCTGTTTGGATCTTTTCTAAAACCAGCTCAAATTGAGTTAATTCTTAAAAAACGATATAACGCAATATGAGTACTCTGTAATTGCTAGCAACGTCATACACAATCAGGCATTTTCTCTAAAATCCACAAGTTCCAAACATACACAAAAATATGCAACATGGAAAGATTTAACTTACCAGACTTTCAGCTAACTGGTCTATTACATCTGAGAGTGTTGTTTGCTTCTTCACACGGAAAGTCCTATAAAAAACCTTGTCAGGATCATAAAGGTCATTTCCCTGGTGTCCTTCGAAGCTATCCTCCAATAAAACTTGAACAGACATATACAAATGGGCTTCATTTCGCTCCTTTCGACGAATTTGTTCCACCCTTTTCTCATCCTGCAACCTGTCAACCAGCTGCAAAGAAGATTTAAAAAAATATTAAACAATTCTTTCCAAAGCAAAAAATAAAATATAATTCAATGATGCCACTACTGATATGACATACATATATATATGTAAATATATGAGGCATATTCATAAAGTATGGGCCGTTTGCTTATATTTAAATATTGGCGCTTAAGAACAGTTTTACTCCTGCAGCCTCATCTACTGAGTCATTGAGAAGCTATAGCAGCATTTGTTTTATTTCAGAAGTCGCTTGCTTGTCCATGCATGCAAAAAACAATGTCCGCGACAATCGTTGATCCCACCAGCTGTGAAGTGCGTTCTGTCATACGATTCCTGTATGCAAAAGGATTGTCGGCTGCTGAAATTCTTTGAGAGTTATGGCTAGTTTATGGAACTACAGTTATGAGTGAAGGTTATACAATGGGGCCGTGATTTGAAAAATGGACGAACAAATGTCCACAACAAGGAGCGAAGTGGCAGGCCCAGTATTCTGATCGATGAAATTGTTTTGCAAGTGGAACAAAAACTGCAATGTGATCGTCGATTGACGATTAATGGCCTGGCTGAACAATTTCCTCAACTTGAACGCACTACTGTCTACAATATTTTCACGGAAAACCTCGGATACCACAAATTGTGTGCAAGGTGGGTACTAAAAATGCTCACCGACCACCACAAAGAGCAAAGAATGTCCAGTGGACGAGAGTTTTTGTGCCGTTACCAACAAGATGGAGATGATGAGACCTTGCAACTAGCGACTACTTCTGCTTCTTGTACTTGAAACAGTGGCTCAGTGGACCGAAACCGGTTCGAAACCGAAGAGGTACTCAAGAACGGTGTTATCGATTGGTTCAACTCTCAGGCGGCGAGCTTCTACGCAGAGCTGGTGCAGTGGTATGAAAAATGCTTAGAAATGAACGGCAATTATGTAGAGACGTGAAGTAGATTTGTAGCTAACTAAAAGTGCCAATAAAATGTGTTTCATGTGAGTATATTTTTCCCTGTCACCAAATGGCCCTTACTCTATGAGCATGCCTCGTATAAGAGCTTTTATTTTATTGAGGAAATATGATGTCAAAATAGCAATAGTACAGCTATAGTATACAAAAATTAAGCAAGGATTCAGGTACCCACTTAAAAATTTCAAAGGCCAGTCAGCCCAACTGTAAGGGAAAAACTAATTCACCTATATCCTTGCTCTTGCCCCTGAAGCAAATTTCTCTTAATTTAAGAATAATTTGTGTTGTATTCTCGTTGTTGATGCTCACCTAACTAATTTCCCCAGCTCTGATACCACTTCAGGGACATCAGGGTGACTCTATCAGTGGGTTCATGCAGAGAAGACAAACCACCTCTGAAAGCTGCACAAACTAACAGATATGATTTTCTATTCCTAAATTATCTGGCATGCAGGGTTTGCCCAAAATTACATTATTAATGTGGTATGAATGATTAGTGTGGTTCTAAAAATGTTTTTGCCAAAATATGGAAATGTCATTGCTATCAAGCCCCTTGGTTACCAATAGACAAACACATTTCAGGATTTTTTTAACTTTAACAATAATTTTTTGATGTCACAATACAATTTTCTGCATTTGAACCATATATTCAACCTTGTTGGAGCTCTTCCCTAAATTTTTCTTCTGCATATTTTAAAATCACCCAAAAGAGATTTATTTAAGAAATCATAAAAAAGAATTTCAGGAATGTTAATGCAATGGAATTTTAATGTAACTGGAATTTTTAACTAGCAATAATGGTTTAAATTTTGATTATGATGAAAGCACATTATTTATTTTACCATTATAAAAAGCCTACTTCCATTTTCAACCCTATCAGGATATCAACAGTGTGCCTGATTCAGTAGTTCCTTCATTTGATAGTGACTATTCCAACAGTCAGTAGTTAAACCTTACTGCAGAGCAAAATCATCAAAGAATAATGAAGTCGGTCACACCACGACTTATTAAATATCCCTCCTACATTTTCTCTGGATTTTCAATAACACAAACTTGCAAAATGGATGCATTTTTGTTTGAGAGTTTCCATGTGGCAGAAATGAGAATCAAGTCTCATTTTTTATTCAAGGTCAAATTTGTAATCAAGGTTTTTGGAATATTCTTCAAATCAGGTGAAAAGTAAAAAAAACTAAGTTTTTTGGCCACTGGTGGTCCGTGCCCCCCCCCCCCCTTGGATCTCAATATGCATTTGGTTTGTTATCAGGTTTCCCACGGGATGAATAATTAAGAGTTGACAGAATGCTCATGCCTGAGGTGGGTCTCAAAACTGTGACCTTTGGTTTAATTCCAGCTCTTTGCCCACATTACTTGTCAGTAACAATTTGACAGTAATGCTGAAAGAATTGTTGGTTTTCTTGTAGAATAGTGATATCCTGGTTCAGCAAATGAAACATCATCACACATGTGGAAAAAATATTCACAGTGGTTGAATATATACAATAATGTAAAAAAGAGAATCCATAAACAAAAAGAGAGGAGGAAGTCGATGGAAATATGGTGCTTCAGAGTACTGTTGAGGATATTTAAATTCTCTCCAATTACGTACAGGGATAACGTATGAATTAAATAAATGTATTGAGCAGCAAATGAAGAAGCCTTTGAAGAATGGGTAGAGAGAAGTCAGAGAAGAACACTTGAAAGAAAGAGAGGGAACTAATTGGGCATATCTGGAGGGAGGATTATTTACTGATGACTAATGAAGGTAATATTAAGAAAGAAATATTAAGTGGAAGAATTACAGCATAAGGATGAACTTTAAGATACAGGTGAGAGTGCATGTTACAAGATTCATTGATATTGCATGAAGACAGAAATGCTAACATTATTCTCAGTAAAGCAGCATAAAGCCCATGAGAATCCAAAAGAAAAAGCTACCTTTCATTAAAAAATAAAGTAGAATCCAGTGAACCATTGGCTGTGAATTGGGATAGGAAACTTTAGTATGATAAAAGAAGGAAGAAGATTGTGATTGGCAATAATTTTGAGCCCTTGGAGATACCGGCTTCTAAAAATATTGGCAAATAACATATGCATACAGATCAGGAAATATGGTAAAGAAAGCAAGTACTTGAATTAACAATTAGGGTAAAAAATCATCACTGGAATCATTAATTCTGAAGAAGCTGAATGCCTCTCGGTACAGAGTGTCCATTTAAAAAAATAACCCATGGTCAATAAAATAGACCACCATTAAAAACAAAATGGAACTGAGAAGAGGCAACTGATGATATCATTAAATACTACTAAAAAAAATAAAATTACCTCTTGGGGAATATCCTCTTCAGTTACTTCTTGTAAAACATTCTTCAATTCACTATCCCTAATATACACCAGCATATAAGCATTTGTACAATGTTTAACGGTCATATTCATGTCATCATCATGGCCCCCAAAGTTATTATCAATTGCTTCTTGCTTAGGACACTTGGAAACAACATCATCATCAAATTTGCACCACTGAAAAAAAGACATAATAAACATTAGAGAGAAAAATAAAGCATACAAATAAGTGTAAACCCTCTTTATGTTTTGGCAGGGCAGAAGGAATAAACGTCTAAATCATGATACCATTTATAAGGTAATCTACCAGTAAAGGTAGGCTTTTGGATTGACACAACTATCACATAGTTAACTTGCGACACAATCGAGCAACCTACTCTACATCAGGTCCCTCTTCATCTCTGTGTACTTCTTTCCTCCCTTCATCCCGTCCAACATCCCTATCCTGCTCCTGCCCTTTCCTCATTTGCCTAACATTCTCGCCTCTATTACCTTCTTCAACATCCCACTGCCGCTCAATACGCCTTTCATCCATTTTTCCTTCCTCAATAGGATTTCTCCCAACAAACCTCTCTCCTCGCCCACCATCCCTAGTCTTTCCTCATTTGTTTTCGTTTTGGTCCATTTCACCTACTCCATTCTTCTCCACACCCACATTTCAAAAGCCTCCAATTTACATCTATCCTCCTGCTTCAGCGACCATGATTCCGCGCCATACATAGTCAAGTTTTCATGAGTCTTTTCTTAACATCCCAACACAACATCACCCTCATCAGCTCCCTCCTCCTCGTGAAAGCCTCCTTGCCCAGCACAATTCTTCTCCTTACGTCCCTACCACTTTGACAGCATTGGTCCAAAACACTTCCGAGATACGTAAACTGTTCCATCTACTCTATTTTTCCCCCCGCCTATTTTAATATTTAGCTTAGCGAATACTGAGCAAGAATTTCTACATTTACTGGCATTTGAAATGCTACCTTTATCACAAAAGTTTAAATAAAATTGAAGTTATCACTGGAGTTTAACTCATCTCAAATGTCAAGTTATGACACTAAGATTTAAAGGGAATATCAACAACAGATGTACCAATTTAACAAAAAAACAGAACTCAAATCGGAACGATGGGAGCGCCACACGGTGGTTATTCCGGGAACTTTTTGATCAAGGTAGTATGCACATACCTGGGCACCCCTCTTTTCACTCACTTAAGCAAGTTTTACTTCATCTATGGTACATTCCATTTACATGACCTATGTTTTACATTTTTTTCTATTCCAGGTCCCACATGCATTGAGGATATCACAATCACATGTTTGCTGTTGAACAATAAATACTGGAGGTACAGACAAAGGACAATAATATGGAGGAAAATTGGAATTCTAACTTTGGGCAAGTTTTAGACAAACAACATCCAATTCTCATTGAAATAAGGTCATCAGGCCACATGCATTGACATCTAAAGTGCTAACTGATTCAAAGAACTCTTCTAATGAAGAGGAAGAAATATCTGAAGGAAAATAGGACCTCAGTTACAGGAACTAAATGGTCTATGGGTAATTCATCCCTGAAAGTTCATGGATCTTTTCTTTGTGTTGGTTGGTTCTTCCTCTTTGGGTTGTATTGCATACAAGTCTGGTGCTAGTATGTTTCTCAAGGTTTTCTCTGTGGAGATGGATCAATGAATTTCAGATGATATAAAAAATTATCACAAATACACCATCTAGCATTCTGCCGAGAATATGGTTTTGTGCCTGAAAATTATAACATTGAAACTGCTGAATTGGGCCAAAATAGTGTAGCTAGGAACGACATTACTGATGCCTCTAGAATAAACTCAAAATTAATTAATAAAGATCATAGGGCATCATCAAAATTATGATTTTTGGAGGGCTAATGGCTTGAGAGATATATTTAATAATCATGCTACATTGCTTAGAACTTCTGAGGTGGATCAGCTGCATGCAAAAAAAAGTCTTTAACCCTTTTGAATGTCATGTATAAATGCTTAATTTTGTACAAAAATTGACAGGTATTTTGATAAGAAATGCAGAACTTATGAAAAATGTCTGTAAAAACACTATTTGTACTAAGTTGCTGAAAATTATAAAAATAACAGAAAACATACTTTCCATTTGTTAAAATTGCACTGAGGAGCAATCAAACAAAAAATTCATAACTGTAAAATTATTATGTTGCTCTGATGCAGAGAGAAAGACAGACTAACTTTTGTTGTGTTTACAGCCCACAAGGGGGATAGCCTGATGACCAATGCAGCACTTCCACAGTACACAACATCCCCCTAATTTGGAAAGTCTGACCCATTGTCAGAGGACATCAGGTCTTTATCTCTCTAGATGAGCGGGTCAAAATTTTCAGCTTTGATCCATGATTCAGTTGATGGAACACAGGAAATGATATATCACTTTGAATCAAGGCAGTAAACAAGCCCCCCCCCCCCCAAGGGAAATATTAGCTTATTGTAAGGATCTATATCATATCCAAAATAGGTTTTTATCTCTCCAGATGATTGTGTCAAATGCCTTAAAGATGCTCTGCCTTTCCATTGCGAGAGCAATGGACCTACTCTTCTTATGGACTGGAAAGAATCCCAATGCTATACTAAGCAGTTAAGGAAATGTCCATTAGCTACTTGGACCATTTTGGTCCAAAAAAACTCCCCAACATAGTATAACTGTTCCACCTGATCTAGTTTAAGACTATCAATTAATGTTTAATTTAGCTGTCCCCTTTCTCAGAAACCTTGCAACATTTTCTTTACTTTGATTCTAATCTCATATTATCCCAATTAACAAATATAAAAGACCTCAGAGTTACATTCGACTCACAGTTAACATTCAATCAACATTATAAAAATGTTCAATCTAAAGCATACAAATCGCTTGGATTTATTTTATGATACCGTATAAACTTTATAAATATAGAGCCATATGAAGTTCTGTCCATCTCATTAGTTAGGTTGCTCTGTGAAATCTTCTCCTGTTTGGTCACCTTACTAGAAACTCCATATTAATGCAATTAAATGTGTTAAAAAAACATTTGTGCACAAAATTGCATAAAATTCAATCTTCTGGATTGAATCTGGTCCCAAGCTATCCCATCTACATCATATTCTCTTTCAATGACTAAATTTTTTGGCCTAATATCTTTACCAAATATATTCTCTACATATTTTTACTATCTCTCTAATATTTTCTGGTTTAATCAATAAATTGCATCACATTTCTTTCAGTGTGCACTGATTTTCCCCACTTGTTTCCTGCTAATGCTTGAAACCCAATATCAGACTATATTCCATTATGACTTCAAGATGTAAATTTGTTGAATAAAATGATTTGGTTGCTGTAATTTATGAACCAAACAATATTTATAATTAATAAGACAATATAGAGAAATATTGAAAACAATACCTTTCCATCTCCTTTAGGATTGATGAAAACTACATAGTGTCCACCATGGTTGTCACCACTGTGGACAAGTACAGCATGGAGTGTATAATCAGCACGGGTTGCCTCAGCTGACTGCAAGTATGGGTCTAGGCTAATCTTATCAGAAAACTCAAACCTGTGTAAGAGGTTGAAAAGAACATGTCGTTACTATGCCAAAACCATTCAGAAATCACTTCTAAACTTTTAACTTGTATTGTTTGAATGGAGAAGTCACTCACCTGTCATTAAATTTAACTGAACAGTCAGTAATTGGATCATACTGGAACCTCATCAAATGCAAATGCAGGACTGGAGGAAATGAAGAAAATATGACTCCCTTTTCAGCGTCCTGTAGCCCATGTTCTCCTGCATCATATTTGTTGTCACCATCCAAAATTTCAGTAGTTATGTAGTCCCTGAATGACTCATCAACTAAAATAAACAAGAAAAGCATAACATGGAATTTGAAATTAGGTATAAAAAATTGTAGGCCAGCATGGTCACCGTGAGAGCTAAAATACAGCAAAGAAAGTTTTTACATGAGTTCAAACCAACCATTTAGATGATAACTGGTTTTATTATTTAAGGCAAGTTTTGGATGGACTCCCACTACATTTATAAGTCTGGCCTGAAGAGATACAATCTGACAACGTGCGCTACAATAAGCTATCCTGTTTTATTGTATAACCAATTTCCGTAATATTTAGTATAACAAATTGCACTTTAAATCATAAATGTGAAAACACCAATGTAGGTTATCTAGCAAGTTGAATTAAGAGAACTAATTAAATGGACAATGCCATAGAACTGAGTTCTACAGACCTGGAAATTAATAATTTTAATAACGATTTGTTAAGCACATGCATAAAATAAATTCCTATTACATCATGAATGAAACTATTTCCCTTTAAGTCTGAGCTCGTTTAATTTGTAACAGTTCTATATTTAGAAAGAATTAAAAATAATACCAAACTTTCTGTTGGGATGACAAGGCAAAAAAGGTGAACAACTATAGTTGACAGATATAGATTTTGTCCAATTCAACATTTTTCATAAAACAAAAAGCAACCTATAATTCGTTGTCTCGGGGTGACTTCATGGAATTGACTTAACATAATGAAAAGAGAAACTTTATAATTCCACATAGATTTATTAGACGGACGACCCAGGTTTCGACGTGGCACGTCATCATCAGGTGACGATGATGATGACGTGCCTCGTCGAAACCTGGGTCATCCGTCTAATAAATTATGTGGAATTATAAAGTTTCTCTTTTCATTATATAAAAAGCAACCTATTTGACTAGATCTGAATTAATAATTTAAATGCAAGATATGTTTATTTGATAGTTGTATCCATCCCAAAACCTACCTTAACCGGTAGATTACCTAATAATAATAATACGCCACTTAACTACAAAGCAGGCCAGAACTATAGGATAGCAAAACTTTTCCTTCAAAAGCCATTCTCAATCATCCACCATAGGATTTTTTCAACCCTCAAATTGTACATCTCAACGGTATGCTTTATAATGAACAAACATGCTGTTTTAATGAATGGCTTCATTGACATTTTCATTTATTGCCAACATTTCTTTTGGTGATCAAAAGAAATAATATACTGTAATATGTATTAAATGAATAAATATTTTCCATGTTGAGGCTCATGGAATACATCTTCCGTAAAACACATTGGGGATTCGATTATCTCCCAAGAAAAGAGCAGCCCACGGAACAGGTAAATTGATACCACTTCTTCAACGCATTTATCAGGATTTCTTACATGTCATGAAAATTGTATTACACATAAATTACTCTGAAAGTAATAACATGTGGCTGAATTTGCAAAGGCATTTCATTGGCATTGAACTAACAGGCCTAGGATAGCCACTAGCTAACTAACTAGCTAGCTAACTATGACTCATGGCTTTACATATTAGACTATATTATTATGTGAGGTGATATTTTGGAGAAAAACTATCCTAATCCCGGCAAACCATATCAATGAAGTTAATTTTTCTCGCAATAAAGTAATAATTTAATTTTAAATTGCACATATGAAAAAACTAACCAATTAAATCAATACTCACTGTTTTTCTTTCCTTTAATGTTAAGCTGAATATCGTAGAATGTTTCGATCCTTGTTGACCCATAATCAACATTTTTGCATTTGATAAATGACTGGAATGAAAATAAATAAATAACATGAATCGCAGAAACAGCTAATTTAAGAGCTTCTGAATTTCATATATATATACTTACAACCATCTTTCCCTCGAAGAGCTTTGGCACTGTGCCCTCAACACATGTTCCCTTCATTTTGCTCTCTAACTTATCCAACAACTAAAAAGAGAATGCAATCAATTAAAATATCTACACAAAACAAAATATTAGGAAAATAGACTGAGTAAACAATCTTACCACCCGAAGAAATTCCTGAACATCATGCTGCATGAAGGAATCCAAGGTCTCCCACCCAAAAGACTTAGTCAGCTTCTTTGTACCTACTGGTTTGTCACTAAACTGCAGTTCATGAAATACCCTTTGCAGAGCTAAGGCAACACTTCTAGCAGAGTCATCACTTTCAGTTGGCATTTTATAAACAGCCTAAGTGATAAGGGAAAATTAATAAGACCGCTATACCACATACACCATATGGCCAAGAAAATGAATCGCACCTACCTTTCTCAACTGATTGGTAAAATATAAAGTTTGTAGGAGAGAATTCATGTAGCATGTTGCACCTTGATTTTTCAGGCCAACATATCCTGTATGCTTCTTTGAATCCCAACTAACTCCATGAGGAGCATCAGCTGCAACATGAACCTGGATAACATTTTTAAAACACATGAATTTAAAGCAATTTTGCCAATATTATTTTAATTTCCTTAGTTTAATCATTTACCTCTAGTATAATGGAATCATCTTTAATAAAACCTTTCTCAGGATCTAAAACTTCATTCAGTGACATGAAATGACTGAAACCCCAATCATTTTCTTTGCTGAAGAACAGATGCTGTATTTCTAAAAAGAACACCAAAGAAATTACATAATGTTATCATAATATAGGGAAATGGCTATTACTTTCCAATTCAAAGGTCTAACACTCACTTCTTGTGAAGGACTCCACACCCTCTTTCTGGCTAACAATTTTTAGATCTGCAATTGCAAAGCAGCTCCATGAAGATGAATCTGACTCGCCATTACACTATGGGAAAAGGAATGAGATGGATGTAAAAGGAACACACATATATGTCAAAACAGTTACCTGTAAAAAAGAATTCAACATATTGACAGAAAAAAATATCCCAAGCTAATTCTAAGTTGTTGGACAAAATTAAGACATCTTAAATACTGTTATTAATGGGCTTATTCACCGTTATATAACTAAGTGTTTCAAATTTGGATGCACTATCTCAAAATACCACAAGGTTTAATTTAAACCAATGGCCATTCAATTTAAATTTTTCTTCCTTGATGAATCGCTCTGCAACATATTTCAACATTTCCGTTTTCACCTCCCAAACACAGTTTTTTTATAGAAATCGAACAAAAACACTTCAAAGTCGCGTAAAAAATGATGCCTAGAGATTTGGTACAAACCTGAAGAAAAAATCCTAAACTCCTTTGGTTTCTCTCGGGGCCAGTACTGGTCCGCGGCATTACCATTATTTTCCACGGTAAATTTCTCACTATACATGGTGGTGACAACTCTGAATCTTTAAGTTTACTTATTCCTTGAACAGTGTAACGGAAAGTTGCTTCTGACCGTGACTCGTCTGAAAATATATCGAAAATTACTATTATAATACTTCACGAAGATAATGTAATTTCCACTATTACTGCTTCGTATTAAATAGGCCACATTTTCAATACTACGACGTTAAATTTAAATATTTACCTTCCTCCATGTCTGTATCTTGCGTAGCAGCTTGCTCTTGAACTTCACCGTTCAGTTGCCTATTTTCGCCTCCACCATCACCTTCTCCAGCATCGTTCGGGGTTTCGGCTGTTTCCACTGCCGAGACACAAGTAACACGGATTTTATTCTTTATTGCACTAAACATTATCGAAAGAGTGCCCCATTAACGTCTAATAAATAATTTTGAATAAGCCAAATACACCCAACAATGATTCTGAGTATTGACGGTAATTCCTCCTCAATCGTAAGGTTTCATATTAATGAAATCAATGGAGTACGTAGACATGCCAATGAGTTTAAACCTCACTATAGTCACATACCTGATATATAACTCAGTCGCGATTGAATAAGGCTTCAAAATAATTACAATATTCTAGTGATACAGCATCATTTGCAAAGAAAGCTAAATATAAAATGGGATGACATACCTTCTTGAGTATCCATTTCCTCAACGTCATTGTTCTGATTTTCCTTGTCATTGACGTGGTTCATGTTTTCGATCGCTGTGATTTTATTCTGAATTTTTGATTTCTTCAAGCTGAGGGTGACCGCACGACTAGTCTTTACACTGTAGGAGTTTTTACCGGACACGGTCACTTTGACGTGTTTACTCGCGATACGCCCAATGTCTGCGGATTTTTTCACCCCCTGTTGCCAGGGGAAACAACCCAACCATATATATTATTAATAATTTTGTTATTCACAGGCCACTACATTAAGAAAATTAAATAACTTAGCAGCGTTCCCGACCCAAGTCCTGTAGGAAAATAAACAAAATGGCGGACTGCAACCGTACGGATATTGGACAACTAGCCCGTGTTAGGCGTCACACATGCGCTTCCAAAATCACCTTATAACCTCATGGCGATGTGTACTGTTAGTAAGTTTTGGAAATATTCCCTACCCCGATTACGGAATGAAAGAGATATTCTCATTGTAGGCGTTGATAACTTTTTCCTCCGCACATAGAAGAGAACCTTCGTGAGATCTCGATGAAGTCAACTAAGTATTCTGATGTTTATTTGTTTGGACATTAGTTTTTCATAGTGCTCAAGGATATTTCGTAAAATTATCCCTTAATTTCGCAAAAATACGTATAGAAACAGAAATCTAATTATAGACACCCAAAAATATTCCAACTGGAACGCGGAAATGAATTTTCGCTCATCTTACTTTTATAAATTTGGCGGTAACATTCCAATTTCAAAGACGGATTGCACAATTGTCACTGTAAAATCAAATACAGCAATACTCGGATAAATAATATTTTATTTCAACAATTACAATTTCATAATCACTGTGGTCACACTTTTGGATACATACCTCATGTATACCTGAGAATGAGGAAATCAGAAACAAATTCAAGCAAAATACTGCCGACTTTATTTCCAGTTCTGGATAACATAGTTAAATTTGCTCTTCTTAAACTATTTTCCCTCCACAACGCAATATTTTCGAAAAATATTAGGTTCACTAAATGATTGCCCGTTTCTCAATAAAAACTGCGGCATTGGTATGACTAGATTTTGAGACATTAGACACATTAACTCTATGTAAGGCATGAATGATAAGTAATTAGAATCCTTAAAGAATTGATTACCCTAGGATCTTTTTATCACATTAGACATAAAAATTCGACAAAACCAAAATTTTTACTCCCATAATATTTACTTTTACTAAAATTTAATGTATATATAAAACTGAATTCATTGGGTCAAATACATATCACAGTTTCACATATATATTCAACATGTAATGAATGACTTTTAAAGGCAGCAAAAACAGCTATGAATGGATTACGTTGGGTTTGACTACCAGGACTACTGAATATTGCAAACAGTTGAGTATCCTTGTCGGCTATGGATTGCTGCAGCACGTCGTTTTATCCCTTCCAGATAAACCTCACGGTTGAATAATCCAGCAGCTAAGGGGATTCTGTGAGAAAAACAATCAACTTTACTGTCAGGTCAGGTAAACATTGAAGTATAAAAGCCAATGTAAACAGAAAAAATGCCGGGACCGTAAAGTTGATTGGCACTAAGTGATAAGAAAGAAAAGGGAATAGAAAAAAACCACAAATGCCAAAATAATAAAACAAACTTACAACCACTCGATCACGAGAGTGACAGTTATTTTGTAACACACCCTAGTGATTGAGTGGTTGTTTGTTTTATTATTTATTTTGGCTTTTGTGTTTTTTCCCTTTTCCTTCTTATCACTTAGTGCCAATCAAGTTTACGGTCCTGGCATTTTTTTGTTTACATCGATTCACAACCGTAGCTACGTTCCTTGTATATTTAAATTATAAAAGCCAAACTAAAAATTAACAACCATTATTTTTCTAGCCATAAAACAAGAACACTAGCTAAAAAATTGTCAAATAATCACAAAATATATGTGGCAAAACAAGGATTAACTTCAAAATACATTCATTATGCAATTTTATAACTATTTATGGGCAAAAAACAAATCAAATACATATGGAAGCCCCTAGAATATCAGCAATATCATAACAAGGATGATGGTAAAACTTACAGAGGAAGTCACTACTTGGGATTATGTTAAATTTCTTTTGAACAAGATTTTCCTCAAAAGTTTGGCAAAGCATCACCATACTTCCTTTTACTCCAACAATTACCTTTACCTTTGTACTCCTCCTTACTTATTTTATACGCCAGAAGTAAGATTAAATAGGCAGATTGTCAATGACAGCCCATCTACCAAATTTTAATTTCATATGGCCACTAAACAAGGTCCCTCATACACATATAGGAGAGGTACCTATTTATAAATTCAACCTATATATTAAAATCAGAAGGTGATGATGAAATTTATTCATACCAATTGCTGCATGCAACACTTTACTGTGAAAAGTTTTCTAAAAACCAAGTTGAATAATAGAGCACTAATATAAAACATTCAGGGTCGGTCCCCAAAAAAAGTTGTATTTTTCAAATCAAAAGGCATTTTGAACGAAAAGTTGCTGCTTTAAGGACTGACAGTGAGCAGTATACTTTATGTGGTAGTCCTTGAAAGACTGCAGAAAAGAGTGCAATTTGCCAGGAAGGAGGTCTTTGCCAAGTGGAGGCTGCACCATGACAACCTGCCATCCCATACTGTCTTCCTTGTGACCTGACCAAACCCAAGGTGGCAACGTACAATTACCCTGCAGCCAGCCCTAATGCACTTCTTTCTATTCCCTAGAATAAAAAGGAAGGAGCTTAAAAGGCAGCCATTTTGGAATGCTGGATTATGTCAATGAGGTGATGAAGAGGCGGCTGAATAAGGTTCCCATTGATGCCTTCCAGGAAGCATACCATGACTGACAGAGGCACTGGCATATGTGCGCTGATGTACGAGGGTGTTTTTTTGAAGAAATTTAGTAAATTTTACCTTGATCCAAAGTAAATTTCTCTCTCACCTGGATTTATTCTACAGACTTTTGAGAAAGACCATGTATGCTATATATTGGACATTAAACATTGTTGCAAATGGGCATCTACGAGTTCAAATTATCATGGATACACAACTCCTTCAAAACCATCGTACTAGAAAAATATTCTTTGGGGAGTCCAACCCCATAGATATTTTTTGGATACATAGAATGGATATTATCCAGTCAGACAGCTTGATACCCCAAGTAAAACTTGATACTCTATGGCACCTATCCTGATTGCTGAACAAACATTTTTGTGTCATATTAAAGGCAAAGAGTTTGCCCATATTAAGCATAATAGATTATCCCAAAACATAATAGCCTTGCAGAAATTGTTCAAGAAACTGAATTGAAAATTATAGCAACGGCTGGATAAGAAAAACTTACTGGCCAAGGTTTTTCTTTTCTAGTGAAGTAGTAATTCAGTGAAACATACTGCAAAAGGCCCTCCCTCATGATTCAAACAAATATAGAAAATGATTTCAGGAAAAAAGAAGATTTTGATGGGTGGCTATAATATTAGCCAGGATCACATGGAACGAGGGATGAAGTACACAAAAATATTTGAGGAAAGGGCAGGGAGAGAAAGAGCCCGATTCAAGATTATCAATGTTCAAAATTGAGGATGCATCCAAACCTGGAAAATCACTCAAATTATATTCTACAATTTCATCTTCCCATTGGTTCTTTTACTCTTTGATTTTCTTCGATGAAGATTGTTCATTGGTGGAAATTCATAATATCTCAGGTAAAACAGGAGATAACATAATGTTTGTAAAGCCTCTAAGTGAAGTGTTCTCAGTAAAAGTAATGTAAAATAATGGCTGTATCAAAACTGTAAAAAAATAATTTTAGTGAAGTAAGAACTGAAGGTCTGATAAAATGTGAAATTCATTAGAGGTTCAATGCCAATTTCATCATTTATACTCCTCTCTATCATACTTATATGGTGATACTCTGATTATAATGGCTTAGGAAATGTAATAACTAAAGAAATAAAATATTTCCATGCCAACTTAAAAGGGAAAAAAATGCTCCTCTTGGAGCCAACCTTGGTATGTTTTCAAGAAATTATGTTTCCTTAACTTACTAGATACCTACTATGATACTGGGTAATTGCAAATTAAAATGTAGAATGCTACAATTGTTGGAGAGATACAGAAAATGAACAATAACAGAATGGACAGAAAATTCAATAGCAATATGAAACAAGATGGTATGCAATTGACCTTTTTATCACTTGAAAGAGACTAACTTTAAATCGTGTACATATAGGGAATACATACCAGGGTTATATCCTATATAATATTCCTGTACTTTCAAAAGGACCAATAATTAAATATAAATAGAAACTGTAAAAATAATAAAAATGATATAAAAATGTATGTTCTATATATTCTACATTTTTTGTGGAAATTGGGAGATGAAATAGAATTAAACAAAGATATATAATATAGAAAAAATAAAATTACATTGATCAAACTTTTTTAGCTGACAGAGCTCTCTACATTGACAATTAACATACCTTGTGTAGTAAAGACAATTTTCTGTAAAAGAACAAATAAACCAGACACAAAAGAATCAGGTACTTCATTCACCTTGGTATAAACTTTACCAAATAATGCACCTACTACAATACAGTAAAACCTGATTAGGAACAATATGAAGGAAAAAGAAATTATTTTGTTTAAAAAAATAACCAAAATAACCATGCTATAGAATTATACCAGAGAATTTTCATGACCCGAAGATGTCTCAGGAATACAAATTTTGTTCACATTATGTGGTTTTTCTCCTAACTCAATTCTTACTAATGAAAATTACTTATTAAGGTTGGTCATAAAGACCTTACATAAATGATAGTGAGGAAGTATGTGTATGCACAGGAATAAGAGAACTAAATATATGACTGAGAAGTAAGCAAGGATTGGCATGAAAATGTAGCTTTTTATAAAGAAGTTTCTAGTTTTGTCTACACAATGCCTGGACCTCCTAATGGTTGGAATTTGGTAGAAGAATGAACTTGTACCCAGGCTAATCCTATCCTTTGGTTTCACCTTTGACATGCTGTAAAATATTAGCAAAATAGACCAGCACAATGTCACACCTGTTTGCAGGAATTCCTGTAGTGCATAAATATAACCATGGTTCATAACCTTTCACATTTTTCTTCTCATTATTGATACAAGTCACACAAAAAATAGGATAATTGAGCTATGTTGGATAGCATAGATCATATAAGGTCAGCCGATCAAGAGACTGGCACACCGATATTAGTTGACTAAGGGAATCTAGAATATGACGGGAATTCATAGAAGGGAACAAGAGTTAATTAATGAAATAACTGGAGCATGAGTAGATTTCTTGTGTGAATATGAAAAAAGTTGCAAGAGGTATGATGTTGTTGAAATTGATTGAACCATTGGGTCATAAGTTGTGGATAGTGTACATGTAGAACTAAAATAGTATATAGTATAATAACTATAGTAGGGCTACAAATCTTGAAAAAATGGGGTTTATATTCCCTTAGACTAATCTGGGTTCATAAAAAAATCAGGATTTGAAGAGTTGTGATTGTAACTTATTATTAACAGTGGATGGCAAGGCTGAAAACACAAAGGAAGAATTCTTGGAAAAATTGAGATGACTATTGAATGAATGTGACCCTAATAAAAGAATAATAGCATTAAAAGATACGAATGATAGGGTTGGTGATAGAAGGGATGACTCCGAAAAAATGGTATGGACATTTAATGATCCCCGAGTAAATGATATCAGAGAAAAATTGTTCAATGTATGAATGAGGAAAAGGAATATTCACCTCAAAGATATGGTTTAAGTGTTTAATTTGTATGCATAGCAAAGGAGAGGGAAAGAGTGAGGAATGTGTGGGTTTTGAAACGATGTGAACTGGATATACCAGTAATACGCAAGTGTAAAAGAAGTGTGCAATGCTGATTTTTTATTTCATTGGCTTTTTGGTTTGCTCACATTGAGAGAAAGGATGGGCCTTGAATCTCTAAACAGATTAAAAAAGGTAGAATTAATGACTTGAAAGGAAGGGGTACAATACTGAGAAAGTAATAGGTGAAAGTAACCAAAGAGACTCTCAAGATGAGGAATATTAGGAATGGAAAAGTAAGTAGGGAACATTGTTTGGAGATGAAAAAAGTATGTGAGGCTGGAGAAGTTTGGAATACATTAGTGAAAGGGGGTAAGCATACAGCAACTTTCCTACCCTAAAAAAGAATGGCATGAAGGTGGTTTTCTTTTGGAATGTGTGTCTATATTGATGAGAACTGTGAAAAGAGGGAGAAAGAAGAGAAAGTTTTTATCGGTGGATTTGGAGAAGAATTTTAAATATCAGATCATAAAAAAATAAGAAAAGAGATGCTAAGAGCTGGAGGGGATGAATAACTGCATAATACTACATAAGGCTGGAAAAGGAACTTGAGACGTTTACTTGGAAGGCAATGCCTGTTTAGAGATGAACTGGAGAGCATGGTTTGGAATACCAAGATGAGGATGAGGAAAAATAACTGACAATTACAAATATGAAAGAGGATATAATCATCCGAGCAGAGCGCAGAAAGAGCTGAAGAAGTGATATCACAAACCTAAAATAGTATTCAAACAGCCATAAAAAAACAGGGAAAATAAAAATCATGTATGTGCATGGTACTTACAGATATCTGACCAAAATATCCTTGTAGAATATTATTCTTTTCAGTTAACTCGCCCACCATCGATACTAGGTGAAATTCTTTATTCACTCGCTCATATTTTACCCAGACATTCAGCAATTTTGTTCTATGAATCAGTGTTTAATATTATGCACATCAATGCCTAGTTTAAAAGAATCTGATGTCTATCAAGTTAGAGAGAATCATCAACAAAATAATCTGTTTATGAGAATGAGGTTAAAAATGAACTTTTTTATTCTTACGAGTTATAATATTGTTGATGTGTTCATTAAAGATGTACCTAAAAAAATAATATTTTCTAAAATAATTAACATTACTGATGTTCCATAAATTTCATTAAAGCCTTTCAATGAAGAATTCATATTAGTGTGCATGCAATAAAGGGATACCTCCCCTACCCTGTAGGGTACCATTAATACCCTAAGGTGGGGTATTAATGATACCTACCCTACCCTGTAGGTTAGGTATCATTAATCAGTATTTGTTAATCCTCTAAATCTATTCCTCACCACTAGAAAATTATTTGTTAAAATGCTCACTAGAATATTGCATTTTCCCTGAGACAACGAAAGTTTGATTTTTAAATATTATTATTAGGTAATCTACCGGTTAAGGTAGGTTTTTGGATGGACACAACTATCAAATAAACATTTTGTGACTCCCCACCTAGCAAACTAATCTATATCAGGTCCCTCTTCATCTCGGTGTACTTCTTTCCTCCCTTCATCCCATCCAACATCCCTATCCTGTTCCTACCCTTACCTCGCTTGCCCAACATTCTCCCCTCTATTACCCTCTTCAACATTCCACTACCGCTCAATACGCCTTTCATCCATTTTTCCTGCCTCCATAGGATTTCTCTCAACAAACCCCTCTCCTCCCCCACCATTTCTAGTACTTCCTCATTTGTTTTCCTTTCGGTCCATTTCACCTTCTCCATTCTTCTCCACACCCACATTTCAAAAGCCTCCAATCTACGTCTATCCTCCTGCTTCAGTGACCATGTTTCCGCGCCGTACATAGCTACGCTCCATATCAGAGTTTTTACGAGTCTTGTCTTAACATCCCTACTCAACGTCCCCATCATCAACTCCCTCCTCCTTGAGAAAGCCTCCTTGCCTAGCGCAATTCTTCTCCTTACATCCCTACCACTTTGACCGTATTGGTCCAAAACACTTCCGAGATATGTAAACTGTTCTACCTGCTCTATTTTTTCCCCGCCTATTTTAATATTTAGCTTAGCCTTTTTCTTTCTGATTTTTTTTTTTAAATACTAACAGAAAATTTATATGGTCGTAGTCTATTCTCTTTCTTATATTCCATTTTGAAAGAAGATGTAGAAAAAAAGGCTATGATGATCCATGTATGCGAGTGGAAAAGTGAAGAATGTGTTCGAAATGCTGTTGGGATGCTAGAAGCTGTAAAAAAGAGGAATGGAAGAGGATTCAGGCTAGATGAAAGGATTAGGTGGAAGAGGAATTGAGGAAAAAGGGAAGATAAAGAGAGGAAGCCTAGAAATTAGAGAAAAATGGAGGAGGAGGATTAGAGATGGGGCACTGAGTACCAAGCAGTATTAGTAGATTAAGGGGAGGGGACTGACAGCTGACGTCGTTTGTACCATGGGGAATGGGAAAGGAGGAAGGGTGGAGAGAAACCTGGCATCAGCACTAGCCTACTCTTAATGAAAGGTACCAAGGGGTCCACAGCATAACATCCCATCTAATAGACAACGTACTCACTTTAAGTTCTCTCCACAAAGTACCTCTACTAGGAATCAGGATACCATTGAAAATATCTGCCATCTACAGGATTTAAACCAGGGCCTTCTGGGTGGGAAGCCCATATGTGCGGTGTTCCGAAGGGTGCTGCGTGATTGGCTTACTTCCAATCCTCTATACTCAATAGAGGAGTATTATGAGCTTGATTTTACTAGCCTAAAATTATAAGGTTTAGTGTCTATGTGGTGTGGCTAGTGTCAGTTAAGGTGTAGTGTTTAGTGTAATATCTATGTATATGTTTTTTTTATTTGATTGTATACTGTGCTCTGTAGTGTGTTATTATGTTTCTGCAAAGATGACGACATCCACCATATGTAAATATGATTAAGATGAATAAAGTTTATTATTATTATTATTATTATTATGTTAGCCACCGAACCATCCTGATCCCTGCACTGACTCCATAGACACGGAATTAAGCTGGGATTATGTAGAAGATTATGGATACCACTGATGAAGTTATTCATTTAACTTAACTTTGGAGAACTATGAAAAATTATAACATACTTCATACTTGTTCACAAACTAAAACACAAGGCTTCATCACAGCTGGTCCCATGACTTAACAACCACTTATTACTTTCCATGTTCTGAAAGGTATAGGGGAAAGTATTATTTTCATGAAAAAATTCAACTTTGGGATTCTAATAGCGACACATGTTTAGAATTTTCTGAATGGTGTCTGTCTGTTGGTGTGCTAGGTGGTTGTGGGCACATTAAGTTAAAAGAACATTAACCTGAGTAACACAAAATATTATATATATTTAGCATTTTAATTTAGATTAGGTCAGCTGATAGATTTACAATAAAATTAACCAATCAAAAGTTAATTAACTGGTTATATAACATTTATGATAAATTAACATATCTTACGTGTCTTTTCCTGGACGAATTGAAGCTCTGAAAACACTCCACACTGGCTTGTGGTCAGATGTTTTTATACTATGTGCAGAGTAGTAATGAAGGGACTCTACATTAGATGTCTTTTTGTCATCTCTATTTGCTGGCTTGTATAAAATTCTGTCAGTATATGATGGAGTGCGCATCTTGCTTGATGAATCAAAATGATCAGTGCCAGGATCAAACTTGTAGGTCGGAGGAAATTTTATTTCGGCTTCTTTAAATAATTTAAAAACAGCCCCTAAAAAAAGGATACATTTTTCTTAACCATGGTTAAGGATTTTGACTGTGTAATTGAAAGACAAGACAAATGAGCACTGAACCTTCAGAAATAGCCCTCTGAAGTTGATCTGAAGGAAGCTTGAGAGGTTCTTTTGATGGATACTGTTGTGATACAATCCATTCCATAACTTCTTCACGTGGTTGATCCAGCCTAAAATTAAGGTCTCCACACCAAAAAGTGCAATCAAAGTTTTGCGATACATCTGTGAAAAAAACAAATAATGTTAGAAGTTTGAAAATATAATAAAATTTGCAGGAAAAAATTTAAACATGCAAAAATCAACTTTAAAAAAACCTATGTCCATTTGATATTTTTTGGAAACTTGGAAAGCAATTTTAAGATTTAGGTCTTGTCTACATGCATACAGATTTCATTAATGCTATAAGCATAATCATGGAGGACTATCCTAACACACTATGCACAAAAAGGTCTGCCAACATCACTAATGGATTCAATACAATAACAGTTGTAATACCTATGAGCTACATTTACCTTATCAGCCCTATATTGGAGCCACAGCTCAGGATAAGGGCCTCACCCAAATTGAGACACTTTCATTAATGTATGATGATACAGAATCTCTGATATGTAGGATATTTTTGATCCTATTACAATACACTGTTACCTTACATGTGAATGCACTCACTCCAAATTATTAAGTTATCTATCCAGTCACAATATGGCCTAGACCTCTTCCACGGTCCTATTCAGAGTCCAATAACTGGCCTCATAATCAATGCCCATATCCACTATTATTTCATATTATTATGATATAAATAATTGTTTGAAAGCAAAATAAAATGGAGTATCATGGAAGTAGAATAGTGGAAATAGAATGGAAGAAAAAGACAAAAAATAATCTACAAACAAGTGGGTTTTATTAGAAGTGATAGTGGTACCTATGCACAAGAAGTGGACGGGAATGCAAACAGATTAGGTACTAATGGGGTACGCAGGTTAGTCTCCTATAATTAGTTTTCTTGTGCTATAAAATCTAAAAGAATGAAGGACTACAACATGAATTCAAGACAAGAAAGAAAGAAAATAATTTGAAAGATTAAAGCATGGATACTACCTCTTCCTGACATTATAAAATATTTATATTCTTGGAAGAAGCAATAAAAAACAAAGGGATGAGAATCAAAAGAGTTAAGGCGAATATTATTAACAGTAGTCTACCAATAAGGGTAGGTTTTTGATGAACCCAGGTAACACAGATTGCTGCTGCATTTCTACGCCCCACATAAAATGATATTTCACCCAAAAACCTTACTTTAAAATCAATTTGAGCTCTAAATAAACCTACTGGCATTAATTCCATCCCATACACCTATTATTCTCTTCCCTCTATCACTCTTACATAACATTCTTTCTTCAGATGCTGCTGCTGTCTACTGCTACTGCTCTTACAGGAAGTATCACTGCATCCCAGTATTTACAGCATTCACTTTTTCAAGTTATCCCTTAAACCTTCTCTCTTGCTCTACCATGACTAGCACCTCATTTTCTTTTCTGTATTAAGGTGGATAGGGAAGAAATTACGATACTCCAATTCACATATGGCAATGAATTTATATGAGAGAATTGAAAATACCTGAAGGGTCCCCTGAATTCAATGGATCACGTGGATACTTATAGCATGTAATATGAAGATCAATAGGAAACAAACTAAAACCCAAGTACACAGAAGAGATCATTTAGACAGATGGAAGTGTAAGAGGGGGAGAAGTAAAAACCAGTGGGATATTGCATCTACCTTGGATGCAATATGCAAAATATGGAATGGAAAAAGTTGCAAAAAACAGTCAAGTGCACGACAGCTAAATTAAAAGGCAGAGAGGTGACTTAATGCTTTGAGCAGACACTGCTATAAACAAGTAGGCAGCACAAGGAAACAATTGTGAGTGTGCCAATACACCAATAAAATAGACTTTGGTGTGACTCTATGGATCATAATAAAAAAAACCATAAACACAGTAATCAACCCAAAGGTTGGTTTATAGGTGATGGTAGAGTTTACCCAATACTAAGCTTAACAGTATGTGAAATTCACACATTAAGGGAGGTGGGCCAGTTCCCTCTGCTGATTATGGTTTCTCAGGAAGATCTGGTACCCTAAAAATCACAGCTTGGGTGGAGCTGAAGGTGCCCTAACATAAATCAAATGGAGAAGGATAGAAAGTAAAAGGTTTACAATTGAAATAGAATTAAAATTGGATAGGAAAATAATATAGCAGCAGCCAACCAATCTCAAGACTAAAATAGTAATGATAATGTAAGAGGATGAAATTTTCGGCATCGGTTTAACAATAATAATAAATCTTTATTTGCCCAGAAGACACTGACACAGTGTAATAGATACATCAGTTAAGTGCATAGGACACGTCATATTCATATAGATGTTAGACAATGATAAAATTCAGAGAAGCATGATACAATAGTGTTAACCAAAAAGTGCATGTAATATATTCCAAATTCAATATGGTTATTTTTTCTCCATAAATTCCATTACAGAGTAAAACTGTTCTTTCCTTAAAAATGTTATTAATTTCTTTTTGAACAGGACTGGATCCTTTACGTACTTAAAATCGTGAGGGAGCCTGTTTAGTACAAGAAGGCCCATTGATTTAGGCCCCAGAGATGTATTTAAAGTCCTGCAATAAGTTTGATGCAGATCTCTGCAGGCTCTGGTTTGGTGACAATGAACATTGTCATTTGTCATATAATTGGATACATTACTTTTAGCAAAAATGCTTAGGACATAAATGTAAATACATGGAACAGTCAGAATATTTAACCTCTTAAAGAAGGAAAGACAAGGTGCGTTGTAGGGAGCATTGCATATTAATCGCATTAAACATTTTTGAGCTTTAAAAATTGAATCAGAATGAGGGGAAGAATCCCAGAACAGAATACTATAAATAATTAAAGAATAAAATTCACCGTAATAAATTGTAAGTAAGATATCAAGGCTTACAGATTTCCTAATACTTCTAATGAGAAAGCAAATGGAATTCAACCTGCTACGGAGATTGCATATGTGTTCATCCCATGATACATTTTTATTTAAAACAACTCCCAAAAACTTGGAACTAGAAATTTGGGGTATACACGTTTCCCCTAGGTCAATGGCCAATGAGGCAGGGGCTTTATTTTTATTGGAGAAATATATACGTCCGGACTTGTCAGGGTTGAGTTTCAGAAAATTTTGTGAGCACCATTCACAAAGAAGTTCGGAAACTCTAGCTGCTGTCAAGGTCAAGTTGTTTAACGATGGTGCTGATACAATTACGTTAGTGTCATCAGCGTATAAAATTGGCTCGGCTCCTGGAACCGACTGCAGAATTTTTGGTAAGTCATTAATGTAAAGTAAAAATAGGATAGGGCCCAAGACTGAGCCTTGGGGTACACCTAATGTAACTTCTTTACTAGGAGAAGTATAATTAGTACCGTTCTTTAACAAAATAACTTGTTGGTGCCTTCCGCTGAGGTAAGATTTGATCCAGTTATAAGAGATACCTCTAATACCATATTGTCCTAATTTGGACAAGAGTAACTGATGATTAACTAGGTCAAAAGCCTTGGAAAAATCAAAGAATAGTCCCAAGGTTTCAATTCTATTATCAAGATTTGAAAGTATTAGGTTTACAAGGTGATAGGTGGCTGTAGATGTGGATCTGCATTTCCTAAAACCATTCTGTGAGCTAGACAAGAGATTAAAAGAGTCAAGAAATGATGTAAGTCGATTATGGAAGACTTTTTCAAATAGTTTCCCTATCTGGTTTAATAAAGATATTGGACGGTAAGAATTCATATCCAGCTTACTACCTTTCCCTTTATAAAGTGGTACTACTTTGGCAATTTTAATGGCATCAGGAAAAACACCAAGTTGTAGGGATTTATTAATTAGGAAGAGTATATGTTCCTTGATAGATTTAATTGATTTTTTTATTACAATACCTGGGATACCATCTGTACCAGGACTACTTTTGTTGGGGAGTTTTTTAATAATGTTCATCAGTTCCAGTTCAGTACAAGGAAGCAGGTACAATGAATTAGACAGGCTTGGTATAAGAGGATAATTAACAGGAATTGGAGTATTCGTAGTAGTCTGGTGGGACAAGTAGAAGTCATTTAAGTTAGATGCCATTTGAGAGTAATCGGAAATAACATTACCGGTGGAGTCCTGTAATTTGAAATCATGATGATAATTGGTAGAACACTTAGCTTCCTTGATAATCTTCCAAATTTCTTTAGATTTGTTATCGGCATTGAGAATTCTACAGTTGTTAAATGTTTTTTTAGCCAGTTGTAACTTTTGACGGTACGTTTTTTTCAGTGTTCTATACTCCAAGCAGCCAATCGAGTTACATTTATTTTTATAAGAGATAGCTAACTCCTTCATTTTTTTCGAGAGGCATCGTATTTCATCGGTGACCCAATGGTTTCTATTTTTTAAAGACAAGTTTCTAGTTTTTTGGGAGACCATTGGGTAACAAATGTCAAAGTAATATTGATATGAAGAATAAAAATACTCAAATGAGTCATTGAAGGATCTGAGTTGGTATAAATCAGACCAATCATGGGACTTCAACATATTATTGAAGATATTAGAATTTTGCTCTGTAAACTGCCTTTTATAAATTTTTTTGCGGTGACTAGGAGAAGAAATTAAAATCTTGCATAGAAGAGGGTAGTGATCAGATATGTGGGATTTGATTACTTCAGTATTTACTTTTCCCAAATCGATGTTTGTTAAGATATTATCTATAATAGTAGAGGAAAGGCCGTTTACCCTAGTGGGTTCGGTATTAGTAACACAAATGTTGAAAGAGGTAAGGATATCTAAGAATTCCAGTTTGGCTTTGGAATTACTTGCGAAATCACAATTAAAGTCCACAATTAAATCCAATTAAAGTAACAAATACCATTGACAGTTAACTGGAGATTAATGCAGAGCAATTTGACAATCAACCTAGTGTCCAATCCAAATGAAAAATAAGACTGAGTAGGCAAATTTACAATGGGGAAAGATGTAGTCATGAACTGAAGTATGAGGACTGTTCAATAAAAAGTAATTATAATTTTTCTATTTCCATAACTTATGGTGCAAAAATGTAATTTTATGTTGCATTGTTCACTTAATGTGCATTGGGTATGTGGTAAAAGTTTCATTGATTCATCAGCAGTATTACATGTTGAAACATGATTGATTTGCCAAAGACTATGATGGAGGTAGAATACAACAACCAATACGCTGCAATGAGATTCTCCCTCTACCTGACCAAATCATCAGCTGAGACCTCCTATGTAATGCTACAAGAGGCTTAGGGAAAGTCTGCTCTTCCCTACAGCAGAGATAGAAGACAGTTTAAATGTTTAAAGAGGGGAGACAATCAACCTCAAAGGGAAGCGGACCCAGAACTCTAGCTACTGCTTTTATAGAAATAAATATTAATACCTCTGCTTCAAATTCAGGAGAAGATTATTGAACAACATTAGAACACCAAGAGACATGTTGCACACGAGACATGCACATGAGACATGTTGGTGAACTATAGCTTCCAAAAATGCTCACACCCAAGCAACAGGACATTTGAGTGCAGTTTTGTTCAGAGTTGAAAATGATTTCACAGATGGATGAGGCATTTCTTTTAAAGATTATCACTGCAGATGAAACTTAGTTACATAATTTTCATCCAGAGATCAAAACAAGAAAGCTATGTGCAAAAATTTTGGGCAACCACAATGTCAAAAAATCCAAAGTTTTTACTATTCCTGGGCAAGTTATGGTCGTATAATTTTTCAATATTCAGGGAATAGTGTATCAGTATGTATCAGTACTCTCTCGGAGGGGACTACTGGGAGGGGAACATCAGTCAAGTTGGATTAATGCAAAATAGGGATATGGAACGTGAGATCATTGGGAGTGTGCGGAAAGTTGGAAAATGCCTAGATAGAGATGGACAGATTGGAAGTTGACATCCTAGGAGCGAGTGAGATGAAATGGGCCGGGACCAGCAACTTCTGGAGCGATGGAAACAGGGTGATATACTCAGGAGACGATCGGAGAATTGCAGGAGTGGGCATCATATTCACGAAGGAGTGGGGAAGAAGAGTCAAATCGTGCTGGAAATACAGTGAGAGGATTCCATTGATAAGGTTAGAGGGAGACCTACAGATACAGTGATAGTCCAGGTGTGTATGCCAACATCCAGCCATTCAGAAGAGGAAATAAAAGATGTATACGAACAACTGGAAGAGGAATTTTTCTCGGGTTTCCCACCGGGTCAGGTTGATGAAGTGCACCGACGTTTCGAAGGCTGACTCTGCCATCATCTTCAGGGTGAAGAGTCACTTCACCCTGAAGATGATGGCAGAGTCAGCCTTCGAAACGTCGGTGCACTTCATCAACCTGACCCGGTGGGAAACCCGAGAAAAATTCCTGAATACCATACACCGGGAAAACCTGAGATCCTTCACAACTGGAAGAGGTTCTAGGAACAGTAAAAGTGAAGGAAAACCTCATCATAACAGGTGATTGGAATGCTGTGGTTGGCGATGGGTGAGAGGGAAGTAGCGTGGGATACTTCGGATTGGGGAAACGAAACGCCACGGGAGAGAGACTGATAGAATTCTGAAACGAGAAAAACACGGTAGTGGTAAACACCATCTTCGATCAACATCTGAGAAGAAGATACACATGGAAGATGCCTGAAGACAAAACACGATATCAAATAGACTACATCTTTGTCAGGAAGAGATACAAGAACCAAGTTAAGACGTGGAAGAGATGTAAATAGCGATCACAACCTGGTGATCATGGACAGCAGACTGCGATACAAGACGATGAAGAAAGATACAAAACAACCCAGATGGAACACAAAAATACTGGAAGAAAAGAGCGCAAGGGAAAAGTTCACCTCGGCTATCGAAAGAGAAATAGAAGGAAATAATGGAAATACCAGCACAGATGATCAATGCAAAGAAATGAAGAATATAATTACCAAAGCTGCAGATGAGCTCCTTGTGAGTTAGGCAGAAATTGCTAAGAATCCATGGATAACAGCTCAAATACGAGATCTAATAGACGAAAGAAGAAAATACAAGAATCCAAGAAATGAGAGTGAAGAAGGCCTCTATAAACAGTTGCGGAATGAGATAATACGAGAGTGTAATAAGGCAAAGGAAGAATGAATAGAAAGTTGCTGCGAGGAAATTAATGACAACATGAAAAAGGGAAATAGTGAGATGGCTTATAAACTAGTGAAGAGGCAATTTGGAGAAAGGAAAACAAAATCGCAAAACATCTGAGCCGCTAATGGAAAAATACTAATAGATGATGACGACATTGGGAATAGATGGAAAGACCACTAGAAGATGGCTTAATTAAAGATTAAAGCATGATAAGTAAAGACCATCGGGATCCTCAGATACTAAGAAGTGAATTCGAGCACGCCGTGGCAGACCTGAGAAACAACAAGGCACCAGGAGTTGAGAAAATAAATGGAGAAATTATCAAGGCACTCGGGGTCAAAGCAAAGGATGCCCTCTTTGGAATAATCAAAGATAGCTATGACAGCAGAAAAAAACCAGAAGACTTTGAGAAAAGTATAATGATTGCACTACCAAAGAAACCAAAAACAGATAAATGCGAAGAACACAGAACATTGAGCCTGGTACTCAAGCATCAAAAATCCTTACTCGGATAATTAGCCAAAGAATAGAAGGAAGGATAGAAGGAAACCTCTCAGAAAACCAATTCGGGTTCAGGAAAAACCGAGGAGCAAGAGAGGCAATTCTCAGCTTGAGAGTCCTGGCGGAAAAAATAAGACAAGTAAATAAGCCATTATTCGTGGCATTCATGAATTTGGAGAAGGCCTTCAACAACGTCGAATGGAACAAGATGTTCAAGATACTAGAAGCGCTTGGATTGGGTTACAATGACAGAAGAATTATCCATAACCTATACAAGAATCAGGTTACAAGAATGCAAATGAAAAACGGGAGAAAAATAGAAGCCAAAATATACAAAGGAGTAAGACAAGGATGTGACCTCTGGCCAGCAATATTCAACATATACCTGGAAGAGACAATAAAAGAAACAAAAGAATAAAACAGTTTCTGGCATAACTTGGTGGAAAATCTTCATATTGACGTTTTTATAAATCAAACCACTTTGCTTTTCCACATAAACTTTTTATTCTCACGACCCAGGTTTTGTTATAAGACCTGATGATGTTATGCTATAACGAAACCTGGGTCATGAGAATAAAAAGTTTATGTGGAAAAGCAAAGTGGTTTGATTTATAAAAACATCAAGAGGCAAAAGAATTGGGTATCAAAGTAGTTCAGGTAAATGGAGAAGAAATCAACCTGCTGCGGTTTGCAGATGACATCGCAGCAGTGGCGGAAACGCGAGAGGACCTACAAGGAACTCTTAAGGGCTATGGGTCAAGTACTGTGGGTAAATGATATGAACATCAACAAGAAGAAAATTAAAATCCTAGAGTGCGGAAGAGAGAGAAGCTGAAGGCAGATATCATAATTCGAGGGGTGAAAATAGAACAAGTGGAATCCTTCGTCAACCTGGGCAGCAGCATAACATGGGAGGGAAGAAGTTCAACCGACATCAAGTGAAGAATAGCCCAAGCTACGAATGCATTCATGAAGAAGAGGCAATTACCATGTTCCAAGAACCTAAGGCTGGAAACAAGGAAGCAATTCGTCAAGACTTTCGAGTGGAGCATGGCGCTCTATGGTTCCGAGACTTGGAACATTGGAAAAGTGGACCAGCGAAGAGTAGAAGCCTTTGAAACATGGCGCTGGAGGAGAATGCTGAAGATTAAATGGACAGACAAAGTGAGGAACGAGGAAGTATATAGAAGTATATAGAAGAGCAGAAGAGGATGGGACCATATGGAAAACTTTACGGCAAAGAAGAAATGGATGGATTGGACTCATAATGAGGCACAATGGATTGATTAGGAATATAATGGAAGGGAAGTTTCCACGAGGAAGACCTGTACATAGGACAAACCACGAAGAACGTTAAACAGAGATAGTATCAAGGATTGAGGGAATTAACATTAAATAGAGGAGAATGGAGGGCCGCAGTAAAGCAATCCTAGGATTGAAATACTGATGATGATGATTTATCAGTACATGGCCAGATCACACAACGTGTTACACACAACCATAAATAGAACATACTATGGAGATGTACTGAAAATTCTCCGAGGTCAAAATTCAAAGAAACAGGCTATATATGTAGCATTTCAAAAATGTTGTTGCCAATTATCTCTCAAATACCAATGTGAAGTTTGTTCTTCATCCTCTCTTTAGTTCAGATCTAACTCAATTTGACTTTTACGATATCTGTTCCCAAATATGAAGAAACAACTTTGTAGGGGGTCTTTTATCATCAGAAGCAGTGGTGAAGTTGGCTGATGCAATTTTGAAGAAGCTTTCAAGAAATGGATTACAATAGAACTTCAAGGCCTGGAAAAAAGGTGAGACAAGTGCATTGCATCCAAATAAGACTTTGTGGTTATTGATTCAAACTCAAAAGCTTTGTATTTTTCTAACAGTTAAGTTTTATTGTAGCCTCTTCATGCTGAGATATTCCCACAAGTTAAAAAAAATGTGATACTTTCATCTCATTAGGTCATTTTTGAAAAATTGGGGAGATTTTCCCAAATCAAAAGGTTAGATATGTTCCTGCACTGCATGGTAAGATACAAAGCAGGTAGTTGATTAAGAGTAGGGATGAAATTGGCAGGCAGTATAGAAGCAGGTCCCAATGATATCCTTAATAAAGTAGATTTGTGGCATGCATACCAGTACTTGATACTGTTGCTGCAATTAAGTTTTCACATGAAAATGCAAAAATAACTAATGATATTATATAAACTTACATTTGACTTAATGTACAGACAATGATCCAATGAAAAACAAATAAACATATGCAATAATGGGATATTTTCTTGTGCCACATGTGATTTTTCGGGGAAATCTTGTACCCAAACGATCACACAGATTGGGTGAAGGTGAAATTGCCCAGAGAAATAACCCTGCATTGAACCAAGGTCCTATATGAGTAGTTCAGTATTCTACCAAATGAACCATGTGTCTGCAATAAAAGGCATGGTTGTGTCAACATTTTGGATTTCAAGTTTCAGTGTAATCATACAGAGAATTTATAGTTTCATTCAAAGCACTTGAGTAGGCAACAATAAGAGAGTAACCAGTGTGATAATTAATGAACTGAATGGTGTCCACCATCACTTAGTAGAATTTCTTTGTGATCGATTAAATGAAGAAACATGCATTTTTGTGAAATAGTAAGTTTCTTTGGTAAATTCCATTTGTGGTCTCTGTTCAAACATTAGTTTGACTAAGGTAACTTACATTTTTAATACCTTATATGGCAATAAAAGTCTGATTTTAATGAAGACTATTTGAGATTTTTCCTTACAGGTATTTCACTAACTAGGTGTGCACAAGGGAAAGAATGAATTTTTAGAGAAAGAAGGATTTGCCTGGAGGGATTTTTGACTGACAATTGTAATTTTGTACTTGTTTTTGGGATTCCTTATATTTAAATATAATGTGGGGATGTACATCAGAATATAATTGTAAGACACACAAGAATAAATTAAGCATAGGGCTAAGGTTATGAGACTTTCATTTGAATCACATGAGTATTAGAAAATATATGCAGCATGAGGAGCTAAACTTGTTTGTGAGGGAATAAATGTGGAATTCCCTTGAAAATTGTTAGTAAGGAATACCAAGAAATTTCGTTGATGGCTAGGTCTACATACATGGCTAACAGATGTTATGTAATTAGGAAGACACTTCTGCTAGGTCCAACTTTTGTATTAATAACATTCGGAGACGAAAATAGCACTTCTCATCTGACAGGTACATTTAACTCTGAAGAGGAAGTTTAAGCACATAATACTTCATTCAGGGGCCTTCAAGAGGAAGGGGTGCCCAAAGGCAATTTTTATTGGCTCTACTGCACGCTTCAATGCATTCATAATTTATGTGTATGACACGAGAGAAATTTCATGAGTAGTTTATACAGCCTTACAGCGAGATATTTCCACATCACATTAAGATAACATTCAGAGTAGAGATTTCATAATGCATTCACGTATATTCTGACCATTTCAATTTATTTTACTGATCAATGAAGAGACAACTTTGCTGCACAGCCAAAAACCTGGAACCATTCTTGTATCAGAATGAATCATATAAAGGGATTGAAACCTTACTTTTACAACCCCAAAATTAATGTCTTCCCTTGATTTATGTAATTTCCTTCAGGCCTGTTTCCTTTTTTAATCCTGGTAATTCAGTCTTATCCCACTATAAACGCTTTCAAATTGTGGAATATCCGGCAGTATATGACAACTGACAATAGGCATGATAGCACCAAGCAAACATTACACACAGAAAATGACAAATGATACTGACTGTACAGATAATATTTAAATTATTGAGAGTGAATTACATCACTACTATTGGCTGAAAATATGTATGTAAAACATTGTAATGACTATAATTCAAACTACTTTTTAAAGAAACAGTTTTTTAGAATGGTACATGAACATATAAGCTTTAGCAAATGCCATAAAGATGTATAATTAATTGTTATTTGGCTAGCTATAGTCACCACTTTGTTAAAGTAAAGGGGAAGATGTTAAATTACTAATATCTGTTCTTTCCATTTTGTTATTTGTTGCACTTAACGCAGTTTTACCATTCATCTGGCATTTTTATTAAATTTATTTTGTTTTAATTAAGTGCAGAATACTTACAGCAATAATGAGGGAATGCATTTAAAAAGGCAAACAAAAATATGAAAAAATCATTATCATTAGAAGATAAAATCAAAATGCTGAAGAGTTGACTTGTATATTGATACTGTTTGCCCCTGGCTATGGAAAGCATGCAGCAATTTCAATGCTGAACGCCCACTAATAAAATCTCAGTAAAGTATAGAAAAAAGCACCAAGGAACACATCTCTTTGGTTAAAAGACATAATTGCATTAAAATGAGTATGTTGAAAATGCAGAAATATTGAAGATGTTTTCAATCTTCCTGAACAGCAAGCAAACCAATTAGTGGAGTTTGTTAACACAAAAAACAGCATATGTTACAGCTTTGATGGATTCAAAGCATCAAACTGCCAGATGAGAATGGTTCAAACTTTGATATCTTATTATCTAGCCTCCTGTTATACTATATTGCTTCTGAATTACCTCATTAAGTGGTTTGTTACACCAACTTATTTTACTTTAAATAATAAATTCATATACTTAATTTATGAGATCAGTGGGTTATAAATTTCTAGATGGCTTATTTGTTCAATGACTTTACAAATACAAAAATTAACATTTCTAGTAGTAATAACAGATTTTGCTGCAATAGTTAAATTTTTTTAATTCATTAATATTTATCACATTCCAGTGTCCTATTACTTTTTAGGTAAATTAAATAAAATAATGGACAATCTGGCAACAATTTTTCTTCTATTTCCTTCATAATATGATTTCCCTTTGTTTATATTTCCTGCAATTAACACATTCCTCCTTTATTCCCCTAAAAAGTGTAAGAGAAGGGCTTCACTGTATGTATACCATCTTTATGGACCTTTAGCTCCCTTCTCCCAGTGCTAAACCACACCCCACCCTATGCCACATGCTAATATTGTCAGCCTGTCAAAAGAGACCTACCATAAAAGTTCTTGAGGATATTGTTAGAGATGGCCACAAGGTGTTGCATTAAATTTGACCCGGACTGTGCAAGTTCTCGATGATCTATCACTTTCAATGCCTGGGTCAAAAAGTTTATGAATGACATTAATGATAGCTTAGTAGGATTGCATTTATTGTGAAAAGACCAGTTTCTTATTTTTTACAAACAATTAAGTTGTGGTAATTGAATTTAAAGGAGAGCTGAAGAGGATGCTTGTTAACTTAGTAAAAAAAATTAAATTGTTGATCAATGCAAAATTAATATCAAAGTCAATATTAAAAGTAAATGAGACAATGCAATTATTAAATGGGTGGTATAATGCTAGCACTGAACCAGTTTTCACATTTGGTATATTGGATGGAAACTCTAAGCACATAGTGTGTACATAACAGAATAGTACACATAAAGAACAACTTCTCAGAAAACATTAATCTCTTTCAAGCATATCATGAAATTAGAAAATAATGTATCGATCTGCAATACAAATGCAGTACAATGGGAATATGAAATAAACATTGGCAACAGCAGAAAAAAAATGCAAAAAGCAACGGAAATATAAAACTGCAGAAGAAAGATGAAAATCAAATGAGTTGATTAGGTGGTTAATTAATTGGTGCACCCAGTCACCCTCGGTTATTAAAAAAAATTAATGCACTACCTGTGCCTTGCATATATTTCTTTATGTGCTTGCTTCACATTGAAAACAATTTATCATTATCTCATGCAAAAGATTCAAGTGTTCATTCTTGATGAGACTAGATCCTAGAATGATATTCACAAATCATATAAAAATACTTGGGCAACTACAATTGGGCCAAATGCAATGGGATTAGTGCTTGTTAATAAATTGATGAACTCAAAGCAAATTATACAATGCAGCTATTCAAAACGAAACTCAGAAAAATTTTTTTTAAAGCACTTCCTTTTCTATTAGATTTTGAAGTTTCTGGGGAGATTTAATTTGTGATGTAAATATATACTCATGGTGTTGCAACGTTTTTACTTTTCATTACCATTTTCAAACATCCTAATTTTGACATGTCCTATATTATATATGCATGCAGCTAAAGTTATTCTCAGGATCATGAACAAAAGGATAGAGAGATTAAGGCAAATGATTACTTAGGGGATGATCAGTTTGGGTTTAGGAAAGGAAGAGGTACGCGTGATGCCATTGCAGTAATGAGATCACTAATCGAGAGGAATATGGAATACAATCAGGATGTATTTGCCTGTTTCGTAGATTTCGAAAAAATGTTTGATAGAGTGAATTGGGAAAAATTAATGAGTGTATTGCAGAAAATAGAAATGGAATGGAGGGACAGGAGACTGATCTGCAACCTGTACATGTCTCAGACTGCTCAGGTGCGAGTGGGGAACGGAGAGTCCGGATGGGCAGTGTTAGGAAGAGGGGTAAGGCAGAGTTGCCCATTGTCACCGGTGCTATTCAATGTATATGTGGAGGAAATGATTAAAGAGGCATGGGAAGAACTGGAGGTAGGAATGAAAGTCGGAGGGGAATTCGTAAAATCGGTTAGGTTTGCTGATGACCAAGCATTAGTTACTCAGTCAGCCAAGGGGTTGCAGGCATTGCTGAGTGAATTGGAGGTTCAGTGCGATAGATATGGGATGATAATCAATATTAATAAAACAAAGGTTATGCGATTTTCCAGAAAGAAAAAGGCTTAGCTAAACATTAAAATAGGAGGGGAAAAAATAGAGCAGATAGAACAGTTTACATATCTTGGAAGTGTTTTGGACCAATACGGTCAAAGTAGTAGGGACGTAAGGAGAAGAATTGCATCGTATAGAAAGAAAGAAAACACGGCAATTCCACATTTACACTTTATTCAGACGACCATGGTTTCAGAGCCCCTGCACCCATAATCAGTGAATTGTGCTCCCTAATGCAAGTCTGTGTTCAACCAAACAGTTTTCTCTTTAATGGCAAACACTATCATCAACCCGACGGACTCGCAATGGGCTCCCCTCTGTCCCCACTACTGGCAGATATTTATATGGACAATTTTGAACGCAAATTGTTCGCCTTAAAACACCCCCTTACCTAATACATTACTGGCACCCGTATGTGGATGATGTTTTCTGTGTGTGGACAGGGACAGTGAGACAACTCGACCAGTTTGTCACCTTATTAAATTCTGCTGACCATAATATTCAGTTCACCAGCGAATTAGAAAATGAAGGGATTCTGAATTTCCTAGACTTGTCCATCAAAATCACCAACCGGAAATTCAACTTCTCAATCTATAGAAAACAATGTTACACGGACCAAGTGATACACACCCAATCGAGACACCACATCTCACAAAAATTATCAGCTTTTCACTCCATGATACACAGACTGTGCAGTTTACCCATGTCCGATGCAAACATACACTTAGAACTCCAGACAATAAAACAGATAGCAACCAACAACGGATACACCACGAAATTAATAGACACACTTTACAAAAGAAAGCAGACACAAATAGCCATGAAGGAGATATATAACAATAAACCCCAAGGAAACGAGAAGGAAGACAGATCCAAGTGGCGGAGACTACCTTTCCTTGGGAATATATCACACAAAATCCAAAGATTACTCCCCCGGGAAAAAATCAAAGCCGCCTTCTACAACAGACAGACACTAAAAGACATCCTGGGATCCAACAAAGACAAAATACACAAAATGGAACAAAGCGGAGTTTATGAGCTCCACTGCAATGACTGCAATGCAATATATATTGGACAGACTGGGAGAAGATTCAACATCAGAACCAAAGAACACTTAGCTTGCTTCACAAACAACAAACACACATCCCAATTCGCAAATCATCTACTAACACACAAACACCACAGTAAATTCATCCCCAACATCTTACACATAGAGAAAAAGGTCCAAGGTTAGATGCACTGGAAGAGTTGGAAATAATCACCCGCAAGAATTCTAAAGAAACCCACCTGGTTAATGAAATATTGTACCCTTCCCGTTCTCCTCTCTTATGCCTCCCATTACCAAACCATTCCCCCTTAACCACGCAAAGCCTTCAAACCTCCGCTGAGTGCCCTATAACCTCTCCCACTCCTACCCATTACCCAGACTCCTCCCCCCCCTTCCTCTTCCTTTCTCCCCAATTCACCCCCCCTTCCTGACTGTGTATACCCACCCTATACTATGTATGCCTTCACCTGAAGATGCCACGCAGTGGTGAAACCATGGTCGTCTGAATTTAGTGTAAATGTGGAATTACCGTGTTTTCTTTCTTTCTATACGATGGAAAAATTCCACAAAGTAACGGCTAAAGCAGTCTCTTATACACTTATAGAGAAGAATTGCGCTAGGCAAGGAGGCTTTCTCAAGGAGGAGGGAGTTGATGACGGGGATGTTGAGTAGGGAGGTTAAGACAAGACTCGTAAAAACTCTGATAAGGAGCATAGCTATGTACGGCGCGGAAATGTGGTCACTGAAGCAGGAGGATAGACGTAGATTGGAGGATTTTGAAATGTGGGTGTGGAGAAGAATGGAGAAGGTGAAATGGATCATAAGGAAAACAAATGAGGAAGTACTGGAGATGGTGGGTGAGGAGAAGGGTTTGTTGAGAGAAATCCTATGGAGGCAGGAAAAATGGATGAAAGGCGTATTGAGCGGTAGTGGAATGTTGGAGAAGGTAATAGAGGGGAGAATATTGGGCAAGCGAGGAAATGGCAGGAACAGGATAGGCATTTTGGACGGGATGAAGGGAGGAAAGAAGTACACAGAGATGAAGAGGGACCTGATGTAGATTAGGTTGCTGGATTGGGTTTTGTGTTGGAGTTACAAAATGTTTATTTGATAGTTATGTCCATCCAAAAACCTACCTTAACCGGTGGTTACCTAATAATAAAACATATTTTTAGGTATTAGAGCAAGCCGAAGGTAACTTTGGGAAGGCAAGTAAATGTAGAGAATTACAAAGGAATACACCAGATGTGATGCATGCAACAGCTTGGAGGAATAAACAAGTGAAGAAATATGAATTCATGAGGAGATTTACAGATAGGGTTTTGAGGGTTGAACTATGTCAAACCAATCCTGGGATTGATCAGGTACTACTGGTCATGGCAATTTTTTTAAGGCTGCCACCAATATTTTCCAAATGTTGACATTGACACATTCTAAAAAATTGAATGATACTTTCTGATGACATCCGTTAAATGAAATACAGGCAACCCACAGTCAGAATACATGGTAATATTTTGTTAATAATAATAATAATATTTGTGTTTTTCATTGATCATACATATCATGGAGGAGTTGTCAAACACAAATAAAAGTCAAGTAAAGAACTGAACTGCCTATGTATTCTGATGTTTTTGATATCATATTTATGACATTTACTGTATTTCAGATGTTTCATTGATCCTTAGGGACTCTTTCTACCATAAGAAATGTGTATTGGCAGCTGGCTACACATGACTGGAAATAGGAAAATACTTCAATAAAACATATACCCAAAGTATGCCTCTCCATGACAGTGAGGCATGAACAACAGTGACAACAGAAGGGCATAGATTTGAAACACATGGGATATGGTGCAAATTGAGAATGATAAGGATCAAATTGATGGATTTAATAACTAACAAAGAGTTCATAGAAAGTGTCAAGGAAAGAAAGAGGTCAAATGAAAACTCCCAAAAGAGGACAAGATAAGCCTATGAATATAGGAGGAGAATCTTTGAGGGAAAAGTGAATGGGAAGAACAACAGAGGAAGATCCCAGAGGCCACATGGGCAAAACTATGTTGGACGTCAAAGGGAAGAAATATGAGAGCACGAAGAAGTTAACCAATAGAATAATTGAGCTTTGTCAAACCAATCTTAGGATGGGTGACCAGTGATGATGATGATGACTTGTCAGAAGATTACATATTTGGTTCACAGAAGATTGACAAAGCTTGGGATATTACATTTTATGTAATTAAATTATCTAGATGAGAAAATATGACAATGTACATAGTTAAATATGAAAAAAAGACCCTTCACTAATGTAAAAAAGAAACCAAGCACATGAATTAAGTAAGATGACCACAGCATCATTATGAAATTATGACTATAAGGGATTACTTTATCAAAATAATTCTAATTGAAATTTTATTGTTTTTGCTTATGGTTCAAACACTCTCCTCAAGCAATTATCAATACAAGACACTGTCAAGGCATTTCTTGGTGGAAGTCTATCATACTAGGCATACAAGAGAGAGATCCTCAAGTCTTAGTTAGTCTTCCCTCATTTATACCAAATAACCAATCTCTTATTTTCCGAAGAAAAAATATAAGCTACAAGATTTTTACATTATGTAGGAATGTTTACTAAACACATAGATAAACAAGAAGAGCATTGCTAAATATCAGCATATACATTGTCTAAATGCACGGTACATAACTTTCTTTTTTGAAAGCGTTTTGCGTTTGAAAAAAGGAAGCTACGTTGCTGCACCCTGTACAATCTAATTGAATCCCTTTGGTATAATTTTCTTCATAAAAATCATTATAAATCCCAATGTATTAACATGGATACCTCCACTTATTGAATATGAATATAAATCCAAAAGCAACCCCTCCAATCACTATGACTAATCATTGATATCAGTTCCTCAGCGTATCTGTACCCATTAAAGAGAGCTAACTGGAAACTTCTGATCCTCTATTTAGGCTACATCACCATCCAGTGGAAAGATTGATTATTTTGTAAAAAATATTCTTTCTGCTGATACATGTACATATAATGATCCATATATAAATATGCATAGCAGTCCTGATGAATTCTACTTTTATCAGAAGTAGCCATCTTAAAAATAAATATTGCCTCTGTAGGAGTAATCAAAGGTGGATTCACACAGATCAGAAGTAGTTGCAAGTTCAAAAACATGGCATTAAAAATACTTTCAAAGGGGAAGGAATGTTTAACAAAGGGAAAATGAAAGTGCTATTTTTTCTCAGCTTTTAGCAGTACTTACTAGGCAAATGAAATGTAACTAGGCCGGATTTCACATACACAAAATGTTTGTTTTCAACAAGTAAGAGTAAACATAATGATGACACCCAAGCATTCAGTCCATTCACAATAAACTGCCTTAGTCATTTGTCTGCTGTGTGATGATCCTAGTCCATCTCAAAAAATAGGACACTAATTCTTACTCAAAGGGGAGACACGAGTAAACTACAATCAAAAGGGGCAAGAGTGTATGTAATGTGAAAGTAGGGGAGGGTGGTTTGCTCTCCACCCAAGTTGGTGAGCTTTTTAACATCTGCTAGTGTGCCTACAAAATCAGCATTCATCATTGTGCATACAATTTCAGGACTTGTCCAAGCCAATATGTTACTGTGCATGGGTACTTGTAGCTTACCACTCTTATTGCATGTTTGACGTGTTATCTTTCAACAATAATAAAAATCTTTATTGGTTCCTATAAAATATGCTTTAAACATGTATGGAACACGTCACATTGTCTGCTCATATCCTTTGCAGACATCACAGTGTGGATAATACAGAGTCAGCATATTCTCAAAATAAAAATGTAAATTTACAGAGTAAAAACAAAAACAAGAACCTAGAGCTGTAACAGGAGTATCTTCGTTGAGTTATTTATGATTAAAATCATTCGCCTAGAGAAAGGGACATGAATTCATCAACAGTAAAGCACTGATGCTCAAGAAGGAATTGATATAGTTTAGACTTAAATAACCAAAAATTATCTATTTCCCTTAATTTTCTAGGTAGAGTTTTCAAGAATTTCACACCAGCATATCCAGGGTTCTGATCAAACATGGATGAGTTGTGGGCAGTTATTCTAAGGTCATTACAACCTCTTGTGCTACACCTTTGTACATCAGTATTGGTTTTCAGAGTGAACATGGCTTTGTTTTGCTGCACAAAGATAATAATATGAAATATATACAAGCAGGGAAGAGTAGAATGTTAAATCTTTTAAAGTAAGGTCTACAACTGCTTGCCCTTGGAACTTTTCCTAGGATTCTTACTGCCCATTACTGTAGTCTGAAGAAGCACATGGAATGATATGAGTGCCCCTGCTCATGAGAAACTCACTTAATGAGATTTCCAGGCAGATATACTATGCCTGTGGGAGGATTTTAGGATGTGTAGGTTATAGTTCCTTTTGGTCTTTGTCACCAAATTATTGTTCCTTTTTAATGGACCTATAGTATGCCCTCAGTGGTACAGAATCATTTGATTTCAGAGATTGGAAAACCTGTTTTAGAACAGCAGAAGAGCAATCTATCATGAAAGGACTGTACCTATATATGTAGCACCCATTTCTTAAAAAGAAAAAAAACTCAGGTTTTCTTCAGCTACATGAGTTATGTGAATTTATCATACCCAAAAGATTTATAGGACCAATTAAAAATTAATCCAAGAGGAGCTTGTTAGGAAATGATTCACAATTATGTGATGATCAGAATAAAGCGGTAGTGCTTAGGATTTCTATAAACATTTTTTTGGCGGGAAACTGATTTTCAAGAGCTTAGTACAAACATAAAGCAAAATGAAGAGATTATTTGTCTGTTGAACACTTTTCCTATTCATCTACATGCATAGAAATTGTAGTTATTCTCAATATTACATGGAACTCACTGGGATAATCACAATTTATTATGGACTTGCTTTTGAAAAAGGACACTTCCTATCATCCCTGATAGTCAAAAAGAAATACATAAATATGAGTTCTCTTTGCAGAATCCATCATTCTGCTAGAGGAAAATCATCTATTTTGGGAAAATGTGACCAGCCTAAAATTGAATAATAATAAGCTATGTTTAGGAATCAAAGTGAGTTACCCCGGAGCTTTATGCTGTAAATATTATTCTGATTTGGGACAGAAATTGATGATTAAAAAATAAAACAAAAAAATAAGAATATGAAATAAAGGCAGAGGAATTGAATATCTACAATAGTTTGCCATGATCGTGAAGTCACTTGTGGTATATTTATATTAACTACCTAACATATGTTGATAACAGTAACTTCTTCGGCAATTTGCAGCACAAGGTTTGCTATAAAATCAAAGCTGGGTGGTCTGAAGAGTTTTCCTTTAAGTACACATCAGGATTCCCAAATACCATGCTATCAGTCATGTTTAAGAAAGTATTTAGATTTTTCATGATTTATCATCACATGCAATTGAAGCAGAGACATGGTAGTTCAATGGGTACAGTGCTAGGCTACTAACCTTAGGTCATGGATTTGATACTAGGCAACAAACTCTGAGTACCCTCAATTTCACCCAAGCTGAATGATTTTTCGGGCATTAATCTTACTGAGAAACTACCAGTGGCACCCGATGTTTGAACTTCACACACTAGTATTAGGCAATTTCTACCCTCATCTATCAAATGAAACTTCAGATTGAATACTATGACTAGTGGTAAGTAAGTAATCACTACCACTTTTCATTTCAAAATGCAACTGAGATAACTCTAACTCCTAAGCCATTGGTTTAGAATATTAAGATGAGGATCAATGAAACGATGATGAATTATTTATTTTGAGCAAATTGCAATGACAGTATAACAGAAGCTATGCCATTTTTCAAATGTCAAGATCAATAATGGATACGTTGCTTTTTCAAGGTTGAATTGTTATGGTACTTCTATTTTATGGCATAATTTAGGAAATAATGACTTGCCTTTTGTAAATGAGCACTGTTCATCAATTTTCTTAGAACAACTATCTGCAAAGTTCAAAAAGGTGGAGTGTTCCCACGGTGAAGTGTACAGAAAGCAACTAAAAGATGAGATTATGATGCAAATAATAAACCTGAAAATGCAAGTTTTGGAAAATATAATGGTTTTATGATGAAGTTCATTTACAAATGCAATAAAAATGTGATGTAAAAAAACTACATCAAAATAAAAAATAAATGCTGTGCAACTGATTCTTCTAGTGCTTCAATGCACTAATTAAAATATACGTAAGTGGTTAGCAAGGATCAACGCAAAAATAAACATAGCAGTGAAAATAAAAAAAATATTTAGCAAAAAGTGACTTTCTCTGTAATATAAGTAATGTGCAAATAATTAGTCATAACAAAACCAATAACTTCATTTCTTCAAAGACCAAAAAAAATTCAGTCACTACATCCAAATTATACCAATTACTTCAATCAATGCACTAATATGTTTGAAACACAAAATGAAACAACCACTCAAATGAAGTAATGAAACTATTGCGCTTACAGTGTGCCAATACTACTAAATGAGGTGAAACACTTACTCCAAGATTTCATCCAGCATGCATAAATGGGCAATGCAACAAACCACGACTTTTATACCGGACTGGCAGAATCTTAGGTAAGTCAATAGATGTTGTGATGCGTCGAATATCATTTATTCGGTCTCTGAAACGTTCTGTGTGGGCAGTCAGGTGAGATGTAACAAATAAGAAGGAAGTTCCAAAAAGCAAAAATCCTATCGCAATTGCTCCTTTGGTACGAAAAGCTTTCCCAGGTCTTGTACTCACGCTGCCATCTTCTGCAACTGAAGGAAAAAATTTAATTTATTTGAAATACATATTCATATTACAATTACAGGTGAAGTGTTTGAGGTGTTTCATTGGAATAAGAAACATACCATTTTTACAATAATGAATCACGGTGTCAACAAATTGAGATTTTTGGCAATTTCAACCTTGAATATCAATAAATACTTGAAAGTGTCCACTGTTTAATGCTATATTTCCAATATATGCATAGATGACATGTTTTATCACAAAAGATAAACAAGTTTTCGGGAATTCAAGTTGATCATCAATTCATGAGAAGAGGATTCTGCTAGCCAATTCATGTGATCACTGTATAATTTTTTCATGTTAAGATGTAAAATAGTATGGCAGAGTAAATTAAAACTACTTACAAAAATGTTTTCAACCAACTAAACACTGCCATTATGTGAAATTATTTATATTTGTCATTCCCATTTGGGATAAAGTAAACATTATTGTATGTTATGCCTGGAAACTTTCTTCTATTAACTAACTTCTTCAACATTTTCCTATACTTAAACACTTCTTTTGCCTCTTTCATGTTCATTGATTGTCTGATGCATGCTATTTTGTTCCGAAGACATCTACTATTCCTAACTTTTAGTCTTTTTAACCACAATCCAAGATGAATTTCTAGGCCTAATTTATAGCACTCAAAATAGGCCTGAATGATAAGAGTGAAGTACCAAAAGATTTCTCTGACCTGGTGGAGCACTGCCCGGGAATCTAATATGTTCTGAGGAATAGGTAATACTGTTAGCAGACAGATCATCAGCCATCATCAGGTCCTTTCCCTCACCTGCCATTGCTAACTTATACTTGAAGATCAAAGAAGAAAAGCCATGGACTCATACATGAAGAAGCCAATTCTGATGGAAAGTATGTGAATGACCTTTGCCATCTGGCCCCATGAAATACAACAGCTATAAAATTTCCAATGCCTGAACTGCCAATCCAAGTCCATCCATTCACTATGGAGCTCAAAGAGAATGGCTGAATACACTTGCTGGATGCCTTGCTGACCAAGAAGGCCAACAGGAACTTGGATTATATGATCTACTGCAAGATACACATTGACTGATACCTTCTCACTTCTCATCTCCACCGAACACAGTAGACATCTCTGATCAAAACATTTGTCTGTCAGGCATATTCTACCTTGGGTGAAAAATCAGTCCCATTGGAGAAGAGACATCTAATTACTGCCCAATAGAAGACTGACACAGTAAAGAATTGGTCTCAAAAAGGTCCATCTGGAGAGATAGGGACCTCTTAGATATGATAAAGAACCTCCAAGGAGGACAAGATGGAGATAGACTAGCAGAATATGCCACTTGGTAGCCACCACAGAAAAGATTGCAAGGATACTTTGAAATACTACCTGTATAGTATCACATTTTATTTCTGTAAAGATAATGGGGAATATCATACCCAAACAGAAGGAACATATCCCACACATGGTCTAAGAAGGAGTCTACAAACTTAAGGGCAGTTGTGGGAAGTCCAACATAGGACAAATAGGACATTGAGTGCTACCTCCAGGAACATCAGAGAGCTCCAAACAAAAGCTGTTCAGCCTTTCAGCTGCTGTAAAATGTGTATGGATTGAGCCCAGAAACAATATAAATTTGGAGGAAGCTAAGGTGATCTTGAAAGAGCCACTTCATTAGCCCAAGCTTATTAATGAGGCCATCAAAATTGCAAAATAGCTTTCAAATTTTAACAGGTATGGTGATAACCAGCACCACGACACCTGGAAACAAATTTCTTTAAAACCAATCCATTTGAGAGCAGCATCATCATCAGGCTACCCATATATGGAGGGCCAAAATTAACACATACAAGGTTGGCATTAAAAGTATTGAGAACATTTCAGAAAAATTATTTATTTCAGATATTGCCACAATGCCACAAAGTTCTTCATAGTACATCTCTTGAGCGTTGATACACTTTAGCCAATGATTTTTCAATGAAGACTCTCTGTTAGGTGAATTCTGGAAGGTCCTTAAGGGCATGCGTGCAAGTTTCTTTGATGACACTTAGGGTCCCATGACTACTTTGTCCAAAAAGTCAGGTTGTTTCTCAATGTGTTGTAGAAGGTCTTTGCAAGTAGACGCTCGACTCTTGCTTTTGGTTATCCATCAAGACCTTTGGAATGAGTTTAGTACAGATCTTTTGCATCACCAAATTTTCAGTGATAATGGTGTGCACTGTCATCTCATTAATACCAATATGATCCGTGATCATGTGGACATTTAAACGATGATCTGAATGCAACACTTCATGCACATGTTGTCATCAGTTCTTGATGCCAACGGCTGTCCAGTGCGGGGCTTGCCCTCCAAACTCTCTTGGCCATCTTCTAAGAGCTTGTGCCACTAAAAAACTGCAGTTAGCGACACGCTTTCACCCTTGAACACTTGGAAAATCATGCCGAATGTCTACATACCCGACCAGTACAACACAAAATTTCATGGCATACAGTAAACCAAGAGCATGCATTATTTGCAATCCACATTCAGTAGAAGCATTTGTAACAACCATGTCATTTTTACTCTCTTAATTTTCCACAAAACTAATCTTTCAGACTCCTAAGCCTTGCCACCCATTGGTAAATAACAAGCTAAAATATCAATGACATCAGTTTTTAAAACTATACAGCAGTGTGTATTATGTCTGCACTGGTTTAGTAATAAAGTAAATTACATTTCTAAAATTCATTGTTAATTCCACAGTATTTCTGGCAAAAGTATTGTTCTCTTTGTGGAAAAACAACAGTTAAAAAATCAATATAAGATTGACTGAAAATCAAAGAATGTATTTTGACCAGAAATTACTGTACTTCTCAACTTTATTTTCGATCTATACATAAATTTACCATTGGTTTGGTCCAAAAGGGACAGGCAAATGAGCTTGAGGTGAAGACATAAGTAAATAGCACATAAATATATTTGAGTTCAAGGGTCTGGCAAAATACACATACCAGAACAGAACCAGAGGAGATCTCTCCGGACAAACACAGCCAAATGAAGCGTTCCCAATGAGGTTGAATGCAGAAGAACATGAGATGGCCCAATAGTTTCTTGAAGGCTTACTTCCCATTCAAACCTTTCAGGATAACTCTCTTGGGTTCCTATGGCAACAATGTCAGGCACATGCTCTAAGATCTCTGGCAATAAGAAATCATTCAGTTCCTTTGGTGGTGCCTAGATAGAAGGTAAAACATCCTGTATTATAATAATTTCAAGAGAATTTCCTGATGAATACTTCTTTTTTCATGAAGTCTGTCCATGCCCAGTGAACATGAGGTTAACACTGGTTTGACCTGAGAATGCTTCATTGGATAAAAGGCTCAAGAATAATTTTTTTTATTTAGGAATGCTTAGTCACTAATGGATCAGCTGGTCTGATATTAATTTTGCCTACACTAAAACAAAAGAGAGCCAATTTATAGGACCTTGTTGAGAAATTGAAACACTAAAGATTTGTAAAGAAGATAGGTAAATACTTTAGAAAAAAGAGGTAGTCAGAAAATTAAAGGTAACTATTTTCGAAGGACGCAAAATGAAGAATATAGGAAATACTGAGAGTACAAGAGCAAATATGAAGCAATGCTAGAATAACAGAGGCGAAGGAGCATTCAAGGATAGAACTCCACGAAATAAAGTAGTAAAATCAAATAAGTTTCCACATTTTTACCCTTATATTTGACTTATTTGATTGAATCAACCCTGAAAAAGAACAAGGTGAATGATATGCATGCATATCATTCACCTTGTATCCAATGCATATCATTCACCTTATATATATATATATATATATATGAAATATTGTGAACATAATAAGTATGAAGTCAGTTATTCTTCAATGAATACATAAGACTAATATGTTACACAATCTAGTCAAGAAATATAAGGTAAATGACAATTTTTCTTGCAGATATTTTTCTGTATTTAACCTGATATATCTAACCACAAAATATGAATGATAAAGGGGCTGAAAATATCAATTTTTACATGAGAAAAAACTCAGCAACAGACAGAGTTATTCAAGGCATTTAAATTAATGTACAATTTACTTTAGCAGATATTAACTTTTACAAAACTACATATTGAAACAATTTTCTGAGAAATACCTAGATCAGATAACTCATTCACATGAGCCAGTTCCTGATGACATTCTTGGCAGGAAGAACAAAATTGAGCAGAATCATAAAAAATATACAGTATATTCTAAAAGTTATAGGGTGAACTCATTCACATGGTTGAACTAGTCTGGCCCATAACTAAGCATTATGCTAGGTTCATACATCATTGGCCAGAATAATAATTACAATAGCAGATGCACACAAAATATGTATGTAATGATTTTGCTCATACTAACACGAGAGAATCAATTCATTTCTGTCAAGACTAGTAGAACAAATCAGCATCACTTGGGTAACACAAATAAAATGAAATTATCATAAAGTGAGTTATTTTGCATGCAGAGACAGGTTTTGAAAAACCCCTGAAAACTAATGGATGAATGGATGGACTACGTAAATTATTATTGAAACAACTAATATAGGTAAAGAAATTACCCTATGAAATTAGCTGTTCCTACTTGTATCTAATTACACAACCCAAATCCTGACCACCAATGAGCCACATTAGTTCCAATTACCCTGTAAATATCGCTTTCATAATTCCCACTGCCTCTCCACCTCACATCACACCAACACTTACTTTGTTATCTACTTTTCCATGATTTTACCTTCCTTGACCTCAGCATCATCCTAATGCAACAATTTCATATTCTAACAGTGACACTGTTGAAAGAATGTTAAGCCATGATGACAAACCTGGACTGCTGTATCCTTATTTACTTATTTATTTTTTTAAATGATGACACCACTGTTAGTTGATATAAATGAATCACCGAAGGCCACCACTGAGTGAAGTCATTTAGCCATTTTCTAACCATGCAGTATTCTTCTTGTGGTAAAAAAATTTCAGCAAGAAAACCTTTACTCTTAGATTATGGGGTTAAATAGGAAAGTATAGATTAAGTAACTTTACTTTGTGTGATATTATTTGGAGTAAATGATGTAAAATGAATTCGGGTCAGAGATGTAAATGCTGCTGGAAGAAGAAAAATATGGTAGATGATGATGCATTATTCTCATTTCCTTCATTGGAACTATCACTGGAGTACAGAAGACTAATTCAGACCTTGGAAAAAGATAAAAAGGAACTTTGTACAAGGAAGGCAAAGGCAAAGATTTTTTTGAGGAGAAAAGGCAAGTATGTATCATAAAATGAAGCAAATGACATACAAGACTCATTAAAAACCAGGAAGAAGTAGGAAACCAACCCAAGAAAGAAGGATAAGAAATTAAAGGAAGATTTTGGAAAACAGATAGGAGTAGTTGAAATTGAGGCCATCCATGCAATGATCAAGAGAAGAGAAATATTTACTTTTTAAGAAATTTTGTTTAACTGTACACAGGAAGGACACATCGCTAGGTGTGATCGGAAAATGGTGGAAGAGAAACAAGAACAGAAAAACCATTGATTACTGAGGTGGTAAGGGATTATAAAGCACTGTGTGCAAAAGCAACCAGCCAAGTGGAGGAGCATGGCTGCTTGACTTTGTTGCCCCAGATCATTTAACACCATGCATGGATCTAGGGACCCTATGTGGAACTTCACATCACTAAAAGGAGAGGTTAAATAAGGTGAAGGAGCACCACTTTAAATTGAGGGGGAAGTTTTATATACTACCAAATATAATACGCACTAAAACTTGTTGAATATGACAAAAACTGCATTGAGAGTAAATAAAAACAATGAGGACACATTGATAGAGCAGTATATTAAAACAGAATTAGAGAATCTTGAATAAGCCAAAGATTCATCTATACATTTGAGCCACATAGTCTAATAACCATGAAGAAGTAGGAGCTGTTCATGATAGAAATAACTGAGACACAATAAACCACAAGGATTATCTTTTTATTAATACAAGTTTGGTATTACAGGATACCAAACTTTTATTCATTCAATAAGGGCTATGACACAAGTGAAAAATTATCCCCAGGTAGAATAAGGTGCATTATAATATTCCAAGTAATACAAAACTTGAATAGACTTCATTAATTGCATCAACACTTTAATGTATTGACAAATATTTAAACTGCAAACATGAAAAAATCAACCACCAAAATAATACGTACATAAAAGGAGTAAAATGGATGAGAACCAAGTTTCACACAAAATAAAAAAGGGAATAATACATATTAACTTACCGTTATTTTAAGCAAAGAATAGAATTAAAAATATTGGTGCATCCTACAATATTATCTTTAATTCACTTGGGAAGCTGCGATTTTTTTTAAGTTTCCCAGTAACCCTTTTTATTCTTTATAGTTTATGGGAGTTTTCCATTTTCTGACACTGATAAACATCTACTTTACTGTCCTCTAGCCAATACTAGACAAATATAGTATCCCAAGTTTCTCAACACATACCAACATTTGTTCATTAAATGACAGTGTTTAGAAAGTTGGAGATAACATCTCTGTAATAAGCTTCATAGCTTGATTTTCATGACTTTCTCTGACATTTACAGTAGATACAGGAGCACAAAGGAAATAGTCCAGAACTGAAGGTCACAGGGAGAGTCCACAAAGGGAGGAATGCCCAAGATGGAGGAGAGAGAGGAAATGGGAGTAGGATGCCTCAAACAGCCATAACTAAATATGAGTGAGGCCATTTAGCTACTTCCTATCTGTGCAACATTCCTTGCATAAATGTACAATAGATGAGAAAAGCTTAGCTAAAATATCACTTCTTACCTTTCTTCCTTTCCACTGCTGCTAATGAAGGTGTGCATGAATGTTGTGTGATGATGAATACAAAGGCATTGATTGCCTTCTCCGCTGCTGAGCATGTTACCTGTCCTTTGAGGTAAGTCCATTATTACCAGGATTCATTAACCGTTTTCTATATATCAATGGAAAATGAGTAAGGTGGTTTTTGTTGACTTACTCAATGGTGTTGGTAGAATAAAACAAACACTTAAATGGCTCCCACACTGGGATGGTACCTTTCCAGCTGCCTTGCTGAGGAATAGATACTGCATGGACCATTTTAATGACTCCTAACCTTCAAACTAAACAGATGGAGTGGCTCTAACAGGAGCAATCATCACTGTTCCTAAAAAGTAAGCCCTAGGGGTTATTGGTATGCATAAGCCATTCCACCAAGTCAAGAGTAGTCCATGGAAGTCGGTAGATATTTAGGATACAGAAAGGGGTTATTATAATAAGAAATATTAAATCTATATCACAGTATGAGTTCCCATATACTTTGAAAATAAGTTCCAAGTTTCAATAAACTTCATATTTAGAATTTATGAAAGAAACCTTTGGCACTTGGGCAAATGTACATTATAAGCTAATTAAAAATATTTGGCATATTACCTGTCCATTCATGTTCCAGGTACCAATGAAAATGGTAATTTCTCTATAAGGCAGAACTTTTTCTAGTTCTAATGGACCCATTAGTGACATAGCTGCTATTCGACCATGCAGGTAATTCCTTGAATTCAGAGTAAACACAAAGAATAACCATAACATGGAACAATGCTAAACAGATAACTACACTATTGTTATAACAGTAAAAATCTAACATGCAAATCTGTAATGTTATTCTTAAATTACAATGAATCATGATAACATAATACTTTTCATCCATACCCACTATTCTTTACACTAAGTTATAACCCTTTTTAAATCCAAATATAGTAACAGCAGAAATTGAAGCAAAGTTAAGCTCAAATGAATATCGCTGCTACATAAACATAACAGTTTCAGGCTTAACTTTGTGGAATTCCTTCATTATGAGGGCTGAAGAAGAAACTAATCACTTCCAAATAAATATTTAATAAAGTGAAGTATTAAATCTTTATGTGGAAGTGCATAGTTTTTTTTCTACCCTCATCATGGCTGCTACATGTTCAACGGAGAAGGCTGCACTAATCGAGCAAGTTTTATTAATAATAATAATGCATTTGGTCCGACGATCAATATAACACGATATAGGGGAAGTCTACGATTAAAGGAAATAACTGAACGGAAAATAACTCAATGTCAGGTGAACATGAAAGATTCATTTCAGTTTAAAATACATACCTCTCTCTGGCTTTGTTGGTTGGTATTAGGTGCAGGACTTTGGCCGCAAGAAGAGCCTGTTTGGCTAGTCCTTCCATCGACGGGCTCAATTCAGAAGGCTCCGAAAACACGACAGCTTTATCATTTCTTTCCAATAACATTTCTTCACTGGCCTCTTCCGTTCCCTCCTCTTTCGAATATTCATTAGTTACTTCTTCTCCATATTTAAACCTATCTTTGTCGGACGATTTGGGTGGGGACATCTGTTTATATTTAACATGCTTTTGTGCATCTCGTGGACGAGACTCAGAAGCAGAAGATTTAAGAGAATTGAGGGAGGCGGAAGAAGAGGAACAAGAACTTTCGTGGAAATTTACTTCCCTCAGTAATAAATTATCTTTCACATTATGATCGCTTTTACTACGCATTGCCTTAGAAGAGAATTTATGTCTCGGGCATAAGTCAGTGACACTGTCCGACGAAGGCATTTTCATTTTATCAGAAAATTTGATCACTTCTTTCGAAGATCTACTTCGTGATATTTTATTCACGGATTTCTCATCGGAGTCAGAAGTTCTTCTAGTTGTGCGTTCGGCTTTAACATCTTCCTTTGATGCATCAATGATGAGGCACTCCTTCGATAAAGCCAAACATGTGTGATTTTTGAATATACTACCAGCCAGGGATAAACTAGTATTGGAATTGGTAAAACAACCGTATCGGATTGAAAAGTCTTGGCTTGGCAGAGGTGGCCCAGAATTTCTTCGACCATTCTTGTCCTTTTTTGAATTTAAATGAAGATAATTATTACAGGGCTCTTCAAAGCTTTTCCTTTGAACTGGCGGTAATTTGTTTAGTGGAGGAGGTACGGAACTGGATCTATTTTTATGACGCAGTAGTTTTGATAGTAATTTTCGGGTAGAATTGGTTCTACTTGGGTGAGATTTACTGCAGCCCGACGATAAACCATTGTCGTCCATGCTTCTGTAAATGAAATAGAATCTGTAAGCTTTCAATGCGGGATAATTACATAAATTAAATTATACGGCGTCTGCTTCAGAGACCTGAATTTTATTTTAAAAAGTTACGAATTTCAGTTCTTGAAAAATGATTTCATTACGATTATAGATGACTTTACTTCTCTGGCCTTCATTTCTATTCTTTAAAAAATTCTACACTTGCTTACAAATATTTCTTCTTGTCTGCACTTTGACTTTAAACGACGCCTATCGACTTTGTCGAACATCGATAGATACAAAACCATACGACTTCTTTCGATATTTCATTTCGATATTAAATTTCACCAGTTTTCTGGATTTGCTCTAAATTCCACTGACGGAAAGTAGACTGTTTCATTGTCGTGTGGGAGAAATGGCTACTCTGAGACAAACCCCTCTAACCTGTAGTGGTCATACACGCCCTGTAGTCCAACTCGCATTTAGCGATATCACAGAAAGTGGATATTTTCTCATATCAGCTTGTAAAGGTGATAGTGCTTTTCTATTTTTCAAGTCATGCAATAGCCTACTTTCATTGGGTCGACTTCATTGTGCATAAGGTGACATTGTCAAAGGTTCTGAATATGCTATTTGCACTTAAACTATTACAGTTGTAGAACTGATGTTGCACGATGTCGGTAAAACAATAAAACGTCATGTTTTATTGGATTAATTTGAATTCAGGGTTACATAGCTACGGAAAATATTTTTTTGGAGTGAAGTATATTTTGTAATTGGTACTTCTCAGTAAGAAATATTACATTGATAAATTTTTGAGGGTAATGAGAATATGTCTTTTAGATGGAAAGCCTATGTTGCGACAAGGCGACACAGGAGATTGGATTGGAACTTTCGAAGGACACAAGGGAGCTGTATGGGGGGTGGCCTTAAATTCTCAGGCAACAAGAGCTGCCACTGGTGCCGCGGACTTCAACGCAAAGGTAATATGAAAAAGATTCCTTGGAAAGGAAATGTAGTTTCACTTCTTTTAAGATGTTCAATCAACAGAGTTATACGAAAGGTAAAGGGAAATAATAGTATACTTTACCTTGCAAGTATGCAATGTATAACATTTTGGCAGTAGACTTTCCGGTGAATTTCACCTGCAATGCATTCTGAGCAACACCCGGTCAATGTTCAAGGAGGAAAGACAACCATGGAATAGGGTCTTGCATCCTACTGTTAAATCAATTTACATACATGAACAAAAATGTCCGTAGTGGAGTAACCACTGCTGCGGTGTTACGTTATTGAATACAAATTTACGAACCGTTTCTAAATTCATCCTCTATAAGCCTAAGAATTGCCCTTCTTTTTTTTTAATTTGACTTTGTGAGAAAATGCTTGCTGTTTCCCTGAAACGGCAAAGGGACTACATTCTTTATCCTCTTTTAGTTCTGTTATTTGGTCTAATTAAGAAATAAGCTCTATGTGAACAGGCATTACCATTTAAAAAAATCTCTATGATGCGGTTTACTTTTAGTTATGGGATGCTGTTAGTGGTGAAGAAGTCCATTCATTCCAACATAATCACATCGTGAAGAGTGTCAACTTCTCCAAGGATAACTCCTTATTTGTTACTGGCAGCAATGAAAAACTTATAAGAATTTTTGATCTGAACAAGCCAGAAGCTGGTGAGTATAGTTATTCCAAATTAATTTTATATCATGCCAATGTAATTTTTCAAGAAATTAATGGGAGGTCCATATCGTAGACTTTTTACTCAAAAACCATCCTTGTAGGAAGACATAAACATTATGAAGATTTGAAGACTTAGAGACAGCACATTCATTCAAATTTAATTGAAAAATTCAAGTTTGAAAAATATTCGCCCCAAGTACAATCCTCATTTTGTGGTTCTTCCAGTTTACTCATTTTTTGGGTGGTGTACTAGCTTTTTGATCTCTGGGTCGATCTGGCTGAGTTTGGCTTTGGCCTGTAGTATATTTTGAATGGTTAACATGCCATTATTTTGGCTGAAGTGTTTTGAAATCCAGTATGTTCAGACTGCTCAATATGAACTGCTAAGTGAACTACTACTCTTGAATTGTTATTTATCAAGCCACCTAAGTTTAGTATTGGAAAATGTCAATGATCATTTAACAGCATTTGCATGGTGAATTGATTTTACCTATTCTGCATTTTGAGCAGCCACAAAACTATGACTGTTAGCCTGTTTATTTTCATACTTCAGAACAAACAGTGAATTCTTGATAAATATTGCAGGTTATAGTGTTGAAGTTTTTCAGGTGCCAAAGGGTTCTTCCAATAATCTTTCCACTGACTATGAACTACTTGCTCAGAAAGTTGTCACAAGTTCAAAAAGAAAGCAGATTAACATGCCTAGGCAATCTTTGCTGTAATTGCCTGACATTAGAAAAGATTGGTATCTGTTCTTTTGGCAAAGTACCAGACCATGAACAATTTCAAGCATGGTTTTCATACATTTCTCTGGATATCATAAGTGAGCCATAAGATATATGATTGACCTTTTGGTCTCTGTTAAATTAAAAATATACCCGATGATTGCTATAAACTTATGAGGTGTTGCTGAAACATAATGAAAAGATGCATCATATTTGTTAAACATAAAAAAATTACTAGTATTATTAATCTACCTAAAATTACCCAAGACAGTTTCATGGTGTTAATATAAAATTTACCTATTTAGACATTCCTGAAAAACTTATGTCAAATTTTATTCTTTGGCGTTGTTGATGCAAATGATGCCTTAATATTTGTTACAAATCTCAGAGCATGCATTTACCTCAAAATTATCATTGTTATAATAAGATTGGTAGTCTTGAGGAAGTAAGTGATTTGCAATCATTTTAGAAAAACTGTTTAATAACCTGGTCTCCCACCTTTTGTATAATAATTGATATTTACGTGGTGGTATGAATTACACTAGGCTAAATAATTGGTCCTAGTGGACAGATTCCTAAGTCACAAGCAACTAAGGTGGATGTAATGATATTTTCTCTTTGACATACATTGGCATTATCAAAGTTAGTTGTTGACTTCTGCTTCATGTATTTTGACCTTTGAAATTGAGATGCTTAATGAGGTATATATTTGCGTTCATTTGGACAGAACCTACCAAACTGTCTGGCCATACAGCTGGAATAAGGCATGTATACTTCTTCCGTAATGGTACCCACCTTGTATCTTGTGGTGATGATAGGACTTTGAGAGTGTGGGACAGAACTTCCGGCCAGGTAATGACTGATTTGCAACATGTTAATCATAGTTTACTTATCAGAGGTGTTGAAATATTGTTTTTTCCTCTGATTTTCATTGTAAAAATGCTTTCACTTCAGGAAGTGCAACGACAGGACTTTAATGCAATTCCAAATAGCCTGGAAGTGTCTCAGGATGAGAGTACTCTGACAATTGCTCATGGTAATGTTATCAGCTTTTGGAAGTCTGAAAGGTATAGTACTGCTACAGCTTCATGAAAATCACATTCAAAGGGCCATTATTGGTTGTTTCATTAAATAAAATCCAACATTTTCAGCTTGGAGAAAATAAGAGAATTTACCGTACCCACTCAAGTTAACTCAGCATCATTACACCCAGATAAATCAATATTTGTTTGTGGAGGAGAGGATCTCAAGATGTACAAATTTGACTACAGCACTGGAGCAGAAATTGGTAATGGTTTGTTATGAAGTTGTCTAGTGGAAGTAGTCATTTTTAGCCAAAATGATTTGTATTGAAAATGCTGCCAAGTGCTTCCTTTCAATGTTTCAGAATCATTCAAAGGACATTTTGGACCAATTCACTGCGTTCGCTTTTCTCCGGATGGCGAGCTGTATGCATCTGGCTCAGAGGATGGCACTCTTCGTCTTTGGCAGACCACTGTAGGTCGCACTTATGGCCTGTGGAAGTGTGTGGAAGGAGGTGCTGCAGCTACACCTGCTGGACCACCAAACAATCAGACCAGTGGAGCATCTGGAGATGTTGAAGCAAGTTCTCCACCCCCTTCATCTCCGCCACCAAATCACCCAACCCCAAAAACTGGAGTCCAAGCCACCAGTTAGTTGATGGAACGCATTTTTTGTGTAAGCTCCAGTTACTAAGATTTACTCAAATGACTGATGGCAATGTGTGTCTGGACAAAAAGAGAAAAGAGCATAATTCAAGGGAAAAAATATATAAAAAGCAATGCATAAATTATTGAGTTTTGTGAATCCTTGAGCTTTTTTCCTGGAATGCATAGTGGTTGGAAGGTTGGCAGGGGTAAAAAGGGAACTGAAGTATGTTAGCAGGATTCTTAAGTGTGGTGATACTTGGAGAAGTGAGAGTGATCGGTTGATATAATTGTTCTCTGAAGGCAATTTCATGATTGATTGTGTCAAAAAGGAAGTATTGGATGACACTGAAATGGTAGAAGAGTTGTGTTAAGCCTGGTTCTGGTAGCAGTACTATGGAAGTTGTTTTATCATCAGGTTGGACTTTTTAAATTACTCAATGGTAAGAATTGGCTGTTATCTGTACAGAATATTAAGTTCCTGCTTAGGAAATGTGTAATGCCTATGCCTGTGCTGTTTGTGCCATCATTCTCAGTGCTAGAAGCACATAATGATTAGTTTCTTTTTCTGTCTGCATTTTTGAAAGCTTTTCTTGGAATAAAGCCTGATCTTATGGCAAAGTGCTGTTTTGTTAGTTTTTCTAATATGTAGGGCTGTTGGAATATTTTGTACTTTGGGAAGCATTTTTTAATGGCTGGGCATAATACTTTTCCACATTATCCAGGTGTTTGTTTTATATATTTATGGAAATAAATGTTAAGAGTACCATAATAAACATAAAAAAATTATGTTTTATTGATAACTCATGTCTTACGTGAGAAGAAATTGACTGGTAATAAACTGTCCTCTGATAGAACATCAATTTCTTGGCTTTAATTCTTGTATTCCAAGGAAGCCCAACAACACTGATCCCAAATCGTGCACCAATGCTCCAATTTCAACTATTGTAACATTTGGATAATTTACAATGTAGTTCCTGAAAATAAGAGAATAAATTATGATCAACAGCTACACATGTTTCAGGCTGCAAAAGAAAAGAAGTCTTGGCAAAAGTTTTTGACTGCTACAACCCCACTTATTTTGGCTGTTTTAAGAATCAATGCTACTGGCATGCATTTTATTTTTTTATAATAGCATAGATGAAAGAAATACAAGGTCTGTTCATAAAAAGATGGGACAGTTTGAATAAATACCCGATTTTATTAGTTAACCTTTAATCATGCTTATCACCTTCAAAATACAGTACTTGGCAGCCGATACAATGCTCCCAACGTTTTTTCCTGCTTTCCACAGGAAAAAATGTTGCATTCCAGGCAATCGACTGCCTGGAATACTTCTTTCAGGATAGTATTTAGTCTGACGTACAATTTTGTTGTATGCCTTCAATAGTTTCAAATCGGCATCCTTTCCAAGAGATTTCAACTTAGGAAACGGGAAAAGAGTCCGCTGGAGCAAGATCTGGAGAGTAGGGTGGCTGCAGGATCACCTGTGTGCTGTTTTTGACCAATAACTTGGTAACAATCAATGATGCTGGTGCATTGTCTTGATGAAAGAACAAAGACTTGTTTTTCCACATTCTGCAAAAACCAACGTCTGTCACACTTGCAGTAAACTAGTGGTGTACAGATAACTATCCAGACTTAAATGTAAGTAAAAGTAAAATGGTGTACTTTTGACACAGTAAGAACATGACGGATAGTCTTGTGTGAAAACTATTGACCAATCAATTGAGCTAGTGATAGAATATAAATTTTTAGGTATTTTTTGTGTGAAACTATTTCTTGGGATACAAATGTATAAGCCTTTCAGCATAAGCTCAGTTCCACTTGCTATTTATTGAGATGAGTGCATTGGATTACAAGCAAAACAGTACTACTTAATTTATACTATGGGGAAATTTATTCAAATATAACCTATAGTGTAATATTTTAGGGCTCAGCTGCCATTTTTCTGACCACCTTTAAAATGCAAAAGAAAGCAAACAATAATCACTGAGAAACCTCATAATGCACTACTGAGACCTATATTCCGCGACTCAAATTTGCTACCACTCCTGTGCATTTACATTATGTTTTTAAATTTGTATGTAAAAATAGTAGAAGTAGTATCAGCAACTATTCTCTTAAATCTGACCATCATCATCATTATACCAGAGGAAGGCTCACCATTCATTATGTCAATGTTAGAACTTAAGCATTAAAAATAGGGCCCAACGAAATGGGCATCAGATTATATAACAAATTACTCAAAAGTATCAAGGATACTAAGGGAACTACTGCATTCAAACATAAATTAAAAATACATCTACAATGTAACATATACTACTCTGTTGACAAATATCTCAAATAGATTCCAGATCATTGGGTCCATAATTTTAGTTTATAGCAATGCTCTTAGCTTAGTTTGTATTAATCCTCCGGGACTTTTTATGGATATTTGTGGGTTATTATTACGTAATCTACCGGTTAAGGAAGGTTTTTGAATGGACACAACTATCAAAAAAACATTTTGTGACTCCAAACAAAACCCAATCCAGCAACCTAATCTACATCAGGTCCCTCTTCATCTCTGTGTACTTCTTTCCTTCCTTCATTCTGTCCAACATCCCTATCCTGTTCCTGTCCTTTCCTCGCTTGCCCAACATTCTCCCCTCTATTACCTTCTTTAACATTCCACCACCGCTCAATATGCCTTTCATCCATTTTTCCTGCCTCCATAGGATATCTCCCAACAAACCCCTCTCCTCACCCACCATCCCTAGTACTTCCTCATTTGTTTTCCTTTCGGTCCATTTCACCTTCTCCATTCTTCTCCACACCCACACTTCAAAAGCCTCCAATCTACGTCTATCCTCTCGCTTCAGTGACCACGTTTCTGCGCCGTACATATTCACGCTCCATATCAAAGTTTTGATGAGTCTTTTCTTAACCTACTTACTCAACCTTCCATCATCAACTCCCCTATAAACCAAACTCCCCAACTCCCAATCTCGTCCCCCTTATCAACTCCCTCCTCCTTGAGAAAGCCTCCTTGCCTAGTGCAATTCATCACCTACTACTTTGACTGTATTGGTCCAAAACACTTCCGAGACATGTAAACTGTTCTACCTGCTCTATTTTTTCCCCTCCTATTTTGATGTTTAGCTTAGCCTTTTTCTTTCTGGAAAATTGCATAACCTTTTCTAATTAATATTGATTTGATAATATGATTGATTCTCATCCCATATCTATTGCACTGAACCTCCAATTCACTCAGCAATGCTTGCAACCCCTTGGCTGACTGAGCAACTAATGGTTGGTCATCAGCAAACCTAACCGATTTTAGAATTCCCCTCCGACTTTCATTCCTACCTCCAGTTCTTCCCATGCCTCTTTAATCATTTCCTCCACATATACCTGAACAGCACCGGTGACAATGGGCAACCCTGCCTAACCCCTCTTCCTAACACTGCCCATCCGGACTCTCCGTTCCCCACTCGCACCTGAGCAGTCTGAGGCATGTACAGGTTGCGGATCAGTCTCCTGTCCCTCCAATCCATTCCTATTTTCTGCAATACACGCATTAATTTTTCCCAATTCACTCTATCAAACATTTTTTCGAAATCTACGAAACAGGCAAATACATCCTGATTGTATTCTATATTCCTCTCGATTAGTGATCTCATTACTGCAATGGCATCACGCGTACCTCTTCCTTTCCTAAACCCAAACTGATCATCCCCTAAGTAATCATTTGCCTTAATCTCTCTATCCTTTTGTTGATGATCCTGAGAAAAACTTTAGCTTCGGGGGATATCAAACCTATTGTTCTGTAATCCTCACATGGTGTAGTCTTTACCTTTTTTGGAAAAGGAACTAACACTAATCTCACAAAATCTTCTGGCTAGGTACCTTCCTCATAGATACTACGAATCAGTCCATATAGGGCCTTCTTCCCACATTTTGCTAAAAATTTCAACAGTTCCACAGGAATGTTATTTGTTTTCATCTCCTTTAATGCCCTTTCTATTTCATCGTCGAGTATGCCTGGACCTAAGCTATCTTCTTCTACATCATGTTCCTTTTCTATGTCTAACCTTGTCGGCCTAAGTTCCCTACCATACAGTGTTTCTATATATTCCTTCCATTTCTCTTGGATTTTCTGGTTCAATTATTATCTTACCCCACTTATCTTAAACTGTTAGCACAGATCTTGCCTTCTTACTTCCCGATAATAACTTAACCTTGCTGTATAGTTCATCAATTTCACCCTTCCTCTGTAAACTTTCCATATCCTCGCATTGCGTTTTCCACCGTTCTTCTTTTGCTTTATTTGTGGCCCTTCTCAATTTATTGTTTAACTCTTTGCATTTCATTTTGGCTAACTCTGTGCTTACATTCTTCCATCTTCTTCTCTCCTCCATCTTTGAAATCATCTCATCCTTGACCCATGGCTTCCTTATCCTTTTCCCGTTAACGGCTCCTATAGTGTCTTTTGCGGCTTTCGAAATCACTGTCTTAATACATTCCCATTTTTCTTCGATAGTACTCAGCTCTCTACCATCATCCACCATTTTCTCTACAGCCTGCTTATACTGCTTCCTCGTTAATCCATTAAATGCTTCTACATTCCATTTCCTAACCCGCCGCCCTTGCCTTATCTTCTTGAAACGGAAGTTACATTTCATAACAACTAAATTGTAGTCAGAGTCCACATCCGCTCCTGGGAAACTGCGAATTTATCACACTGTTCCTAAACCTGTGCCTAACCATAATATAATCTAACTGATACCTTTCTGAGTCACCTGGCATTTTCCATGTGTACCTACGCCTTTTGTGGTGTCTAAACCATGTGTTGGTGATGACTAACCCCTGTCTCCTGCAGTATTCAATTGCTTTCTCCCCGCGTTCATTCCTCGTGCCTAACCCATAGTCCCCCATGTCACCACTCTCTCTTCCTTCGCCTACTGTCGCATTCCAATCCCCCATCACTATCAAATGGTTCCCTGCAGGAACACACGTGATTATATCCTCTAACTCATCGTACATCCTATCGACTTCTTCCTCCTTGTGGTTGCTCAGTGGCATGTATACTTGATCAATGACCAAGTTTGTTGGCTCTGGTTTAATCTCTACGAGTAATATTCTATCAGTTGCTTGCTCTATGTTGACTATGCTTCTTCCAACCCCTTAATTTAATATTACGGCAAACCCTTGTTGGCTCTCGTCCCCGCTGCTGTATATTATTCTATAATTATCACTCCAGTAATCCCTGCTATGCTTCCATCTCACCTTGCCTAGACCTAAAACATCTATATTACCTCTTTCCATCTCTCGCTTAATATTCTCTAATTTGCCTGTCCTCAACATTGTCCTGATGTTCTATGTTTCTATTCTAACTACTTTCGTCTTCTGCTCTGCTGCTGTTATTTCTCCCCCGCAAGGGTTTCGTGGGATGACGACCGCGGAAGCCTTGCCTCCCCCGCTGCCGGGCACGACACACGGCCGCTTGGGCCGAGTCCCGCAGTTGCCAGGACTCAATATATGTCTTGCGTTCATCATTTTTCATGGGAATAATAATTGAGGTGGTTTCTCGTTGCCTTCCTCAATAGTGTTTTTAATATGACACCATCACTTAATGGCCGCCCCACTGGGGTCGGACGCCTTTGCAGCCGCCTCACTGAGGAACAGACGCCCGCGTGGGCTACCTTTCCTCTGGCTCCTAACCTTAGCTCTATCTGGCATGGGTGACCCTACCAGGAGCAATTATATTTACTCCCGCCAGCACAGCTCTAGGGGTCATCGGAACGCACAAGCCCTTCCACCAGGTCAAGGTTGTAGTCCATGGGAGGGTATTTGTGGGTATGTTACATTTAATGTATGCAAACCGAATGGTATTAGGGTTAACCTTGTGAAATTTATCCATGATGGAAAGGAGACAAACTATGCAAATTTCACTTGAATAGAGATTTATTCACGACCCGGGTTTCAAACACTTAATGTCATCTTCAGGTGACTATACAGAGTTATGTATCCTATATATATGACAAGCAATGGGGGGGGGTAGGGGTTTAGGAGACCTTCTCCCCCGCTCCTAAACCCCTACCCCCCCCCATTGCTAGTCATATATATAGGATAAGTAACTCTGTATAGTCACCTGAAGATTACATTAAGTGTTTGAAACCCGGGTCGTGAATAAATCTCTATTCAAGTGAAATTTGCATAGTTTGTCTCCTTTCCATCATTTAATGTATGTGTTTGTGTTACACTTAATGTAATCGTTATTACCATATTTTATATCTCAATCGAGCCTGTATGCATTTTATTCCTTTTTTATGTCCCTTACATTATGTTATATTATCAACAACGTTCTGCATGCCCAAAATTTCTGTCAAAATGGTGAAACAGGATCCCACACAATAATGTCAACTTCATTGGCAATCTCCCTGACAGTTTGTACGGTTTGGATACACTTAATCATTCACACTGTTGACATGGGCATCATTTGTTGATGTCGATGGTCATCACTTCTTGCTTCTTCATTGGTAGAGGTTTGTCCAGAGTGGACTGGAGCGGTTGTATCAACAAAAACCCTGTACCAAACTCATAGATTCACTTCCAAATGCCTCTTGAATCATTGCATGAGTTTCAGTTGCTCTTTTTATGAGGATAAAACAAAATTCAATGCACACATGCTGCTTGTCTAACACCTGCACTCTTACTCACACAAGAATTTGTACAGCAAGCATGTGCAAACTCAGACAAGAATCACTGTTGTGCGGAGACAAGTTGAGATAGGGCCACAAACAAGGCAATGTTTTACTTCTCACATATGCTGCAAGAAGGCAGCACCTTGCTGATAATGATCTGTCAAGCGGTTTGCACATATTCTCATCAGTTTGACCAGTCTCATCACTTTTTGTACAGACCTTGTTTGTGGAGAAGATAAGAAGGGTTTGAGAACCAAAAATACTGTGGAATGTGATTGTGATACTGGCAGCGTAAACATAGGAAGTGACAGGGAAAATGATGTAGACTGTATTGATTGGGAGAGGGAATGTTACCGAGAGGAAAGCTTTATGACGAAGGTTCAGAAGGACATTGCCTAGAAAGTTGAGAGGCAGAATTGTAGATGAATAGTAATGAAAGACAAATAAGTGAATGAAGAAACAGTATTCACAGAGTCAAGAAAATATAGGGGTTGATGTAATATATAGATAGAGGGAGCAAGAATGAGGTGCAGATGAGCACTGGAATGACAGGTGATTATAGGAAAGGGAGAGTAGAGTCACTGGTGGTATAGTTCTGAAAAGGAAGAAGGTAAGATAAGCTAAGTCCAAGTATATAGGGATGCAGGGCCTCTTTCAAAGTATGCTCTATGGTGGAAGTAGACAGGATCTCAAAAGGAAATGGAGATTTTGAAAGGTAAGAGAATCAGTGACAACTGGATGAAATTTTACTACAGTAAGAGGTTTGTCATGACTTTGTGGGATGCAGCAATAAATACATCTTAGATTATGACAATTAGAGGATATAATAGAATATTTTTGAAGGGTAGTTGTAAAGAAGAGGAAATGAGTATGAAGGGAATGGTGAGGTACTTGTATGGAGAAGTGCTGTGGGGGGTAAGAGGTGAGGAGTCTGATACAGAAAACAAAAAAATTTGGGTAAGCCAAACACTAGACAAGAACACATGTAAGATCGTTGAGGGAAAGAATTAAGTTTGGAAAGTTAGAACATATCAGAGAAGAAGAAACTGCAGGCAAGTGAAAGGGGATGTTTTGCATTGAATAAATAATAACACCCTGAAGACTGGTGAGTTTTGATTCATTTTGGTAGACTTTTAAATTAATTAATTCAAGTATTGTGAACTATATGGTTATTACTACTACTTCACTCACCTAAATGACCAATTGTCTCCTATGTCATTGCTATGGCTATATTTCATGGTATCAATTGGATGATATTCTTCTTTTAACCTTTTTGCCTCTGACTCATCAACTGGAAGGATTTTGACTACATCATTAACATATTTAAGGTCGTTTTCTTTTCCCTCTTGGAGTAGGATGGAACTTTGTTTGAAAGATAATAAAAGGAAATAAATTGGTACCTTGTTTACAATATAATCTTTATAAAAGTTTATCTTATAACCAGAGTACAATGATTTTATTTGAAATTTTCATTCACTTACCTGTGTTTTCCCTTCAAACTCTTCATCTTAATAATTATGCCAAATTCTGTATTTTCATTCAGATTTTTACTGGCTACTGATACCAGAAATGGCAAATTGCAAAAGAAGCCACAAATAAAAATTCTGTGAATATAAAGAGTATAAAAATAAAGAGAAAATGATGTGTAACACATATTAAAATCTTTAATTCAGAAAGGTTTAATTTTTATCAATTTTCTTATGCAAAGATTAAACCTCATAGCAGCGGAATGATTAAACATTTCCTTTACACATATCCCACTGTCTTCACAATCTTTCATAAACGCACTTAAAATTTATTTCTTTCCACTGTTTTTTCCCAAGAGATGGATTTTACTTTGTGCACAAACTTTGTTTCTTTTTATCACCAGACATTCAAACGGTAACATAGTAATTAGATATGTGCATCAAATGACTGTATTCATATTTGTGCATCAAATGAGCTATATTTATCCAGACATCTCTTGTCTGCCTCTTTAGGCAAATGGATCCATCAGGGTAATAAAAAATTAATCTTGCACATTCTTGCAGCTAAAGAATTGGCTATATTTCTTTATACAGAATCCCATATGGTTTTAGAGTATTTATGTAGAAAATTATATAGATGTGAATGCCAATCTCCCATCCTATCCATGTGAGAGGGACAGGATGGGGGAGTGTAAACAAGAAGGTCTCTCATCCTATCCTATTTATAGGTAGATCCTAGGTATAGGATCTCCTTGCTTAGTCTCTCCCCTCTCAATTTATTCTGGACTCTCCTTCCTGGTGAATAACTCTACAGAGAGAGATAGACACAAGATCTGTTCAAAAATAGATGAGATTGAACATAAAATGCTTGACAGATAACAATCAGTAAGGTGTTTCCTTCTAGCAGCATCTGTGAGAAGTAAAACACCACCTTGCTCATGGCTCTGTCACGACTTGTCTCTGCACAACAGCGATTCTCGTCTAAGCTTGCAAATGTTTGCTCTATAAATTCTTGTGTTGGTAAGAATGAAGGTGTTGGAGAAGCAGCATTTGTGCATTGAATTTTGTTTTTACCTCGGGAAAAGTGCAATTGAAATTTATGCAATAATTCAAGAGGCATTTGGCAGTGAATCTATGAGTTTGGCAGAGGGTTTTTGTTGCTCCGACTATTTCCAGTCTGGATAAAACCTCAAACCATCATGAAGAACTGAGAAGTGGACGACCATTGACAACAAGTCAATAAACGATGCCCACGTCAACAGTGTGAATGATTAAGTGGGTGCAAACCATACAAACTGTCAGGGAGATTACAATTAAAGTTGACATTATATTGCGGGATTCTGTTTTACCATTTTGACAGAAATTTCAGGCATGCAGTACATCCTGTCAAAACTTGTGCCATGAGTATTAATGGATGAACAGAGGCACAAACATCTTGACATCAGCTAGGAATTGCCTGATCATTCAAATGACAACCAAAACTTCTTAAAAACAATCATTACAGGCGACAAAACCTGGGTTTATGGTTATGATATAGAAACCAAAGCCCAGTCTTCACAATGGAAGGGGTCATATTCCCCACGATCCAAAAAGCTTGGATGTCATGATTGAACATGAAGGTGATGTTGATCATTTTCTTTGATTGGGAAGGGATAATTCATGATGAATACGTCCCCAATGGCCAAGCAATGAATAGGCAGCACTGTATAGAGGTTATGAGCAGGTTAAGACAGAGTTGAGAAAGAGACCACAAATGTGGAAAAACAAGTCTTCGTACTTTCATCACAACAATGCACTGGCACACAAATTATTGCTGTCACAGTTTTTGGCCATAAACAGCACAACGGTGATCCCCCAGCCACCCTACTCTCCAGATCTTTCTCCAGCAGATTATTTCCTATTTCTTAATTTGAAATCCACCTTGAAAGGATGCCAATTTAAAACTATTGAAGACATCTAACAAAATCGTAAAGCAGACTTAAAGGTTATCCCGGAAGATGCGTTACAGGTGGCATTCGAAAGCTGGAAAATACTTTGGAAGCCTAATACTGGCAGCCAAGGGATGTATTTTGAAGGTGATTAAAGGGTATCCAATGAAATCAAGTATTTATTCAAACAGACTAATCTCTTTTTGAACAGACCTTGTGCCATTTCCACCATCAAATTAACCCCATCCCTTCTCATAAGTTCCCATCTTCCCTTCAATTGTGACTACTTATTAATTTACACAATGAACTGAAAACAAGATGCTTAACTTATGTTGGTGCCAAGGCATTGAAATGCACATTGAATATTATAATATTTAAATAATTGGATGTTGTAAGGTTTTTCTTCATATTATGTGAATAACAGTAGACATATTTAATGATGAAATACTAACCTATGAATAATATAATTTTTGCTGCTGATGACATTCTTAGAAGCTGTGTTACTGGAATGTGGTTTGGAAAGCATTAGGGAATTCCCTCCATTAAAAGCATCACTCATATTAGTTTCCATACAACCAGGCTCTAACAGAGTGGTTTTTACACAATTTGCTTCAAAATGCAAATGACGGCAGGATCCAGTAGATGGTTGATATTGTTGTGAGCTTAAATTAAACCAGGGAATGGAGGAAATCACCTGAATAAGAGAGAGAAATGATATTATAAAGAGTACAAAAAAAACAACTAACATATAGAGCATAAAAAATACAAAGTAATTATCTAACTTTGCCAAGATGGTATTTCTTTAGCCCTGCACCTTGACAAAAAGAAGTCTGGAAAGGCAACTTATTGGGTCCATGAAGAAATAGGTGAGGTCTAAGGGTATTCCAGAAGTAATATTCTAATAGAGTGAAGTCGTTTGGACAGTGATTTTCGTGGACCCAACCAGGAGCAAAAATTGCAATAGAAAGTCCATATTTCCTGGCTACTTCAACAGCCTTAAAAGAAAAAGTAACATGAGATGAGTTAATAGATGTAAAAATTAACACCATACAAATTCATTTGTGTGGTGTTACAAATATAATAATACTGAACATATTTTAGTCCAGCCAAAAAATTTCTGCTTTGGCACAAGATCCAAGCATTGCAATATTCAAGCGTTAAATTTGCAGAAACAAGGGGAATGATTTCTACACACTGAAATTGTTGCATTGAAATGCATATTAGCAGATGACTCCGTTAAAAGTTACTGTGGCGGCATCTCCTGCAATTTCTAGGAATTTATCATGATAAAAGAATGTCTACAAATGAATGTCACAACAAAACTATACCTTGTGTGTGTTGAAGCCTCCACCTTCATAAAATTTCCTCCCAAAGACATCTATGCCCACATACACATCATGAGGCCTATCTTGCGAATTTAATTGACTAGTCTTTATGTTTTCTTCTTTCCAAGAATAGTTTAGGAATATTCCATCACAATGGTCGAAAAAGGTACTAAAAAATAATTGGCAAATATAAGTTTAACCTCTCCACTTCTTTCAATAAATGGAGAACACATTGAATAATATACTATTTACATTGTTGAATGTCAAAAGTATTTTGGATATAAATAAATATTACATTGTGTAAAACTGATTTTAACTCTAACACAGACAGTCTACAGCTTGCTACATTTTACATTAAGTAAATGTGGAAGGGCTCTTTGCTTCTAGCAAGAACTAGGTAATTACCATTCTTATTTTTTAATCGTACACTAATTTTACAATGCAACAATAATTGGGCATTGATGATTTCATAATTTACAACATAAAACCAGTCTGATTACAAAGTTTTAACATATTTTTTTTAGCTTGTTAATATTTTCCATATATTCTTTGTGGTTCCAGTTATATCAAATGTGAGAAGTTCACAGAGCATTTAAACAAAAATCAGACCTTGACACAAGCCCTGATTCCTTGATTTATGACCAAGTGCTGTACTTTTTGAAAATTAAATTAGCCCCAAGTTAAGCAGCCAAAGCATCCTTAAACACTGCGAATTCAACTGTCTTCACAGGAAAAAGATGTTCTGATAAATGATTGTAAATGTAATATCACAAGGTAATCATAGTCTCATGAATAAATTTTTAAATTAGGTCTAAGGTAATTAGCTCAAAGTGAACACATCAGTGTTTATTTACCATATGTCTTATGGTGTAATTAGAAAATGGGTGATGCACCATTCATCTTATCAAAACTATAGTAAAAAATAACCATTGTAAATAACCTTTGCATTCATTGAAGAAAGTCAAATTAAATAGTTTTTTCATGTTCATTTTTTATTTAAAATCATATTCATATTTTTTCTGAACTTGGTTTACTATTATCTACTTTAGCCATATGAGGCATCAAAATCTTTTAGCCCACATAGGATGTAATAATGCAAACTAAGTGAAACAATTTATTCCATACAAATTAATCATAACATAACATGAATATGCATTTCATTCCATAAATAATACTAAAAAAATTCCATCCTACCATCTTGGTCAATAGAATCTCAAGCAAAGTATCAAAGTTCTAGTTATCTAGGCTTGGAATTGCATATACGAGGTATGTTAAAAAAGTATCCCGAATTTTGAATTTCCGCGGATTATGTATATTCGATTTTTTTGTGGCGTTATGTTGGTGGTTAGGTCTCTCACTTATGCTGAAAAGTTCGGTCTTTTGAATGTTCAGTTAAATGTTGACAGCTGTTTTGCTTGGACGTGATTTGGCTTGTCTTCGATGCTAGCCTGTTCCAAAAATTGGATCAAAGAATCTGTTTCAAATTTTGTGTGAAAATCGAAATTAAGTGCGCGGATGCATTCCGAATGTTGACTGTGGCATATGGAGAGGCTACCTTGGACCGAAGCAACATTAAACGGTGGTAAAAAATGTTCCCAGAGGTCCAAGAAGATGTGAACGGCGAATAGCGTGCGAGCACGTCAACAACAGACGAAAACATTGATGAAGTGAAGAAAATAGTGTTGGCCAATCGTCGAATCACCGTTGGAGAAGTTGTCGAGGACCTAAACAAATCGATTGGCTTGTGCCATTCGATTTTTATCAATGATTCGGGTATGAAACGGGTCGCCGCGAAATTTGTACCAAAATTACTCAATTTCGACCAAAAACAGCAACGCCTTGCAGCAACATTGCTAATCAGGTGTTGGGCTCTGTCATCGACGACCCAAATTTGCTCCAGAGGGTCATAACTGGTGACGAATCATGGGTTTATGGTCATGAAGTGGAAACTAAAGCTCAATCATCCCAATGGAAGCTGCAGCACGAGCCAAGGCCGAAAAAAGCGCGCCAAGTTCGGTCGAATGTGAAAGTTTTGCTTACAGTTTTCTTCGATTGCAGGGGCGTGGTGCATCATGAGTCCTTGCCGCATGGTAGAACGGTAAATAAGGAATATTACCTGCAAGTTATGCGCAATTTGCGCGAAGCAAATACCACATACGCCCGGATTTGTAGAAGAAAAAAAATTGGCTTTTGCACCATGACAACGTCCTTGCTCACACATCGTTACTTGTGTGCGAATTTTTGGCCAAAAAACACACTAATGATGCCGCAGCTACCGTATTCCCCAGATTCGACCCCCAGTAACTTTTTCTTGTTCCCGAAACTGAAGAGGCGCATGAAAGGACGACGCTACGCTACGATTGAGGAGATAAAGACTGCATCGTAGGAGGAGTTGAACAAGATCACAAAAAATGATTTTTTGAAGTGCTTCGAGGATTGGAAAAAAAGTTGTATACAATGATAAATATATAAATAATCGAATATACAAGTGCAAATATCTAATGGGGATTCGTTTGAAGGGGACAAAATATATGTTCATGAATTAATAAATAATTTTTGGAAAACCAAAAAAGTCGCGATACTTTTTGAACTGGCCGATAAAGACGCGAACTGGTGCAATCTGGTGCCTATGACGCCGACTATAACACCGCCCACTAGCGGCACTAATTGCCTGAGACCCAATGAGGCAGCTGTGTGTATGGTGCCAGTTGTGTTAGTTTCTGTTGTCCTCGTTTTTACTGTTTGTCGAAAATGGAAATTGATAAAATCACAGAGCAATGAATCAACCTCAAGTTTTTGGTGAAGTGCAGTAAAAGTTATCAAGAAATTACTGAAATATTGACAGGTGTTTACAGTGATAATGCTCTGAAGAAAACATCTGTTTTCAAGTGTTCCAGTTCAAGATTAAGTGTTTTAAAGATAGCTGACAAGATAACATGGATGATGCAAGGCTGAGATGACCTTTATCCACCTGTGTTAACCGCAACATTGATCGTGTGCAGTCCCTTGTCCTTACCGATCATTGAAAAACTGTCTGAATGATAGCTGATGTACTGAATTTAGGAAAATCAACAGTGCACACCACTTTAACTGAACATGAGAGATGGATCCTTCACCGTGAAAATGTACCAGCATATTCAGCATTAATTGTTTGCCAATATCTGGCAAAACATTCAATCATCATCCTTCTTATTTGCCAGATCTCGCCCCTTGCGATTTTTTCCTATTCTCAAAATGCAAAAATGTGATGAGGGAACATCACTGGGAAGATGTGGACACAACAAAGCAAGAAATGGCAAGAAAACTAAAAAACCCTTCTGCCGAGGACTAGGAGATGGAGTAAGATGGAATAAGTGCATAGTAATGAATGGAGAGTACTTTGAAGAGGATAAAATCAATCTAGACTAAATTTTGCAAAATAAAGTGTTCATGGCCTAAGGTCACGTTTTTATTGGACAGACCTTGTGTGTACACTAAATACATGCATTCCCTACATCTTCCCCTTTAAATCAGCTCATTAGTAGCACAAGAAATGGTCTGAGTCTTCTTTTCTCCACAGACTTGGATAGCAGATTAGTGAAATCCATTACCTATTTGTGTAGTCTTCCTAGGTTATTGCACAGTCACATTAGATAGCAACGTCTACTCCCATTTCAACCACTGTTGGGCTCAGAAGGTCCTGCACCTCCTCACAGTGGTTTAGATGGAGATGTAAGAATTTCATGGCCTTTCGACTCTTAAGAACTTCTGGATGAGAGGGCACCCATGGCTGTTTGTGGCATGAATCCTTTTACTTTTGTCAGAGCAGAAGATGCAAAAATGTAGTCTGGTGCAATATTTCACTTGGTGGCCATTGTCACTGCATCAGAGAGTCCTAAGGATCTGGGCCCTTGTAGTTCCTGGCTAGGTGGCCTAGCTGCCAGCACTCGTAGCATCTTTGAATGCCCGCCTTCTTCCTGATTCTGCAGTTGACCCAACCAATGTGAATCCGACTGATTTCCATGAATTTACCTGCTAGAGTAACTGGCAGACTCTGGACAGCCATTTGTGTGCTTCTACAGGCCTTTTGCACTGACTTCACTCTCAATTGGGAGATTTGTACACTTCCACTAATCTCTCTACATATAATTGGTGAAGTATTCTTGCATGGTTTTTACCATGTAGCAGACTGTTAACAATGATTTGTAGTAAAGTGATAGTTCAACATAATATCTCCTACATGAACAAAAATGCATTGTGTTAGGTACTTCTATATAACTTTACTCTTACCTATTATTTGAATTTAGTTCATTTTGCCATTTCAATTGTCCATTAGTACTGGTTACACTATCATACCATATAACAAGAGAATCAGGGTTAGCACTGTGCATTTCATTTTTAAGGAGGTCAACAAACAGTACCAGGTCTTGCACATTTCCAACTTCCTCACAAATCTGTAAAAAAATGAAGATAACTCATTCATTCATTCCTTTAAAACAAGAGACAAGTTACAGAAAACTATGAAGGTAATCTAATTAACTCTGCTCTATTGTGAGATTCACTCTATATTAAATGGAGAACTTTAAACGTTTATGAATATTTATATTGGGACTTTGGGGTTGTGGAAGTAGAGTGGATAGAATATTGGACTATTGATTGGAGGGCCTAGGTTTTGGTCCTAAGGATGACTCTGGTCACCCTAAGCTTCATCCAAGCTGTGTGATTTTTAGGGTAAGGTTTCTTCTTATGAAACCGTAGGTGGCACAAGGGAAAGGAACTGGCCCCCTACTCTGATGTGTGAATTTCACAAGCTGTTAGATTTTGAGCTATTTGAGCTCTAACCTCACCTATCAAACCAACCTTTGGGTTGATAACTGTTGTTGGGATAAATATTATTAATAGTTGGTAGACTACCATGTTTGGTAAGTTTTGGATAAAATCCAACTTATTATCCCAACATAACTAGTCACACCTAAAAATAAAAAAATCATTCTTCAATTCTGCACATATTGTAACTCCCTTCATTCCATTCTTAATATCGTACTAACATTCCACATCTCCATTTTATCTGGTTTCGGTTCTCTTCGTCATCTCTGCTGCTCCTATTGATTCTGCTTTGCGTCATTTTGTAGGATGATAACCACAGAAACCCTACCTCCCTTGTTGCAGGGCACAACAAATGGCCTAAAGGATCAAGTCCTATAGTTGCCAGGACATATTTCTATAGTTGTGCCCATCAAAATTGCCAGGGATAAATAATTGAGGTGATTTTCCTGTTTCCTCCCTCTTAAGTGCTTTTATGAGACATAATCAAAGAATGCCCTACAGGGGGTCAGATGTCTTTATAGCTCCATCACTGAGGAACAACACTCCATAGACTATGAGGAGATTTGTGGTAGGAAAGGGGTGGGAGTTCTTGGGAAAACAATGTGACCCATGTAAATTGTCTGTGGGCCATTACGGTGTGCAGATTGCTGCTAGACTGGCGCCCTATTCAAGGGTCACGTCAAAAATTCACGATGCCACATTCCATGGAAGTGATAAAATATAAATTTCGTGTTAAGCTCCAGGAATTCAGGTTAAGCAGATGAAACAATGTCCCAAGGAATGGTTTTCTGCTAGGACAAGATGTCCTGGGAGGGTAGAGAGGAGTTGATGATGAATGGGCTTAGATGCCCATCAACGACAGTGAAATAAACATGTGCAAAAAGAGAAAGACATGCTTAATGCCACTTAACACCTGAATGTCAAAATGTTAGGAAAAGAGTGAAACATTCCAAAAACCACATTTCATCACATTCTATGAGAAGACACATCAGGAAGGTCTGTGCCAACTGGAGGCTACACCATGACAATGAAACACAAAGAAATTCCATTCCACACCACTTTCCTCATGGCTGAATATCTAGCCAAGCACAGAGTGGCAATGCTCCCCCAGCTGCACTATGCCCACTCTGTGTGCCACTCCTGGACTTCTTTTCGTTCCCAAGAATAAAAATGAGCTCAAAAGGTCACCATTTTGTGATGCTAGATAATGCCAAAGAGGTCGTGATGAGGTTCCCATGAACACCTTCCAGGAAGCATACCAGAACTGACAGAAGCTGATGTGTCAATGCCAAAGGGTGTATTTTGATGAATTTTAGTAATTAGTACTTTGATCTGCAAATAAATTTTTTCCCTGGATTTGACTTGCCTCGGTAATAGACCATGAGTGTACGTGTATGTGTGTTTACTTGTTTAAAATGCATGCATGAGTGCACACATGCTCACAATTAAAAGTGCAAGTGCTCAGCCACTAACCCTCCCATGCAATTGCAGTTTCACTCACGCAGACACAAACACACTCTCACAACTATGCATGCCCTTTAAATACACACATAGCCACACAAGCTCACTCACACATGCACACACAGGCACACGTGCATGAACATTCATATGGGTATAGAACAATGGAAAAGAGTTAGACACATACAAAAGATGAACATAGGTTAGCTGGGAAGGTAGAAGCGTAGCCATTCTAGTGGAAATGTTTCTATGACAGGGACTTCAACTAGGGGGGTCTTCAACTTGTCTGGCCTTGCTTTACCAATTCCAGCAAGGCATTTACAACTAAAATCCATGGGGTTTGTGTTTGTCTTTCTATTTCTCCCCCCTATACGTGTATATATATGAACGTTTTTGCCACTTGGTGGGTTTTTCACTTGTGGCCAATATGGCTTATTACTTTTGTCTGGCTATGGATGCTTTAAATGCACTGTACCTACTCTTTTGGTCAATTCAATATTACTTCCTTCTTGAATAGTAGAGGTGAAACGGTAAGGACCATTAGGACAGAGAGCTGGAGTATAAATTTGAGTATATGTAAATTTCTAAATGAATTGCACAATTATGGTAATCAGCATTGGTTGAAAATCTATCACGGGGAAAACACAGAATTTATCAATTCATTGAAAGGGATGTTAAGATATTGACTCCAGCAAAAGGGGGTTTACATGGGGTGTGGATAGAAATTTGAAATATGGCATTGATGGCTCGCTACTGAGCTGAAAAGGCTCTTCTGGCAATACTCAATCGACATCAACAATCTCCACAAGTGTCCCCAAAGAGGAAGCAGTGAACCAGGTAGACGATGTGTTGAAACATGCCAGGGCACCAAAAAAACATCAGCGATTAACTAAGAGCCCAAATCAAAGACCGCAAAAACCAGAATTATTTCATGTTCAAAGGCAGCTTTTATCAACAAATGGATGACTTGGTCATGGGATCCCCTCTGTCATCTCTATTGTTCAAATCATTTTTGAATAATTTAGAAATAAGATTATTCAACAGTGAAAACCTCCTCTTAAAAAATATACACTATTGCTTCCGCTATGCTGACGAAAAAATGTCGATAGTCAGGAACAAAAAGACTACTAAAAAATTTTGCAAACCTTATCAATGCTCTACATGAGAACACTAAATTCAAAATGAAAATTTAAGAAAATGAAATCTTAAATTTTCTTGTCCTAAGCATCTCCATAAAGAACAGACAACACAATTTCACTATCTACCAGAAACCCACATGCACGGACCAGGTTATACATGCTTCCTCCAAACACCCAATAAACCAAAATATAGCAGGTTTCCACAGCATAATTCACTGGGGTTTGACTATACCCATAACACCCATAGCCCCAGCTGAAGAAATAGCCACCATTAAAAATAGTAGTGGTTAACTGTTACACAGAACAAACTAGAGATGAATTAATGACAAAAATACAGTGGAAATTAGCCCTGAGAGAAATTTATACATCCCATCCCACAGAAAAACAGCGTTGGCGACACATAAAATCTATAGGGAAACTTCTATCATCACTGGAAAACTCCTCAAAAACTTTGACATAAAAACAGCCTTTTGCAACAAACAAATTCTCAAAAGGCTGCTAACATCGGTGAAAGATCCTGTGGAGACACTTCAACGGCGTGGAGTTTACCACCTACAATGTGGAGATTGTGAGGCATCATAACTTGGACAGAGGGGAAAAGGTCTTCGGGTGCAAGCAGAGGAACATCGCCTGGATTTCAACATAGGAACGGGAGCATCACAGTTTGTAGCCCACCTCCTCAGAGAGGGTCATCATATGGACTTCATGCTGCAACTGATATGCAAAGAGAGTAAGGGATCATGGGTGGACATCAATAAATGATTGGCCACACTGACCTGTGTACAGAGAAAGGAAACCAATATGTACGACCACCTTTTCCCTTTCCACTGCCCCCACTAGACAGTCCACAATTACTACCTAAGAACCACTAATGACCTCTCTTCCCTTCCCCCATCCCTGCACAACCCCAACTACTGATGATATATGTACAAGTGTGAATTTCTTGTTATCAGTCCAGGTGATGCTACAGTGTAGCAGTACCAGTCAACAGTAATAAATTCTTTCCTGTGGAAACCCAAAGATCTTTTTGACTCTTCCTTTGTGCTTTTTTAAAGATCCATTCATCTTCAACCATTTTCACAACTAACATCTTCCATTATTCGGCAATCATATTGCTACACACCAATAGGTCACTCCCATTCCTAATCATATTCTCTTTCACCTCTAGGTTTATTAGAGAAACGAACAACATATATGAACGTTTATGATAATTATTATTGGTATTCTGTTGGCTAAGGTTTTGGAGAGAACGTAGCCAATACAATGGTTCACCAAAACATTTGCTTCTCCCTTCTAACAAAATGCAGCCTCAAATCTGACAGTACAATAAACTTCATTACTACTATGGTATCATGTGTACCTCAAATTGATCACCCCCCAGTAATCATTGAACTTCCTCTCCATCCTTTAATGATGATATACCACTTTTGCTTTGTGTGAAGTGAAACTTATTGTTCTGTAGTCCTATCCCTCCAATCTACTTCTATTTTCTGCAATAAATTTATTGATTTTACCAGTAAAATGATCATTTCATCAATTTTATGAAAAATAGATGTAAAAATATGGCAATCATTCTCAATTAAGGCATACATATTTGACACTTCATATTTAATGCTTTAATAACTTTGTCACATGAACCATTTGCATATGAATTCCATGAATGAATTTCAACGCGAGAAAAATTGATATTAATTAAACTGAAAATATCACTAAATACAGCATTATTCATGAGCGAAAAACCCAATCCTTCAATGACATATTAGTTACCTTATTTTCAATATTCAATAACCATCCATCAAACCCATAGTGATCAGCAATATCGACCAATTTTTTAACAATTTCTTTAATATTATCATGGTTCTTTAGAATTTCCTTACATATTTCTTGTCCACTTTCCCATTCGGTAATGAATGTACCTGAAAAGACAAGTATTGCAAACATATTATAGTTTCAAATATTATAGGATATGTGATATTCAAAATTCGACTAAGTATAATGAACTACACTTGATTTGTATATCCAAAACAAATAGAGAATAAATAGTGCCATTGTTAAAATTTTAGTCCTTCATGAGAAAGGTGTCAACGAAATTGACCTTTCTTCCCTCAAAAGTATAAGAGATGGACCATATGCTCTAAAGTATCAATTCTTGAAGCAAGGTTCTATTTAATAACTTTTGCAGTGTGTAGTGGTGTAAACTGCTCTTAACACTTATTAATGATGGAGTAGGATCAAAATCTTTGTCACTGCAGGACTTCCAATGCTATGAGTACACTGGCATGATTCTCTCAATATAATTCTTTAAATTGTACAACTTTTATTAGTAATTCCATGAAAAATTAGTTTAAAATCCTTTTATATAATTTAAGGTGGACATATGCATTCCTTACATTAATATGATCGATCACAGTAAATCACAAGCATGATACTTCAAAAATTTCCTGCTAATTAATTCAATAATATCTTTTTTAATAATTTTGAACTACCCACAATTTATTCTCTAACATTTTTAGCATTGCACTTCTTATTAAGGTATATAAATTAGGTTAAATATTGTTTAAAATCTAAGCGAGTAAACCTCCAATAGTTGGGCTCATTAATTATCTATGCACCTCTGTATTATATCATGTTTAATTTAATATTTCTGTGCATGTGGTAACTTATTTTGTTACTGTATATTAGGAATACCTATAAGGGACTCAAGCTTTCATTATCAATCATCACACCAGAGGATAGTCGTTCCTATTTGAGCTCACTCTCTGTTTTCGGTGAGTCTACAACCCAACAAATTAGTTTATTGTTAACACCTGAAATGCTTAGTTTGTGCACTGATTTTTCACCAATGCTGAATGCTTATTTGAAATAAAAAAAAGTTGTGTGTGCCAGTACAGCTACTAAAGCCAAGCCAAACAATACCATGAGTTATTTAAGAGCAAGGGCATGATATCCCTCAAAATCTACTTCATTGGAAAATGTCTCAGCACATGAATGAATCCTAAATTTGTACCTGTGATACTAAAATTGGTACCCAAGTTCACCTTGACGTAAGCTGAACATCAGAACTAGTACTGAAACTGTAGCAACTCAACCAACAATTTGAAAGCAGGTTCAGTTGGTAATTGTATTTGCAAAGAATTCACAGGAGAAATGCATTAGAGTGGCTGATGTTAAAGGACCAGGTGCAACTGTGACACTGCCAACAAAAAATTAAATAAAATAAACAAAACATTTCTGCATAATAAACTCAGAATTAAGCTTGAATTTATGAACCAGCTCAAAATCAGACATCCCAAATGAGTTCTAAAAAATCATTATTAATCTTCCAATGCAAATTTGACACTAACAAATTGTCTTAGATGTAAAAAGAAATAAAATATTTATCAAAAGTAAATCTGATACAGAGCAATGAACACTGAACAATAGTTTTCATTCTCTGAGGTAATATCAGGAAGTAACCAAATATTGATTCAACAATCATATAATATTTTTTGATTGCCTCCAGAAGTAACAAAGAGCAACATCTTTATGTGCCTTGGAGCAATACCATCTGGTTGTGGTAGAGGAATGAAGACATGGCCAACTAGATGAATCAAGAGCATGAGAAACATGTAATCAAACAGTTCCATTCAGCACTATTAAAAAGAAAATAACATAACTAAACCATCCTATAAAAGATGATTAATGAAAGCATCTGCATATGTGGAAGCAAGGACCCTAAAAAGTTCATAACTCCTGACTTTTTGGAGAGAGAAAGAAAGCTTCCAGACTGATAAAATTATTGAAGAGATATGACAAACCATAAGAAAAAGATAATTCTATCCAGCATAAATTGTGACTGACTTTCGGTTTGAAGATAGAAAGAATTTCTGATTGACTATACGGTTCTCGTCAGAATTCACAATTCAATAGAAGGAAGAGTTAAAGCTTTGGCACCCAAAAACAATGAACACCAGTTGATGATTTCAATACAGAAATATAAGGATGAATTCCTGGAAAATTTCTGTAAAATATGACATTTAATAAAATAAATGAAAATAAACCATATTTCATATAATTTTATCTGAGAACATTAAAAAGGCTAAAAATATAGCTGTTCGAGAATTACAAGCACTGTAATACCAGGCTAATATGTAATAAGATTACTTATTAGAATTACTAGAGACCAATTTTTGTATCAATTTACCGATTGAGAACATGGTACAATGGAATACACGTAAATTCATATGGAGTGTAGAAAGATGTACGATGACAATCCAAGGTGTAATCCACATGATTCAGGACAGAGTACCCAATTATTTGTAGATTCCATGAAATTAACATTTATAGTGAGCGATTAAAATTTTCAAGGTTACAAGGATATTTATTTCAAATATTTGGAATTCAAACACGCCTAAATGAGGTACACCCTTTTCATTGAACAGCCTCATATTTTCCACACAGCTTATCTGAAACACCAATTTAGACTGAATATTTCCTTAAAGGTTAGATGTGTTTTGTTTCCATGTAGAAATACAACAAATCAATATGTGCCTTTTTGACTAATGTACTATAACACAAAATTTTGGATCATGTACAAAGCAATCTAATTTACGGTAGGGATTAATTTCTTAACCCATGACTTGTATTCTATTTTATTAATTTCTCCGTATGTATATTTGAGTAAAGAACAGCATCATCACATTTACCTAAAATTTTTACTCCGTGCAAATGAGCTGCATTTATCCACATAAGTGGAGGTATTGTTATCAAATGGTGGCTAAAATAGACAAAAATATCTATTCCAGCCCAATGATAGAATCGGTATTCATCACAGTTTTTGGTCCCATTGACAAATCTGAAAGAATAATAACCCGTACATATCATACTAGAATAATTCAACTCAAAAAAGTAATATGAATTAAGATCAGTGTTTGTGTATTTTTAAACGACGATAAAATAGTCAGTCATGGGGAAATATTGTGGGCATTACCTATCTCCGATGTATCCACCTTTCATATCGTGGCATAACAATGTTCTCGGGGATGTAATTCTATCCAATCGGGGTGACAACTTCCACTTTTCACAAGACACATGGCAAGAAGTTGCAGTCCCCTGATAACAATAATCTGTACTAGGCTGCAGAGGCATAGACGACCATTTACGTTCATGCTCATTTTTCCAACTCCACACGTCTTCCAATTTACTGATTGGTAAACATTGATAATCTGAGTTTTCTCCAGTATCTTCCGACATAATAAATTCACTCTGTGGTACACCGAAATCGCTGTATGACAAACCAGTCCTGGGGCAATCAATCACAAATCGTTCACTTGAACGAGTCGATTAAGTGAGTAAGATCACAGGATTCATTAGGAATGAGATCAACGAGTTGAACGTTTGGGATTGCTTGGTACTGCCGACTCAAAAGAAGTCTTTCCGAATCCCAAACGACTCGGTGACTCGCGGAGGTTAGAGTGAGTGAGTAAAAACAAATGCGAATGACTGTCTGCTTCGATGAATCAAAAGAAACAAGTCGTTATACTTCCGATGAGTAGAAGTAACCAAGGTCCCGCCTCTTCCCGGGAATCAGAGAGCCATGTTATTACGAAAAGGAACCTCCTGGCAGACGACGATCTCAGGAGCGTAACGCCAAGCGGGTACCGCTTGATTTGAAACGGCAATGGATATAACCCTGAATATAAAGAGTGGATATAACTCCTCCCATTTCCTCCACCTCATTTCTCCCACCCCCCTGCAATGCATGTTACATAGTTGAAAGGACAGGAAATGAATATGAACAATATTTCATTTATTTCAATTGTGACAACTAAAACTCACAAGACTGACAAAATCCAATAACCAAATAAGGTTCAAATAGAAAATAGATAAATGCATCTAAAATATCTTGTTTGATATATATACTAAGTTAATGACAACAAGAAAATGGGTCATTGCATAACATCATCACAGGTTTAATTAATAATTGAAGAATACCCGTGTTCTTCGCTTCTCGTTTTCTTCTTCTTGTACGAGACTTGTAGAAGTCTACAAGAAGAAAAATATGTTTTAAAAATTAGTATCTTTTCCGAGATTTAAATTGATAAGAGCATTGCTATTATTAGGGAATCAGAGAAAGTAAAGAAACATTCTATGCGCGAGTGTAAAATAACATTTAAAATGTCTTTCAAGTAATAGGAGAGAAAGGTTTTTTATCTATTTTTTCCCTAACTTGTGATTTATAATCTGGTTTAAACCAAAAAGTTTCTGCCTGTAAGGATATCATGGTAAAGAATTGATTTTCGCACGAGGGCTACGGAGGGAATATCGGACGGGGTTCTGAAAACGCGCACGAAAAAAGAGCTCGACATTTTAAATGGAGCCAAGTTTGAAGATGTTGTTTATTGAGAAACTTAAGATTACCGCTTGCTGTCTTCATGACCCGTCCGGTCAGGGAGAAATTCCTTAGCGACGACTCCTTTTATTCCAAGATTGTTCATGTTTCGTGTCCGTCTGGGCAGCTGAAACATAGAAGTTGCTCAAGAGAGGGAATCTACGTGTGGGAGTTCTTTGGCTCGCCAGTATTAAATATGGAATGATTATTCACTTGATTCCATAATCTATTTTAGGAGCCTTAGCTTCGGTTCTTTTAGGGCGAGGATCCACCGAAGAATGAGAAATGACGCCCAAGTAGATAAACTCGGAACTTTTTTAGTTATTCTGTCCCAGCTAAGCCCTCTAACTCGGTTTCCAGAGTGGAAACTTTGCGACTTATACAACAATTCAATTTACTAGCGTGTGCTACTGGCTACTACTGTGTGAAGGCACACGAGAGAGTGTTTGTTGATAAAATAAATGGCAAAGAAAATTCTGTGAACTGCAGAACGGAGGATGATTAGAGGTATAATATCTAGGTTTAAAATAATTGCTGTTGCTTTTCTTCCCAAATGCACCTCACACTTTTATAAATTAATTTGGTGAGTGAACTCCAAACATCTTCAAAGTGAAGCAAAAAAAAGGTGCGGTAGTAACCCACCAAACCCAAAAAACTTCAATAGCTTCATATCTCTTGAATTTGGAAATTTTTTATTGCCTATAGTTTCTCCTCCTCTTGCTACTAGCCAATAGCCGATTTAAATGGTGATCGGAATGGTGCGGTGGCTGACGTACTGTCTTCCCACATCAAGGGTCCGGCTTCGAATCCGGATGGTGGCCGGATTTTTCGTTGGTATCCCGATCCCTACTTGGGGTGCTATGTGAAGAGCCAGTCGGATGGGACGTTAAACTGCGGACCCCTTGGCGCCTTTCGATAAAAGTAGGCTAATGCCGGCACCGGGTTTCTCTCCACCCTTCCTCCATTCCATCCCCAATGATGCAAATAACCTCAGCTGTCGGTGTCTTCCCCTAATTACTACTACAACTACTACTCAGTCCCAGAAGCGCTTCTGGAATAGCTTAGTTTCTTTGGGTTCAACCTTAAGCTCGTCTTTTAAAAATCTCTCTTAAGCTGATTAGTGTTTCTCAGGTTGTGACATATCTCAGTATGCCGCCTAAATAAAATACACAGCCTTCACTGACAATTCCTTCGAGAACAGTTGTCATCAGCCTCATAAATGCTGATGGCGCTAAACCAAACTATCTAGCTAAACCAAAACTCATTCCATTGCATAGCAAATGACCATTAGGTAAGCTAAATACCACGTATTCCTGGCTGTCTTTACCCATTTCAACTTGCCAATGGTCATTCTCCAACGCCATGGCGGAGAAGAATGGTGAATTCCTAACTGATGGAACATTTCATCCATATTGTGGAACGAAAAGACTTCCTTTTTTGACACAGTATAGGCCGCGACAATCTAAATATGTCTGGTATTTCACTTGATCACCTTCTATCGTTTTCTTTTTCACTAGATTAATGGACGCTGACCACGGGCTAGTGAATATTGCTTTGACGCATTGATGAAACATACTATTCTGAAAGAATTCGTTCAAAGTGAACCTTTGGGAATGTGGTGCGCAGCATGACTTTCCTTTGAGAGGTTTTGGATTGTCTTCATCAATACTACTGTTTCGGGAGAGTGGTGCAACCCAAACCGACGTGAATAAATATGTCTTCAAATTTGCGTACCAGCTCTTCAATCGGGTCAATCATCTCGGCCTTCCCTGAAATCCTCTAACAGGATTAATTTGTCATTCATCTACCTAATACCCTACAAGCCACCGCAAGGACGTGTGGCAGGGGGCGTTATTGCACCACCCGTAATCAAGAAAAAAGCCCGCATGAAAAAGCCACAAATTTATACAAGCCACAAACAAAACATTGTATATATTCATACAAAAACCTTTACACCCCACGCACACACAAACACACAAATTACCAACTAACATACACATACACCTAATAACTTTGCAATCTTTAATTTTGTTCCGATTTGTAAATGAAATGTATTTAATATTTTTCTAATATATTCTAAAGTGACTTTGGTTTCTTACTATTATGATTCCTGATTGTTCTGGGAAAGAATGATTATTTGTATCTATCTGTACTGGAATCTATCTCCCTTATTTTATCTTTGTGGTCCGATCTAGCCAAGTAGTGTGGGGCCATTATACAGTAATTCCTTTAGTGTCATCTTTAAACTCGTTGGTTCTCAATCTTTCTAAAAGTCTTCGTCTCGCTTGTTCTCTTCGTGTCTCAAGGGGCTCCCAGCCTAAATCCCCTCAAGAGACCTCTCACACTTGTATTCTTTTTTTAACAATTTTTAACAAATATGGCGGATTTTCTCTGGACTTTATCTGATTCTTTTTTGCCAGATTTTCTCCCAAGGATCCCAAATAATCGCGGCATATTCCAAATGAGGTCTAACTAGAGCAAAAAAACACCTCTCTTTAACTTTCTCATTACATTTTCCCACCACCCGTTTAATGAAGCCCAGTTTCTTTAAAGCGGATCCACATATTGTCCTGATATGTGCTCTCCATGAAAGGCATGGAGTTAGAACTACCACCAAATATTTAACTTATTTGGCCGTAGTTAGTACTGAACCCTCTATTTCGTAGTTTCTGTTCTGTTCGCCACTTCCTTTGTTCCAAAATTTCAAAACTGCTCATTTGTCTATATTAAGGATTAATCCCCATTTCTTGCACCAATCCGAGATTGTGTCTATATCTCTAGAGAGTTGCTCGCGATCTAGATGGCTCCTTATTTCCCTGTATATTCTCATGTCGTCAGCAAATAACCTGAGATAGCTACGAACGTGTGCACTTAGGTCATTAATGCATATTAAAAAGAGAAGAGGCCCTATTACACTTTCCTGGGGGACGGCCAAAGTTACGTCTCTATCCGTTGAACACCACCCATCGATGACTACTATTTGTTTGCGATTTGAGAAGAAGTCTCTAATCCAATAAATAATTTTCCCATTGATTCCATAACTTTTGAGTTTGTGTGAATAATTGTGTGGGACTTTATCGAAGGCTTTTTTTAAATCTAGGAATACTGTTTCGCCTTGTGTGTTGTTTTCTCTCGATCTAAATATATCGTGAATGAGAAGACCTTATTGGGTTTCGCAAGATCTGCTCTTCCTAAATCCGTGCTGGTTATGGCTTAGTATTATCCTACTTTTAAAAAATCTCTCAATGTTACTGACAATGATGTGTTCTAGTATTTCACAAGAGATCGATGTCAAAGAAATGGGTGGGTAATTGGTTGGTTTATCTCTATCCCTGTCTTTATAAATGGGAGTTATATGGGCTAGCTTCCAGTCGCGAGGTACTGAGCCATATTCTATCGATTTAAGGAAAATAATTCCTGAAAACGGAAAAACGTCTTCGGCTAATTCCTTTAATATTCTAGCAGGTATTTCTTCCGGACCAGGTGCTTTGTTTGCTTTCTTACTACATAGCAGATGTTCTATTCCCTTCTTGGTCAGTGTTATATCGCTCATGTGTTCCCCGGGTGGGTGTAGAGGATCGTTTGGTGCGTTTGCGTCTTTATTGTAGACATTAAAGTGTGTTGCCCGGCAGGGTTTATCATCTTCTTACACCAACCCAAATGACAGGAAGTGGTGAGTCATCGCGAATCACCCGACCTACACAACAAACCTAGCGTTGACGTTTTCTCGGTGTTACTCTTAGAGCCAACTAGTAGAGAGAGGATTATATCACGTGTTCTTGATGATATCCTCGGCAAGATAGTCAAATTATTCTCCTTTTCCACTTGCAAGTCTTCCCTTACAGTCAGCTATCCCATCGTTAACTTTTTTTTGCTAACAAGTGAAAGCGTGAGTACTCTTATCACCTCATCTAGCATAAAGCTACGGGCCGCAACGGAAAGCGAACCGCTTAGTGGCCTCACGGATAACTTCGGTTGGAACTTTTATAACATCACCAAGATGGAAGGGGTCGGTATTTAACGTACAACCAAAATAATTGCCATACTTCCCACTACACATCATTAGTCGACGGCTGTCTAACGAGAATCGGTAACATTACTATCGGCGCCGAACTAATTTAAATTGGACGGCCACACGTCCGCGACTTTTATCAACTCAATGAGATCTAGTACGCTTCGCGGAACACTATCCGCATACTCTTCATCTCCGTTACTGTCATAAAATAATATCAAGTCATGCCATAATATTTCCTTTTGCTTTTATTTTATACCCCCTTCAATCAAGGAGTAAGTAGATGTCGTATCTTTCTCCGATATTATCTGCCTATACGTACCGAGCTCATGACGCAGAGATCCTATGTCGTCATTTGAAATTACGTCGTTAGATGTAACCTGCTAGCACATACCATCTACACTGGATTTGTATATACCCTCTACATATATACCCTTCCAATTTATGCAAGAGATTTCATATGTAATTTAACTTTCGCTCCGTGAGTGATTCCCAACCTAGATCCTCTAATAATTTTGATAAGATACTCAGTTTATCATAAGAATATTTTACAAATCTTGCTCCTTTAAGCTTCATGCGATGTAATTCGGCAATCAATCCAGCTTCATGAGGATCCCATTGATACTAGCTGCACATTCTAAATGAGGCCTAACCAGCGAAAGATAAAATTGCTCTTGAACCTTTTCGTCACATTTTCCCCATAATATTTTAATTATTTTTTGCCATCAATGTTTCTCCATCCATGTTTGACAATGTTTTCCAAATATAAGGAATGATAGCAAACTCTGTCCAAGAATGGAAAGGGGATGGGTGGTCCGTGGCACTTCAAACTTGCGCTCGAACAAGAAAATGACGGCCTCATCCGCGTCCACCGAGAACAGATAATTTTTACTTGGTACGCTGATTGAAACTATACATCCGTCCTTTAGGGATACTACCAGGATTACTTAGTTCCCGATTGGTGGGTCGGGGATGTAACGTCTCCCCTTGCGTGGGGAGGCGAATAGGAAGACGGCTGCTGTTGCAACGTAAGCCTCAAAGCATGAGAGGATAGTATTTAGCGGTGTGATTTCTACCTCATCGCTTAAAGCTTTTTACTTTCCCTCTCCCTACTCTTACATTTCTACACTATGTGCTTGGCTTGATTGCAATGAAATCACGCATGCGGGGAATGTTTTACTTCCGATGCTTTTTTTGTTACGGGGAAGTGGTGCTCCTTCGAAGGGTTGCGCAGTCTTTCCGAGTACCATATGGGATCTTTGAATAAAATACAGTTCGTTCGCATGGAACATTTGACTCTCCGACAGCGGCCTCTGAAGGGGTATTGCCTCGAAGTGATGTGAAAAGTGGAATTGTTTATAGACAGTATCATTTCTGACGCTCGCTTCCTCAATGGTTTCCTTCCGCTTCCGCTCTTTGAGTTGCGAACCAACACACCTCTGCTGATTTCATCTCTCACTGCGACAAGAGACTTTGCTAGATGTCTAGCGCCCATTACTTTTCTAGAAAACATCTGAGTCGAGTTCACTCCACGATTCGCGTAGCCTGCAGCTAATATTTCGCAATCGAGTGGGGAATTCCGTTGCGCCCTCCAATGAATTTTGAACACAAACAATTAACACTTTTTCTGGCATAATAGGAGAGACTTTGGGGGTGAATCGTTTCTTAATGTTAGACGAGAAAATTCGGACGCGGTTCCATCAAACTAGAGACGCGCGACTCGTAAGGGCTGTGCCTCATTGCGCATGATTAGGTGCTCGGTAATCCGCAAGCAGTCGAGTAATTTTTCCATTCCGGTTCCATCTTTCCCATTAAAATTCGGAATTCAATGGATCCGAACTCCTAATGCGACAGGTGGCGCCGAGTACTGGGAGACCGCAGCACTCACTGGTGATTCTATGGCATTGACTGAGCGCGTAAAATCAATTAAATGGCCTAATTGCATTCCTGGACTAAGTTCGCCGTAAGGGTTTAAGGGTTGAGATAGTCGCTTCGGCTGGATGTGTGAGGACTCAGCCATGCACGGTGGCAAAAGATAACTAACTAATTTACCAAAATAACAGGAAATATCTTCATATTTTTAACACTTCTGCCTGATACTCATCGTGGGCTGGAGATGGGCTTAGTAAACTGCCTTCAATTTTAGGAAGCATGGGTTTATCCTTCATTGTGCGAAGGTTTAAGAAAAAATGGCCTTTTAAAGTATAAAATTACAACTTATTTTCTTTTATCACTACGGGTCTAAGTTAGAACGATCACTTTTGATGTAGACTTAAGCAAATGAAAAAGAGGCAGTATTCGTCGTGAAAACTCATTTGCATCATGGCCCCATTTGCACCACTTGGCGGTCAAATAATGTGACCATTAGGCATTAGATTAAGTGTAAAAGGTGCGCTATAGGCCATGCAGCTCCAACTGTAACTCTCCACCCCTCATCGCCTGACCACTTCCCCAAAATCGACTCCATCACTAACAGCGGTCAAAGTCCAAGACCTACTGATTGCAGACATTAATCAGCAACTAATCAAAAACCATGGTGCGTTCACAATCAGACGGCAGTCTGGCATGTGATCTGGCATCCGGCACTGCCACGGCCAGTGGCACGATGATATCTTATGTTCATTTTATAACTCCATCTAAAAGTTATAAAAATCACACAATTCCAAGAAAATCTTTTTAATACCTTTCTTAGTTCATACATTAGGAATTTTTTTAACCATCTTTTGACATCGGTGAGTCTTGTAATGAATTCTTTCAATTCACTAACAATGGGGTTGAATCATAAGCAACTACAAGTATCTCTGATAAAAATACGGCACCTAGTAATTATACTTTATAATTAATCAGCTCAAAAGGTTCATTAGAGAAATGACTACATAAGCAGTTGAAGTTTCGTGAATCATTACTGGACTACCTGATATTTATGGCAATAAGACCTAAATAAGGATAGAAATTTTCTCTTAGGTCAATTGAAAACAACTTTTTGCGTGATGCAAAAAATCCGTAAGTACTCATTTCAATTCTTTCTCTATTCAAACTTTGATGCATGATTATATTTCTTTAATGATAATGACTTTCTATGCATACGCTAAACCGGTTAGGTTAATTTTACTTTATTTCCTAATTTCGTTTTGACGCTAATTTTATGACGATATTTTCATATGAGAGCTATTAACTGTCAATACTTTCTCCTATTTGAGCCGGCGAATAAATGCGTGCATTAAAAAAAATAACTGCATGCATGCCCTAATTCATATTGTATTGGTGTAATTAAAAACTTTTTACTGAAACGCTCAGCATATTTTATTCTCCGAATTTAATTTTGGTAATAAATAAACCCTGTTGCTCATGTGACCTATATTGGTTTTCGATTAGATAAAAAGGCAAAAGATAGTTGCTATGTAAAAAACGTAAGATGAAATAATTAAAATAATATTTATTGCGGGAATATGCTTGATATACGACAGAATATAACATCGTCGAAGAGTTCGTAACGAGGCGGCTGAATGAGATTCCCGACGCTCTCCATAAGATGTCCTGGGGAAAACACATACGAGAAATATACGGTCGTGCTAATAAAAAATTGGGATTTGTGAAAAGAGTGCTAGGTAAATGCGACGAAAAAGTGAAGGAGCGATGTTTTCTTGCCTTGGTCAGGCCCCACCTAGAGTATGCTGCCAGTATATGGGATCCTCAAAATATAAATTTGATTTCGGAATTAGATCGAGTTCAGTGGAGGGGGGCTAGATTTGTCAAACATTGTTATGACCAACGCAGCAACGTATCTACTTTGCTAGACAATTTAGGTTGGGATTCTCTTACGCAGCGGCGTTTATAATATAGATTAAACTTATTAAAAACATTTAAAGATGGGCCCTTTTCCGATGACATCAAGGATATAATACGAACCCCAACGTATTACGGTGGAAGGGATCACGAATATAAGATTTGAGAGATGGACTGCAAGACTGACAGGTTTAAAATGCCATTTTTTCCAAGAACTATAAGGGACCAGAATGTTTGTAGCCGAAATTCCCCAAGAGTTAGTTCATTACAATAAGTATTAACGTACAGGTTAGGAACTGCGCGAGGATATGTATGCATACTATATATACTATATGTTTGTGTATGTACTTATATGTATGTATGTGTATATATATATATGTATATGCATGTATGTATGTAAATATTTTTTTTTCTTACAGGTTTCCCCCACCTTTCCTCACCTATTTGATAACCCCAACCCCCTCATCCCTTACCCTTCCCTCATGGTGCTACACCTCCTGCCACACACCTTTTTTGGTGGCTCGCAGGGTATTTATGTAGATGTAGATGCATAAAGCGTAGCGCGACTGGCAGAGGCACTGTCATCTGGCGGTGTGTCGATGCAATAGGGTGCTATGTTGAAGAATTTTAGTAATTTTTACATTAATAAGAAATACATTTTTTCGCGGAATAATTCAACATATTTTTGGGATAGACAATGCACGTATTCTCTGGAAAATTTAGGTATCATGCGAAGATATCTTGTAAATAGACATGAGATCTGACCCCTAAAAGCCAATACCACATCAGTATTTGATTACTGCTGTCACAGGAATGATTGCAGAATAAAATGAATATTAAAATCAGGCGATTTACTATAATGAAAGAAAGAAATATATAGTGTAAAAATCATTCGCCTTGACCGCGATTCGAACCAGGATCTCTAGATGTCCGAGATGTTGTGACGAAATACTGTACATACAATGTCTCATGAATTCGTAGTTGTGCGCGATACGACGCAGTTCACGAGGTTAAAGCCAACTTTAACCTATTAACTTTTAGTCAATTTAATATCATTCAATTAATTGCAATTTATGTAACAGTACGAATTATTTTACCAAATGCTGAATCGAATGAAACCACGAATTAAAAAAATTACCTTACACAATCTTTAAAAAAATCAAAGGAGAACATGTAGATCACTGTTGCAAAACTTTTACACAAATATGTTCAATAGTGAAGAACGATAATAAATATGGTAATTATTAAGGAATGAAACGAAGCATAGTCTTGAAATGTGCATGAAAATGATGATTTTGAGACACTATTAATCTAAATGTGGAATTATTTCTGAAATTATGGTTCCTCTTTGACTCCAAAGAGGAAAATGAATATCTTTTGTTTATTTGGCCAAACTTCCACTGACTGTAATGTCGTGGCATACAGTGGAAATATTGTGAATCCATGGATACATCTTGCAAGTAAGATTCCGATCTCGGTCCCCACAGATCCAAAGTGATTGCTGAGTGAAATTCATACTTCCCCTCTGAGAGCCGGATCTGAAATGTTCGAATGATGGATTTCCAGAATGCATATATAAAAATGTTGTATATACGACAGAATTAACGTATGTCATAAATTACAGGGTTTGGAATATATTATTTTGATATCCAGGCCATTTAACTAAACATGCTCGTATGACAGGGTGAGAACAAGAGGGACTGGGCTCATAGAAGACTCTGATAACACATCAATACATAATATTAAAATCAACAATTTATCTATTTTCTGCACAGCTGATACGCATTTCGGTGCATTTTTGTTGGCGTGGAGACAATTTTTGTGTGCCCAAGTCACATGCCAGTCAGCTCGCCGCCATGCCGTTGAGGAAGCGTTGCACCTCATCTTTCACCTCGTGATCGACGCTAAAGCGCCTTCCGGCTAAATATTTTTTCAACTTAGAAAATAAGTGGTAGTCACTGGGTGCCAAGACCGGATTATAAGGTGGGTGAGTGATGATGTCCCAACCGAACTGTTGTAGAAGGACGACGGCTTGACGGACGACATGGTGGCGAGCGTTGTCGTCGAGAAGACATGCGCTCTAACTCAACACTCATCTTCTTCGTTCCTGAATCGCCCATCTGAGATGTTTAAGTGTCTCACAATATCTGTCAGCATTTATTGCGGGTACAAGAGTCGATGAAATTTACCAAAAATATCCCATTTCGATCCCAAAACACAGCTGTCACGATTTTACCGGCAGACTGCTTGGCGACTTGGACGAAGAGGAATGCCGTCACTCACGTGATTACTGTTTCGCCTGAGGTGTTAAATGGATCAACCATGTTCTGTCACTTGTAACAATCTAAAAGGCTTGCAATTCGGTGGTCCACTGTGAGCATACGTGCACCAAAAGTCATCACCAAAACATGGTTTAGACACCACAAAAGGCGTAGTTATACATGGAAAATTCCAGGTGACTCAGAAAGGTATCAGTTATATTATATTATGGTTAGGCACAGGTTTAGGAACAATGAGATAAATTCGCACAGTTTCCCAGGAGCGGATGTGGACTCTGACCACAATTTTGTTGTTATGAAATGTAACGTCCGTTTCAAGAAGATAAGGCAAGGGTGGCGGGTTAGGAAATGGAATGTAGAAGCATTAAATGTATTAACGAGGAAGGAGTATTAGCAGGCTGTAGAGAAAATGATGGATGGCGGTAAAGACCTGGGTACTATCGAAGAAAAATGGGAATGTATCAAGCAAGGGATATTGGAAATAGCCAAAGACACTATAGGAACCGTTAATGGGAAAAGAATAAGGAAACCATGGGTAACGGATGAGATGATTGCAAAGATGGAGGAGAGAAGAAGATGGAAGAATGTAAACACAGAATTAGGCAAAATGAAGTACAAAGAGTTAAACAATAAATTGAGAAGGGCCACAAAGAAAGCGAAAGAAGACTGGTGGAAAACGCAATGCGAGGATATGGAAAGTTTACAGAGGTAGGGTGAAATTGGTGCTCTATACAGAAAGGTTAAGTTATTATCGGGAAGTTAGAAGGCAAGATCTGTGCTAACAGTTAAAGATAAGTGGAGTAAGATAATAGTTGAACCAGGAAAAATCCAAGAGAGATGGAAGGAATATATAGAAACACTGTATGGTAGGGAACTTAGGCCGACAAGGTTAGACATAGAAAAGGAACATGATGTAGAAGAAGATAGCTTAGGTCCAGGCATACTCGACGATGAAATAGAAAGGGCATTAAAGGAGATGAAAGCAAATAACATTCCTGTGGAACTGTTGAAATTTTTAGCAAAATGTGGGAAGAAGGCCCTATATGGACTGATTCGTAGTATCTATGAGGAAGGTACCTAGCCAGAAGATTTTGTGAGATTAGTGTTAGTTCCTTTTCCGAAAAAGGTAAAGACTACACCATGTGAGGATTACAGAACAATAAGTTTGATATCCCCCGAAGCTAAAGTTTTTCTCAGGATCATCAACAAAAGGATAGAGAGATTAAGGCAAATGATTACTTAGGGGATGATCAGTTTGGGTTTAGAAAAGGAAGAGGTACGCGTGATGCCATTGCAGTAATGAGACCACTAATCCAGAGGAATATAGAATACAATCAGGACGTATTTGCCTGTTTCGTAGGTTTCGAAAAAGCGTTAGATATGGGATGAGGTTGCAAGGGGTTGCAAGCATTGCTGAGTGAATTGGAGGTTCAGTGCGATAGATATGGGATTAGAATCAATATTAATAAAGCAAAGGTTATGCGATTTTACAGAAAGAAAAAGGCTAAGCTAAACATTAAAATAGGAGGGGAAAAATAGAGCAGATAGAACAGTTTACATATCTCGGAAGTGTTTTGGACCAATACGGTCAAAGTAGTAGGGACGTAAGGAGAATAATTGCGCTAGGCAAGGAGGCTTTCTCAAGGAGGAAGGACGGGGACGTTGTGTAGGGAGGTAAAGACAAGACTCGTAAAAACTCTGATATGGAGCGTAGCTATGTACGGCGCGGAAACGTGGTCGTTGAAGCAGGAAGATAGACGTAGATTGGAGGATTTTAAAATGTCGGTGTGGAGAAGAATGGAGAAGGTGAAATGGACCGAAAGGAAAACAAATGAGGAAGGACTAGGGATGGTGGGCGAGGAGAGAGGTTTGTTGAGAGAAATCTTATGGAGGCTGGAAAAATGGATGAAAGGCGTATTGAGCGGTAGTGGAATGTTGAAGAAGGTAATAGAGGGGAGAATGTTGGGCAAGCGAGGAAAGGGCAGGAACAGGATAGGGATATTGGACGGGATGAAGAGAGGAAAGAAGTACACAGAGATGAAGAGGGACCTGATGTAGATTAGGTTGCTGGATTGGGTTTTGCTTGGAGTAACAAAATGTTTTTTTTCTAGTTGTGTCCATCGAAATACCTACCTTAACCAGTAGACTACCCAAAAAATATAAGTGAAAACTATTTTTGTCATAGTCAACGAGCATTTGCGTTTGTGACATCATATCCGTTATATATTCAAAAAGTGTACGAAAAAATATTAATATGTAAACAGCAATTCTGGCAAGGATGACGGTGTTTTAATGAATTTATATTCAAGGCGTTGTATGCATACATAACAACCGAAACAATTTTTTATCAATACGTAAATTCCAACGTATTTTATTGCAAATCAATTTATTCTCAAAACTGGAATATAAATGTTGAAAGTGCGGGACAACGTCAATTGGTCATCAATGTCATTTCACTCACTATGCCTTCCTTTTCCTTTCCAGTGAATGGGAAATGTTACATATCTGCTGATAAACGACGCATTTTGAATATAAAAGGGGAAAAAATGTGAATTTTAGCATCACAAATTCTTCACTCTGGAGATAGAAATATATGTCACGGATATTTGGAAGTGAAAAGTTCTACAAATTACACCTTTTCTGGGGTTATACATTTCCTCATACTTTCTGAACTCATACCCCCCTCAGTGACGTCACGCCAGGCTGCGGTGACTTGTGAGATCGTTTATAATATGGAGATTTACCATTTCCTTGATGGAAGCATAACTGTATTTATGATGTACCTAGGACATATTTAGGAAATCTATTTCAGTTTAGGACGTCAACCTTGGATAATATCGCGGGAGGGTGATCAGTTTAAGCTGATCGCAGATATATATTTACTGAAGAAGTGATGAGGACCAGTCATTCGTATACTCTTTTCTTTGGAAATTTGTACTTCACGAGTAAATGTGTCCGACAGCACTGAATAGCAGAAAACAGTAATTTATGACAAACGGATCAGGTTCTCATTAAACATCCTATCCTCCAAGAACTCGAAGTCCCATCTCTTTTGAGGTGCAATAATTGCAGGCCTTAGGCGTTATATTTTAATTGTTAAGAATAAATTTAAATGTTCGATATCAAGTGGGACCAGACATGATGGCACGTTCCCTATCTGCTTCTTTCATTTGATTATATTTGCCTTCCAATTTGGCCGTTGACATTCCTGATGCCTTTAATGACAAGCGCTGAAAAAGACAACAGTAAAATATTCAGAATACTCTTAGTTTTAGAGGATTTTTCAACCTTCCACTTTCATGAAATAACACTGTTCTCAAAAGTTGACTCCAAATCTGATCTAGCGGCAGGATTTTGAATCAAGCATGATGCTTGTGAAAGAGTAAAATAGTGAAAATTTTACTCTTCAGTTTGTTTGAATGTGGTTTAATACTATTAAAAATTAAATCATGTTTATTTAAAGCAAATTAGATATGTAATACCACGACACTATTCAGGTGATTATAAGAAGCAACACAACAACCATCTCTGTATTCATGATTGACTAAATCTAGGGGGCGTGGAAAGGTATTCTGTGACAACCGGAATGGGAATGTAAATAGTAGAAAGTTTTGTAATTAAAATCTTAAAAAGTGAAAGGGACAGAAGTTATTAATAGTTCAGCAAGTACAATTCATTATTGAAATTTTTTATATTTGTAAGCTTACATTATTAGTCTATTTACTAGTCTATTTATGAGAGACTCTTGATTAATGCGGTTTACGTAACAGATATCATTTGGAAACAGCTAAACATACGTGGTCTGCGCAATAAATGTGCGAAATGATGCACTCTGGCGGCCATGACATGGACTATAGCCCCACCCACTAGCGGCGCCAGTTGCCTGAGACCCAGTGAGCCGTCTGTTCTTGGCGGATCGTCGAGTTGTGCGTATGGTGCCAGTTATGCTACTTTCTGTTGCCCTTGTTTTTACTGTTTGTCGAAAATGGAAATTGACGATATCACGGAGAAACGAATCAACATAAAATTTTTTGGTGAAGTGCGGTTAAATTTATCAAGAAATTACTGAAATGTTGACAGATATTTACGGTGATAATGCTCTGAAGAAAACATCCGTTTTCAAGTGGATTAAGCGTTTTAAAGATGGCCGACAAGTCTCCACGGATGATATATGGCTGGGACGACTTTCAACCACCTGTGTTGACCACTACATTTATTGTGTGCGATCCCTTACCGATCGTCCAAAAACTTTCCGAATGATAGCTAATGAACTGGATTCAAGCAAATCAACAGTGCACACTATTGTAACCGAACATGATGGATGGATCATTCACCATGACGATTATACCTGCGTATTCAGCATTTATTGTTCCTCATTTTCTGGCACAAAATTCAATCACCATCCTTGATCATCCTTATTCACCTGATCGGCGGTTTTTTCTATTCTCAAAATGCAAAAATATGATGAGGGGACATCACTGGGAAAATATGGTTACAATAAAGCAATTAACGACGAGAAAACTAAAAAGCCTAACTGCCGAGGACTTCCAAGGTTGCTTTAAACAGTGGAAAAGAAGATGGAATGAGTGCATAGCAACGAATGGAGAGATCTTTGAAGGGGACAAAATCGATGGAGACTAAATTTTGCAAAATGAAGTTTTCATGGCCTCAGGTCGCGTTGGACAGACCTAGTACACTATTTGAATTTGAGTAAGCAGCAATAAATTTTTATAGAAAGGAAATAAAAACATAGTAAAATGATTTCGTTAGCTTTGTAAATTTCCGGAAGATGTTTGATAGGATAAATTATATAAATATAATGGACGAATAGGCTACTAGATACCATTATTTGTATATGACTCAGAAGAAATAAGTAAGGATAGCGGACGATAGATTGAGGAGGTAGAATTAAAGATGGGACTCAATGCTATCAGTTAAAGCTTCCACGGCATATCAGTTTGAAAAGCACCAGCGTATCGCCCGTGCATCTTTATCTTATTCTAAATGTTTATGTGGAAGCGGCAAAGGTCTGGCGTGGGGATTAATTTGACCTGGTGGTTGTTTAGACCAGTTAGATTAGTTGAAGATCAGCTTTAGTTACTCAATCAAAAGATATTAGCCATTGTAGAGCGTATTTTATAGCGTTTTTGGAATTTGGGCTGATGATAAATATTATGAAAACAATGGTGACGAGGTTCTCATTGGGCAGGCAAGCAAAGTTGAATATCAATGCCTCAACGTTGACGTTCAATTAAAGCAGGTGGAAAAGTTAAATTATATGATAAGATTTTTTTAAAGATAGTTAGGTTACCTACAAGAAAATCAGTTGGAGTATTGCGTTGATGAAAGGAGAATTCACAAAATTGATGATGGTATTCTAAGCAAATACGTGAGAAAAAAGATTGATGAAGGTTTAAAATAAAGCGTAGAAACATATGGTCCCGAAGTTGGTCAGGAATGAGAAATGTGAATGGGCACATGCATAACATGACGTTAATAGTTCGCGATGAAATACCCTTTTAACATATTCTAATTTAGAATAATCAAATGAAAAACAAAGCCGTTCTTGTATTTTCATCACACTTCCTTGAAAAATTAGAATAAAGTTACTTTTTTTTTAGCTTGCTCCAACATTTCACTTACGTGTTCATATATAGAGACATATACATGCATGCTAAACAGGTTGAGTAGCAGTCTACATTTGTAAAACATTAAAGCCGTTTTCCCACAGATGAATATACAATTTAATAAAGTTATTATTAATACGATATATATATATATATATATATAAATATATAAGTTTCGGTTTTCTGTCTACGTATTCTTCTATAAGATATAAATATCAGAAAAATATAAGATCGAGAATAGCAAGGCAGATAGTAAAAAGAGACGTTTCAGGCGTGATATGGTGGAATAACATGATTCAATAAAATTGGCAATTTTCCACAAAAAAATAAAAAATTTATTAATACGACCGGTTTCGATGCAACTACCAGATGATGATGTAGTTGCATCGAAACCGGTTTATATACCGGTTTTATTGAAAAAGGCAGATAGTATTCAACTGCGAGACTGAGCCGCCTACTTGATTTTTGAAATATAATAATTAAACCTATAAAAAATATTGTAAATCCTCGAATATTTACTTGAGTAAAATGTTCAGAAAAATTTCATATTGCCCTATGACAATTAAAACGATCCTCCAGCATCGTTCTACTCTTCTTCAGACGCGAAATTCCTGCAATTTTAAAGTAGTTAGATTTGCATTAAGTTTTAGTGGCTCTTAATCGTATCAATGGGATGCTTACACTGGATGTTTAAAGAAATGTACGAAAATGGCCGGAAAAAAGACTGTGGGGGCCGAATGTCGGCAAATTTTGATGGACCCGAAATCTCAGGTTCATATCTAAGTGAGATCTTTAACTAGGCTTCCATCTAAATCTAAGCTGTGTGATTTCTTCGGTACTAGAACTTAAGAGGACCTATAGGAGGGCTAGCAAAAGGAACCGGGATTCCTTTCTGAACGCATGGATTTCACACTCCGTAGAGCTTGGTTCCAGCTGACCGATCTACAGGTGAATTAATTAATGTAAAGTAAATTTTAAACGGCGAATTACTCGGCACGTGGTTCAATGAAGAACTGCGCGTCGAATTGCGAACTTCAGGGTTGATGAACGTTTCGTACACATACTGCAGACCTCGGATTCTGATCCTGGGCTCCGTCTACTGGAGGATCGGCAGGATAAAATGTGGGGTTTTTAGATAGTAGAGTTATTGAACAAATACTTAGGAATCACAGTAAATACAACGAAATCTACTCTAATAGCCACCACTAAAATTAAACACTTAGGAGTAAACAAGATATCAAGACACAATCAGAAATATAATATCCAGGACTATCAAGAGTATCAAGAAAGTGATCCCAAAGCTAAGGTAAATAGATGCTTATCGAGTTACAGGTTATCACGCATGGATGTGTTGGCTCATGAGACTGCTTGCTCTTCGTCCCTTCAGTGTACGAAAGAAGCAAAAAGTGGTGGCTCCAGTTGAGGCGGACGGAAATGTCCAAGGAAGTGGTGTTCCTGAACAGGGCAACAGATGCCATAGATAGGAACACAGATTCAAAATCCAACTATCCCCTCTGGTTAGAGAATTATTTTGAAAAATATCGAAGGCAATACTCACTGCAGGAATATTTAGCATCTTAATTAAACATTTTCTATTCCACTGCTATTGAGTTGAAGGAGCGACAATTGGGTGATTAATAAGGTAGATTATTGACATTTAATTATATTTATTACCAGTAAATTTGTTCCTCTATCTATTTTCACACTTAGGGTGATTTACAGGTGATAAATTACACAAAAAATAACAGTTATCTGGAAGACAACAGACCAGAATCAAACCTTCCTTCATCTAGAGCATATTAAAAGTAGCCTACAAATACGCCATCTGATTTCAGGTATTCTAAATGATATTTACTAGATTGGTTTACAGTAAAAATCACCCATATTTGCCAAAGTTACATCTTATCAACATTGTTATGTATGCATTAGGTTTTACATGAAAAACTGTATACAATAAAATTAACTATTACACTTGGTTACATTACTACTGCATTCATTATATTAGCAACATAGACTGCATTATCAACATAGTCGCAGTAATCTCTTAGAATTCAAATCGATTTTCTTGTGACATTAATATCTTACTATAATGGCACCGAAAAAATGGATTTATTATCCATGGTCAGTACCATACCTTCAAGGAAATGATTATTTAAATAAGATTCCTGTTACCCACCGAATTATTCAAGGGTATCAATTATCACAAAATATATTATAATATAATTTTGACTTGTAGGAAAAACAAATTTTTTGAAGGAAATCAACGTGTATTTAAAAAAATAAGATAAAATTAGACATATCTTTTTAACGTAAATAATTAAAAATATTTAGTAAAATGTCGCGTGAAATCACGTTAAGTGATAGGAAAGGTACCACAAGTATATGCGACTCCACATGCATGAAATTTAGCTCCGTCGCTAATTTATTACAAAGAGAATGTTCAGTGCATATATTTTCGTCATTATCTACATTTTTTATATTTTTAAATGCAATTAACCTAGCTGTTTGATAGTTTGTCGTCGTCATTCCAAAAATGACTTGAATATATCTTCAAACAAAGTTTTACTTACTCAATTACACTTACAATAATTTTTATTCAAAATACGCAAATATAATATCAAGTACGTAAATCCGTGAAATACCACCAAACAAAATGCAAATATTGGCCAATGATATCAGCAAATTATGAATTTAACTACATGTTGGCATCCAGTAATATAAATAGAAAGATTAAATAATACAAATGAAAACAGGCATCATAAAAATTAGATTCGATTTGAATAAACTAAAGAAGCTATTGGATACCAAAACATTGAGGATATTTACCTGTATAAAATATAAAATGTGGTAATGAAAGGTTAAAAACATTCTTTTTATATTGAAATATTAATGAAAAGTTCATTATATTTAAAAAACAAAATGATTCTCTTTTGAACCAAAATACCATCATTCATCACTAGAGCATTGCAAAGGATGTTTGTTCTTGGGCTACGATTCTGAAAATTTTAAAGCAGGAGTTATTAGGTCCGTTTGGATGATCACATCAGTAATCATACATTTATGTACCTAAAATATACAATTGAAGAATAAAAGCACACTTCCAAAATATTTTACGTTTATGATACCTAAGTTTAATACAGTTTACATATGGAAAATATAAGTTGACACTAATAGTTATGGTTTTCGATTCACTGAGAATGCCGAATGAAAATTAGAGTCACCTTTAAGCATGTAATTCTTACATTCATTTCCTACAAACTAAGATAAAAATAATTATCACTCTCTATAATATATCACTTGTGTATTTAAAATTAACGATCATTTCTCAGTGAAATAACAAATTTTAGTAGGTGTTGAGATTGATTAATAAACAATCAGGTTTAAATATGATAGTTCCTCTGGAAAGTACATAAGAAGTACCAGAAAATAAGTTGAAATTATTAAATTTACGACTCCTGCAACAGTATAGAAAATGAATGGTCGATAAATCAATACTCATGTGATTAATCTAAAAAAAGAGAAACTTGATCAATTAATTTCACGATATTATTATTTAAAAAATTATATATAAATTATTTAATCTTGTTTGATGCCTGTGAATAAAACACCTTTCAGATATTTATTCATCATTTTAAATGCCACATCCATAAATGTGATGAATAGCTTGATAAATGTAGTTGAAGAGCCAATATGACCCTTAATAAAGTTGACAAGCATCATGTGCAACAAAAGAGTTGAAGAATTGAAGTTATTAAAAAACCGCAAATATTAATTAAAAGTAATTAGCTGGCCATCATGTGACCAAGAAAGATATCTCGACATATTTCACTTAAAATTTTGATTCTTATTTAAAGTGGCATTATTCTGTTTGTATTGGAATATTATAGCCAAGGAATAAATAAAATTTTGATAACAAAATATATAACTTGAACGTATGGAATTTCACCTGATGACCTAGTATTATTACCCAATCCTATCTCCCTACTATTTAAATTGTAACAATATTGAAGTTATTTGTCCGCACAATACATGCACAAAAATTGATATGAGAAAGTGAACGTGGGAACCTAGCCAGAAAACCTTTCTTGTCTTGCTGTCGAAAAAAGAATTATGATAAACGGGAAATTTCACCTAACTTATGAAATGACTGTTTCAAATATTTGTAAGCTGATGCACTCTTGGAAATTGTCAGCAAATATTTGCTTTATCTTGACAGAAATATTGTCTTGAGAGATGAACAAAGAAGATTAGAAGCGGCTGAGACGATTTTCGGACCTCATCCGATACCTAATTTCAATTTAATTTCGATGGACATGAAGAAGGAATAAATTTTGTTACCCTATTGGCATCAAGGTATCCCATGTTCTCACAAATATACGATATGAACTTGTAGTAGTAGACAACAGTTTGCGACAAACTCCAAACCGCACGATTGATTCTTTTGTTTTCGTTTGAAAAGTCAGCAGCACTTGGCCCCACCCACCCCTTCCCCTCTCGCTTCCACACCTCCTCTTTTCCCACGAGCCCAGACTTAAAACGCGTCCACGTCGAACATGTCCAGACTCGGTGACTGCTGTTGCCTCGATTGCTTCTCGAGGTCACCCGTCTCCGAGACGGTATCTGCTAACTCACTCATCCCTTCCGGGGGGTTCTTTTCCAGTCCTTCGACACCCATGTCCGCGCCGAAGTCATCCTCTACTTGCTTCCCACCTTCATGAGAGCCTCCGGCATTGGGTTTCGTAGTGAAGGGTCCCAGGAAGGACTCCACGTCACCCTTACCCTCCCTCCCACTCTCTGCCTGGGATTTGACACCCTCGTGGCCCAAGCCCAAGGCCGATGTCTCTCCTCCCTCCTCTTCCTCATCTTCTGGGTACTCGGGCGTTGAAGTCTCCACCGATGAGCTCTTCGCGCTCGTGGGGTCGTCGCCCGGCAGCGGTGGAGGGGATAGTGTGGGGCGGTCGGGGAAGCCACCACCTGCCGGTGCATCAGGGGGGGCGCTGGTCGAGGAGGGTGGGGAGATGGAACTCAGGTGTCCGGAAAGTGGCCGGGGCGTGGGCGGTGGGAGCGTGTGCCGTGGTGGGCATCCCCCCCACCAGCAGAAGACCTCCCCGCGGACACATAGGCAAGACTCGCAGGGGTCCATCTCTCCATTTAGGTCCGCTCTCGTCATGATGACCTACAGCATAGGAATTTAGAGATTTTAGGGTGAGAATCCAAGTACCTCTGTTTTCATGCAGTCGTTCCAGAGCTTATTTCACTGGGTAAATATATGTGTTTCAAACTCATGAAAATGGTACATTTCGGTGCTCCGTTTAAGAAAATATGACAAAAAGTTAACGGAGACACAGAGGGGTTCAGATTTTAGGTCCTGGTACAGCGAAGTATACAGCAGTACTTTAAGGGGAATTGTTCAGGAATATTTTAATCTGTTTTTAGGTATTTTTAGATTAGAAAATTAAAATGTAGCGGGTCAGAGGTTCACATTGAATTATATATCCTTTTTTAAAGATATCACTTACGGTATTCGCGCAGCATCCCTCTACAAAAGAATGAATTAATCAATATCCACAGCACCTAAAGTTCGGAGAGTGTCTTAAGACGCAGGGCATCTTAAAATAACACTGAACAGGGGTTATAGATTTTCATGATTATACGTATATTTGTTTGCCACTCCAATAAACATTTGAATGCGACTCTCCTAAGAAAGGTATTTTTCCTAGGAAATATGTAGATAGATTTTTCATGTAGTCAGGGGCGCATTTTTCAATTTAATCGGTATTACATGGATATATACGATTTAAGCATCTGAAAAGGTACCAATTATTATTTAAAACACTGAAGATAAGTAAACAACTGAATTCAAATAAATATTTTTTACTATCATGTCACTAAGGTTGGGCCCTTAGGCTGGTGACCTAAAAGTGAATCGGGAGTTTTACAAGTAAATGATTAGGGTGAATTGGAGAAAAGGAGTCTACAGATTCAGTTAATTTAATGAGATTGTGACATAAAAAGAGAAAATTTACCATATTTCAACTTTCAAATTCAATATTGGGTACGTGATAGAAAAGTTAATGTCAAGTATTAAAAACCTTTGTAGACAAATTAATATGGGTTTCCTCTACACTTATAAGAACTTACGTGGTGAAATTTGATTCAGAAAGAAGATTTTTGAAGTAGTGTGGACCTGAAGCGCTGTTTTTCATTAAGATAGTAAATAAAAAACGCAGATTTATTTATAAGACATTTATAAGACAAATGGTAATAAAGTGAAAGATATGGCATTGTTTATACTCTATACTGAAACTCTATTGCTATCGATATAAATGAAATTTATAGGTGAATTCCCCGCACATTTTACAGATGCATTATTGAAACAATGGAGAGAAAAAGTAAAAAAAACTAAAGAGGAAAAGAAATATTGCTAAATGTAATGAACACCAATATAGTAAAACGAATTATTGAACGTGTTTATTATAAAAACCCGAATTAACCTTCGGTAGTCTGCTGAAAAACCAAAACACCAGGACTGCTGTAGTGTAGAACTCAAGTATCAACTTAGGGATAACGCTTGAGTGAAAAATATTATAAAATAAAATTAAAATATTGATTGCACGAAATTTAATGTTTTGAATTGATACGTTAAAATAAACATACCATACTTTCCAAATTATCCCAAGGATAGTCTTAAAAGAATATATAGATAGAAAAAATTCCTGTTGCATCTAAATTCGAAAGAGGAAGTGGGATTTCCTCCTCATTTATGTGCATTTATCAATTACCTAAATCTAAGTTTTTATGCATAGGTATTAAAATCATGTAAATCCTAGAAATTTTAATTAAAATCTCAAAAACTATCATTAGCTCATAAAAATCTTATTTAATTAAATTCGTAAAACATTAATTCTCAACGTGTCTCTGGAATGTTCAAAAAAGTTACCCTTGATTAGAAATTATTATAAAGATTATAGAAATGAAATGAAGATATTTTTTGAATACACATTGATTAAAAAGGGTATTCCTTACGTGAAGTTTGGCATATTATCTATTGTAGTAAGACTGATCTAGAGAATAAAATAAATTGAAAAGTTTGGAACTTGTCTCAAACATAGGGAACAGGAAGTATCTCGTACTCGTAGAAATAACAGAGAAAATAGATATATAAATAGCACTCGGGTACATCATGAAATGTTCGGGATACGTGAAACAATGATGAAAACAACTTTGAAAACATTTTAAAATGTGGAATCGACATTACTTTTCCAATTTAAAATAAAAAATCAAAATCTCATAATTTTGTACTCTACCGTACGCTTCGCAATTTGCAAAGTTCAAGAGGTTCAGGAGAAGGTGCTATAGAAACACTTTTTAAATTATAAATTTCACCAACTGCTATTGTGCAAGGTAAAAAAATGTTTTCCCCGCTGTCTCAGAATTATAAATTTTACTAATGCTTTAAAATATTAATAAAATTTTAATAAAATATATTTTACCTGATCCCCATCTTCAAAAATTTCTCCATTTACGTGGCAAGAATTCTTCGGGATGTTTCGGATGCCGTTATTGGAAATAGGATCCAGAGTGGCAATCGGAACTGAAATATAATAAAAATGTAATTTGAATATCTCAATGATGTACTCATTTAGTTCAGAAAAATATTTATTCCTGCAATGTAAAACTAAACCAAATCATTATTTAAGTGATACTCTTAGTTTAAATTCTCACAGTGACCAAAGGTTTTTCAAATGTAACCATTAATATTAATAATTGATATTTTAGGAAATATAAACAAGGCGATGAATATATTCACCTTTTTATAGAATAACTAGGCTCATTGTTAGTAGTATCAATGATAAAATTAATTCACACCCAAGGTGTGGGGTCAAACAAGCATTATAGTTAAACATTTTATTATACTATATTTTTCTTGGTAAAGGGAATTTAAATAAAGAATTAAACACCAGATTTATTAATTTAATTTCGCACTTAAACGAGCTTCATTTCCATTTTTGATCGTGCACTTCAAAATACATTTTGGGTTTGCATGATCCGCCGTTGGTAACGGTAAAATTTTCATTCATCCCAGTGGGACCATTAAAATTTTCAAGAGAGTCGTGTCAAGTAATTATTTTTGTTTGGTATCATTAATAAAAGCCCGAAATGTTAAAAATAATGTTTCATTTAAGCAATTTGAAAGCTTTTAAACTCGCACATCATCAAATTTCAAGAGTATTTTTTAAGTTGATTTAAATTCCCGATGCATGCCACCTGATCTGATCATGCCTTTCGCATTGTAAATGCTTTTTAAAATTTTAACCAATATCCTATTTATGCTTAGAAATTTTAAGCACTCGATTTTGGTGTTATTTATGTCAACAAATTGATGATAAATTCCGCTGATTTATCGATAATAAGTACGGATAAAAACAGTATTATTGACACTCATTTAAGATAAAAGACGTAAAAGAAAAATTCAACTAAATGAGAAGCATTATAAAAAATTAATTATAATTAATCACAGATAATAATAATTTAAATTGTACGTAATTCATTTGAAGACTCGACGTAGAACATGCTAGTTGCAACATCTGATTAATATTTATATTGAACTTTTTTTACGATTAAGAGGAAAAATGACCCAACAAAGACATAAATGAAATATTTATTTTCTAGGAAATTATTCATTCCAAATTTCATTCACGTCATTCACAGTAATTAACATTAACATCTATAGAGCTCCTATGAATTAAAAAATTATTTCCACATTTATTTATTTTCAACCACTACAATAAATAATAAAGTATGAAATCTGATCATTTTAACCAATTCCAGAATTTTCCAGCGAATTCACCAAAAAGTTATTTTATTTTTTGTAGAGCATTGATTCTTTAATCTTCGTTTTTTGTGAATTGAGGATTAAATAATACGATTGATCACAAACTTAATTAATGCACGCTTATTTGTACATGGTGGGACCATTACTCAGGAATAAACTATCAATGAAAAATCCCAGGCCAGCCACGTTAATGATGCCATTTCACATTACACCAGACCTTTCTCAAGTTGGTTTTTCAAAGACACGCATAGTTCATATTCATTGGGAAATTAATGGATTCTTTAAGCCGCGACACACAATTACCATCGGTGTTGTTTGCATCTTCATGCTCGTCAGCATTAAATTTAAGATCTTTAAAGTTGAAGCCTCAAATTCCAAAATAAAAAGTTTTGCCTTCAACCAAAAAGATCTCTTTCAGTTTATCAGTGATTGATTTGCAATCCATCTAATTAGTCAAAAAATAAATGAAAGAGAATTTTAATTTTTTATTGATTTTCATTCAAAATCCTTCAACCTACGAGTTTAAGGACGCCAGCTGAATTAAAGAAACCGCTTTACTCTTCGCGCATCCGTCTGAAATCAATCCCCGAAAACCAAAATTCAAAATCGACCTCCCACCACGCGTCCTTCACGTGGCTTGTAACCTTCCCCATTTGTAACAGCATGATCGAGTGACCTTCTGGTTCACCTGGTCCATGAAATAAAATGAGAAATAATACCGCCGATTTCTCTGCCACCCATAAAACTCTTACCACTGCAGTCACGCCATCACAAAACGAGTTTTTATTAATCGATTTACGTTTATTTTTTTTGGCGACGGCGTCGAGACGGATTCCCTTCACTCGTCACTCCCGCCCTCTCCCATCCCCACCCATTCTCCTCTCGTGTCGTCCCGCGTTGCATGCCATACCACCACCTCACCGCTCCATCGACGTGCGCCGTAAAATCCACTAGTTCGTCTGGCCGGCCCTGGGCACACTCGTTCCCCTTTCCCACTCTCCCCTCCTCTCCTTCCTACCATTCCGCTCGGGAACAGCCCAGGGACGGGAAATGTCTCCTATACGTACCACACCCCTTCCCACAAGCCATCCGACTCACCCATCTATCCATCCATCCTGCCTCTTCTCCATCCCCCTCTGATGGATACTCGACCTGCTTCCTTCCCTCGACGGTCGGGAGGGAGACGGGGAGAGCGGATGTGACGGGGAGGGGAAAAGAGAGAGACTCATCCAAATTGCTTATTTCTATGAATATTCATGTCGGGGAGGAGGTTGCCGCCGGGAGGGGGAAAGGATGAGGCCCATTGGGGGGGAGCCAGTGAGGGGAGGCAGAAACCAGGTACGAGGAGGAGCGACGGGGAAGAAGCGAGAAGAATACTGGGTAACGAGCGATTGTGGAGACATTAGATTACCCCGAAGTTAATGCCAAATGTTAATGGAATGGAAGGCCGAATCCAATTACATTTGTGTGTGTGTGTGTGTATGTGGCGGGAGTGGAAAATTATTTTCTAACCCCGGGCGGATGCAGGAGCAGAAAATCTTTCGGGGTACTTGATGCGGAAATGATTCATTGGTAGAAGTATGTGCACGACCGTAAGTACTTATACGTTGTTATTTGGAATTCGGATATGTTGTAGCATGCTACGAGTCAGATACGTTATTTTGATCAACACATGAAAGTAAATCGTCATCAGTGAAGACATCAGATTAGTGGCACCTTCTTTCCCATAGACTTACACAAAATTGGGTAAATGGGAAGAGATTCTAATTAATAGATATGCTCTGTTTTAAGTTTCAATTGGAATACCAAAAATCATGAGCAGAATAACTAAAGTTGCAACGCATTCTGAGAGTGGTACCGTTCATTTAAATTGTATTGTCTTTGTAAAACTCCTTCAGCGATTTAATTTCAATTTAGTTCAAGCTAAATTTATCTTAGATCGACTAAAATCTGAATCATAGCTCACTTCAGGAAACAAAGACTATGCATATCATATTGCGAATGCATCGAATGCTTCTCTCTTATTTTTGGACTCACAACCACTTTCAAATTTACGTAATAATCGAGTTTTCACTTGATATTGTTCTCGAAGGGGGTTTCAGAGGAAAATACGGAGCTCATTACTCAAAACCAGAAGAACGCACTTGTGTTTTCACCGTATAAAATTTTATATTGTAATGCATGTCGTATTGTACAAAGAGTGTGTTCCATAAGTAATGCGATTATTTTGTATAACGAAGCTGATAATTGAAGAAAAATCAGAATTCTGTAAAAAATTATATATCTACTAAGGTGAAAACCCCAAATTTCATTCTTTCCCAACGCTTAGTATGAATAACGTTATCTTAGATTCTCAAACGGGTCTGGGTGTATGTTTCCAACGTTTCAATGCACAATTTGTCCGTAGAAACATCGACAATGGAAAAACTTACCAAGTGGAACTTCAACATAGGAATTTACACTTAGTTCTTGCACCATGCTGAGTATTATGCCTACCTGAATAAGGATGAAAAAATAGATTTTCAGGGGTAAGATTTTCTGACGGACCCACAAAAACATCTTGGTTGCCCCGTGACGAGACGGCGATGAGAACAGTCGGCATAAAGATCAGCACGATTGGGAGTAGTGTCTGGCTCTTAATGATTGATTACTTTGTGTGTGTCCGATGGTTTCGGTTGTTCCGCATGTTTTCAAAGTTCAAGGTAATCCATGAAATCACGTTAGATGAATTCAAACCCACAACACGACACTTTGAGTGGGGTGAAGAGCTCACGGCCTAGCAGAAAAATAAAACTGATACGAAATACGAATTCTCCCTGACACACGGTTTTCGATTTTTATGATAAATAACCTTGCATAGTTACAATTTGTATTTACTCCTATTGAAGGACCATCAACATTTCTTCCATTTTTTCAGATGCCTTCCTTGTATCCATTATTTAAACAATACCCCATAGGTATACAAATATTTTAAACCTGAAGGAGCACAATATGATAAATATAGCAATCGAGAAGAAGGTGAAATAAAAACTTTAATGAAAACATTACACTAAATTTCAAATCATCAAAGCTTACCGCATATTGTACATATTTAGTTTATTGAAGATTGAAATGGACTAGTTTTCTCTTACTCCTGACTATTCAGAGCGGCCTGACTACAGTAACACTGCAGCAGGGTCGGTTCCAAAAGATAAATAGCATTAATCCGGGAAAAATCTATTGCAAATCAAAGTAAAATTTATTGAAATTGTACAAAACAACATCCTTGTTTATCGAAACACCATTGCCAGCGCCTCTGCAGGTCGCGGTGCGCTTCCTGGAAGGCGTCGACGGGGGCCTCGTTCAGACACCTCATCACGACCTCGTTTGCGTCATCCAGCATTCCAAAATGGTTGAATTGCAAACTCCTTTTCATTCTTGGGAAAAAAAGAAGTCCGGTGGTGCCACATCGGGGCTGTAGGGTGGCTGGGGCAGCGTTGCCACCTTGTGCTTGGCTAAGCATTCGGTCACAAGTTTTGAGCTTCCGACGGCACCTTGGAAACTATCATGGCACCCAGCTTTCTCACGAATCGAGTAAGAATGACGAGTAAGAATGAATGAATGAAAACGAGTAAGAATGCAATGCACTATGGTTTTCCGAATATTGCACTCTTCTGCTAACATGGCGACAACCAGACGTCGATCGGAATCGAGCCCGTTTCCCACTTTTTGCACATTCTGGTCACTATGTGTTGTTGCTGGACGTTCCTTGTGGTCAACCTTCTTCCTGATTTCCCGGAACATCGTAGGCCATCGGAAAGTCATTCCTTGGGACATTGCTGAATTCCCATAAGCATTCTTAGCCATGATTATAGTCTTCGAGCCTTATCTTACGAATTTAACACAACATTTTATCGTTACCACATGGAACGCGGCCTCGTAAATTCGTGACACGACCCTCAAACGGGGGTCTAGTGTTGCAGCAATCCGCACATTGTAACGGCCCGCATGCAACTAATGTGGGTCACGTTGCTTTACCATGGGTAGCTGGAAGGTCGGTATTATTCAATTCTAGATAAATTATGAATAAAAATTTATTTCATGAAATATATGACATACACGCATATACTCTTGAAATAAGGTCACTTTCCTCCATGCTGCATGATTGTTTTCTGTACTTACCATTTTTTCTCCTCAAGCCTTTAGCCCTCGAGCCTTTAGTGACCTGAGTACCCTAGAATCTTGATAAACCTTTCCTGACTTGTCATCACGTTTCCCGAGTTCAAATTGACATTTTCACAAAATTTTATTTTTATTTTTACGTTTAAAATTGTTTAAAAGATGTTATTTCAAAATATTTTTAGGAGGTACACGACGCGGAGGCGTTGCTTTCTAGAAGACGTACGAGGCGTAGAAAATCCGCCGGCAGTGGTGTGTGGCTCCACAAGGGATTTACTTCGAAGACTTTTGAGTAAATGTATCATTTCTGGCAATTACTATTTTTAAATTGACTCAGTCCTACTACTCTTGGGACAGACCTTGTAAATGCCCGATTCAAGGTGCTGACCAGTGACTGAATGTTTAATATATTTAAATTGATTATATGCCTTTAATAAAATTAAACTTTCAGAATAGAAATAAACACAATTATAATACCAGCACGTCAGTTACAAACTTGACGTTTCTAGGGATATCTGTGTAGATATATGCGAAACGGCAACCAACACACTTAACTACGAATATATATTTAATTTTTCATTAAACATATAATATGCAAATACATTGGAAAACCTAAGGTGAATGGGATAAACTAATCCTTATTTAACGTTACGAGAAAGGGAAAAGTACTAATTCAATACAAAAAATATAAAACGAAGATATATTCCTGTGAAAGAAAGAAGAAGAAATACTTTTGAAATGAAACTGTGGAAGAGAATACTTGAACAAGGCAAAGAATTTTCTCTTCTGGGCAACTGGATCATGGTCTATGGAAGAAGAAAGCGGCAAACGACCAATGAAATTGCTCAAGCGAAGAAGCCATTCTCTCGGAAGTAATATCCCTGCACGACAAAGAGCCAAGGCATCAGGAAATTGTTCAAAAAGACCAATATATGGAGTTTACTTTTCTGCGCCTCTGAAATAGGGAAAATTGCAGTAGCATAGAAAAGGGAATTGGGAACAGTCTAAATGTGGTGATAGCGAAATAATAAAATGGGTCGACAGTGTCCATAGCATTGGATATGAGATACGTATCTGTCGACGAATGAGAAAAAAGAGGAAAAAAAACGGATACAAGCTAAGGAAAGGACTTTTTAATGCAACTATTTTGGGAGAAACCGCAGAAAGGGAGAACTACGGAAAAAGGCCAAGGAATAATTACGGAAAGCAAGAGATTGAGGCCGTTAACACAAATAACTACAGAACCATGATGATATTGGAAAGGAACAGGATGCCATATTTTAGGACCGATTACACAGGCCAACAGTGGTTTTGGTGCCGGAGCTTTTAATGATGATTTAAAGAACAATTGGGGTGCTGAATCCAATTATAACACTAGTTTTTTCCTATCAGCTATAGTTTTCAAGATATAGATATGTTGTTACTTACGTTAAAAATCTTCTACATGATGATATGGGAATATTATATTAATAATAAAACCCACTAAATATAAAGACTTGATTTATTTCTAGGGCTGTTAAATCACCCACAAACACAACAGAATTTTACAATACAATTGAACACAAATACTAAAATTTTTTACTGTAATAAAACAAATTGAAAAGAAAAAATATATAAAAACATCACTCAACACATCGGAAGCTTCTTTTGCGCGATTTTCTTGAGTGCACTTTGTTCAAACAGTCTCGTTTTAAGCACCAGCAGTAATCTGACATCATATGGTTATGCCATCTTCCTTGGTAGCGAGCTTCCATTGTTTTTATATCCTGGTGAAATCTTTCACCTTGTTCTTCACTTATGTCTCCTAAATTTCCAAGAAAGTTGTCTAAGTGGCTGTGTAGGTAGTGAACTTTTGTGCTCATATTACATCCAAGTGATTTGAAGTTACTGAGCATAATGTTTACCAGCTCAATATAATTTTCACTTTTGTGATTTCCTAGAAAATTTTTTATGACCTCAACAAATGATATCCAACTAATTTTTTCAATCTCATTCATTGACTCGACAAAAGCAGGATCCTTTGTAAGTTGTCTGATTTGTGGCCCCTCAAAAATACCAGCTTTAAGTTTTTCAATACTTATATGGGGCATCTTTAGTCTTAAGTAGCCGAAGCATGGTCCATCCTTGTCAAGAGCCTTTACAAGTTGCTTCATTAGGCCTAGTTTAATATGTAGAGGCGGTAAGATGATTTTCTCTCTTTCAACTAAAGATTCAGCAATGATGTTTTCTTTCCCAACAACCAAATTTTTTCTCTTAGGCCACTCCTTCTTAATCCAGTGGTTTTGTCTGTCCCTGCTATCCCAGAGGCACAAGAAACAAGGATATTTTGTGTAGCCACTTTGCTGCCCAAGAAGAAAGTTCACCAATTTTAAATCTACACAAATCACCCAGCGATGTTCCTGGTATTTTATCTTCTGTAAGACCAATGCTATTGTATCGTATTCTTCTTTCATTTTAGTTGAATGAGCGATTGGTATTGCGCCAAACCTGTTACCATTGTGAAGAAGTACACATTTTAAACTACGCTTGGAGCTATTAATAAACAAACGCCAATCACTAGCATCATATTGTGCTAGTAATCCCATTTTTTCCAAAAGACCCTTAACGTCTAAACAAAATGTAAGATTGTCTTCTTGAGTAAAGAAGGGTAGCATATCCTTTTCCCTTGTGCGATAAAAACTTATTTTTGTACCGGGTTGCAGTAAATTCTTTTCATGCAGTCTTGATGCTAGTAGTTCGGATACCTTATGAACTAATTTCGCCATCTTTTACCGAAGTCGATACAAACGATTTTTGTTTTTTAATCCCATTGGCCTACAATATAGAAATATACATAAAACTTATTGACAGTTTATTGAAAATAAAAGGAACACCGCAGAGTGGTTATAAATTAGTATACTTATAGATTTATTTAACTTTGAAAATTATTTTCCGGAATATATCAAATATTAAAACAACTAATCGTTAGATGTGCCATATCTAAAAAAGTAGAGCTGTTAAATAAAAACGGATTTCATATTTGGATTCAGCTCTACAAATATAGTTAAAATCATCACAAAGATTCCCGGCACCAAAAGAAAATTTTTTTTGTAGGCCTGTGTTACCTATGATATTGGTACTGATATACCTGTATTCCCACTAAATATTAAGGTAGGTCGAGGTTACAGAATGACCAAATAAAATTAAGCGAATCATCTTCTCCATTATGATCATAGCATATTATTTTTACATTCAATCAAACAAAACATTTCCAGAGAGGATTTCTTGTGACATTTTTAAGAATTCATGATACCGGTGGAGAGAGAAATGACCACGGTGCAGTTTTAGTGATTTCACGCCGGCGAATAGTTCCTGAAAGGGTTCCCGGCACACCAGATGAAAACGGGAGTTTGATATGGACTGGAAGGGTCCTGAAGGCGTGCGTGTGCTTGAATGCGAGCGACGTGGAATGGAAGAACAAGAGGAGGAGGAGGATGGGGTCGCTGGAATGAGCCCGAAAGGAGAGGGATGAGGAAGATGGGTTCGCGAAGTGGAGAGGCGCGATTGGTCGTATAGTCCCGCGTTGTAGGACGGGGAGCCGGCAATCAATGGCGGAGGGACGTAGGGTGTGAGGGATGAGGTGGTGGGGGGAGGAGGGCGGGCGGGGAAGGACCGCCGCTCATTGATTTTACTTTCTGCCCATTTTGGCTCCACTCTTTCCACGACATACTATTTTTTTTATCATTTGTACGGTTGCAATAATGAGTTCCGTACGGCGGCCTGGGATCTCTTTGACACGATAGCTGTGGGTGTGGGGTTGGACATAAAATTTATGGACTGTGGCTCACTCTTGCCGAGATTTACTGAGTCGATGAGCAAAAATTATGACGTCCGCATCACGGTTACATTCAGCAATATGAGGGGTAAAAATAATCCTTAATAACACTCGATCTGTTAAATACAAATTTTTCATTACATTTCTCGTTTCTACTGCTTTGTATTCTGGAAAAAGATAGATAATCAGAAAATGTTTGAATACATCTCTTTTGTGCGCAAAAGATCTCATATTTTTTAATGAAGGAAGTCCGTCAAATGAATCAATCAACTGTTAACTTGATATTTATCATTGAAAGGAAATTAAGGGCTGGCCTCTTTTCACAACTTGGTGAAAATTTTAACAATCCATCGGCTGAAACGTTTGACTGAGACAAGTAGGTGGTTTGGAAATGTCTTAAATTGGGCAAATCAGTTAATGGTAGCACATTATTTTATTATATTGTCAACGCTACCGTCAAAGGGATTGTATTTTTCCATTATAATACCTATTGCTAATGACCGAACGGCGATGCGTCAAAGACAGGTGGCGCAGGACGGCTTGATTAGCAAAACTGAATTCAAGAATTCAATTGTTATTTCTACACTCATTAATCATTCAAAATGTTTTGGAAAAAGCATTATATTGGCGGTATCTAAACATATTTGAACTGTACTTTGAGCCTGGGCTCAAGATGTCTTGAATCTTTAATCGCTTGTCATTACTTGAAGGGAAAGGGAATTTTCGTGGGGGCGTGGGAAGGGGGAACAGGCATTTTTAATCATTGGATAAAATAACCAGGACAGAATTTACATTTGAATCATCTCAAGACGCCTGAACAGTTCAAGGGCACATTGGCACACTCAGGAATCAAAAAGGACATCACATCCAACTAGAATTAATGCGATGCCATATCTCCCCGAGGGCTGGATAATAAGGGGCGGGCATATAATCTTCATGGAACGATACAAAGATACAAATTTGAAAAAACTTCAAATCAAGTATGGAATAGTGATAACGTAATATTAATACCTACTTTGTTCTAGGCATGTAGTTTAATTTACAAATTTAATCAACATATAATCACTTTTGAAAAAAATCTGCATAATGAGACATATAATATATTCAGAGTCAAGGAACTAAAAAAACATGATTCGTGTTTTCCTATTTTTTTGCGAAGGCTCGGGAATGTAATTTATCACATTGGCAGTTGTTGTCTATTTTTTAATTCGCCAATTAAAAGCCAATGGGAAGTGGTTGACAAGACAGGATTTTTCTTGCAATGCAAATGAAAGAAGCATATTATCATCTGAGATTACAAAAGACCAGGAATGCATACGCTAGATTTTAATCGAATGGACTCCGCCAGTGCAATCAAGAAACAAATGTACTATAAACATACTCTTTTAGTTTAAAGAAAGCGTCCAATTGAAGTTTTTAGTGCCACATTTACCACAATGGAGGTTTTGCACACACAATGTGATGGCCGACAATCTAGTGTCAGGCTCGAAGATATAGTGATCAGGGTATCCACGACTCGTTGGACCCTACGTTTATATGGCATCAATACCTTGTAGCTCTTAGCTAGAGGTATACAAATACGCAGAGAATACAAAATATCCTTTATGACATGTCCAAAATACAACGAGATTACTTCGGTAGAGGTATTCCATGTAGGAAGCAACGTGTCAGCAACAACGTATTAACATAAATATGATAATCTTCTTTTAGAATTTCATTTAGATAACAGAAAAAGTAAACAATTTGTTTTATAATTTCAAATAATTATTTTCCCTACTTGTTTCCAAGTAGTAGATTCCTGTTTGGAGATGAGGACATATTTAGACAACCAAACACGTTCCCGTTGACGCAACGGCTAAGAACAACTCTTCCAGGAGATCTAGCGCCTCGTGTACGGGGGGATCAAACTTCATTTTTCGAATTCCGAGTGATGCACAAGGGAGCACCGGGGAGGTGATGGCCGACGGCACGGGAAAGGAGGGACGGTCGCGAGGGAGTGGGGTGTCCCGGTGACGGGGCTGAAGGGGGCAGGAGGTCGGGAGGCGACAGGACGGAGGCACGTCTGGCGAAGGAGAGCGAGAGGAGGAGGGGTGCAGCAGTGGGGGGGGACAGGGCGAGGCGTGCACATAGGAAGAGGAGCACGTGAGAGGGACGGGCGGTATGGGAGAGGGAGAGAATGGGAGAAAATTGGCGTGGTGGGTGGCGGTGGCATCCGCCAAGGGCGAAAGTGGCATGGCCGTGGCACGGCGAGGGTTTAACCCCGCCGACGAGCGGGCATCCGTCGATTGTCGGATTGATGGATTCATACGTAATTACCCACACACTCCACCCCGCCCCCGCAGCTCCCCATTCCACGCATTGTCCATTCTCTCGCACCCTTCCCATTCCCATCCCTGCATGCTTCCGTTCACACGACGGCTACCAACGCCCCCGGCCGTGCCCTAATTGCCCCTTGCTCTTCTCTAGTATTTCCTAAGCTCATTGTGCACCTCAGAAGCTCTTCCCCACTCCTTCCTCTATTTTCATGTAATCACCATGTGTACTGATTACCTAACAAAACATCCGGCAATTTGACATGTTTTTTTCAAATATGAAGCATCTACTTTGAAAATTATACCCGTTTTACTCCCGCAAAGCCAATTTTAGGTCAGAATAATGTCTATTATTGAAACAAATTTCCCAAATAATTTTTTCGGTGACTTTTATTTTAAATTGCCATTACTATGATGAACATTTAATACGCCTATTTAAGACTACAAGGTCTTCTGACTATTTTGTCTTAATTAGTTATTAATTATTGGGCGATGCCAGTTAAGTCCATGTTATTATCGCTTTTAATACAAACTATATAATTATTTTTGTTTCTGCTATGACTTACTTAACGTAAATGTGGATGGACTACCACACGAAGTAGGTGTTTTCGTCACTTAAGTTTCGAAGGACCTGGCGTCTCCGTTTACGACGTTAAAAAAGCTATTTCCTAAGTTAAAAGCTATATTTCTTCTCTGGAAATGCCACCGACCTCTCTCGACCATTTCTGCGCCCTTCACACACAGCTACCTTTCCTGTCCTGATGCCTGATTCCCGTCAGTTCCCCTCTCTCCCCTGCAATGGCCACTGCCCACCACCGTTACTTGAACTGATGGACCCGCTTTGGCGTGACTTTTATTCCCGTTTCCATATCGACAACGTGAATGATAAAATTGCTTCCTGCTTTGGCAGCGCCGAAAATTTCCTATCCAACCCCTCCCCGCCTGCACTCCAAACTATTCCTAGTTTAATATTTTTTGATTCCCCTCGCGTTGCACGCTCTCTTGGTCACCACTCGCGTAATTACGCGGAGCCACCGATTGCGTGGTGCGTGCTAGATCCGGAGTCTCTAAATTTCACTGAATTTGATTCGGAATGCCTCCCCTCTCTCTCTCTGCATCCTCCCACGCCTCCTCCACCTCCGGAATAGCCGCTCCCGAGGTCTGCGGATGAAAAATGATTTTGGGATTGCCTCTCATCGAAGGGTTTATCGCCATTTATCTAAAAAAGAATGAGGATATCGGGCCAGGGAAAATAAATACGCTCTCTCCAAATTTAATTAACTCTCAACTCTATTCCGTAGCCAAAAATCGAGACGTCCACGTTACTTCTAATCTAAAATCAAGTCTCTAAATAGAGCAGGTGAATGAAGAAATAGTGTAATCTTCTTGCTCGGAAGAACATTTGCTGGCGATCGAGAACACCCGTAGTTTTCCTTATTCCCCTTTAGCCACATATTGAGGTCACGTTCATATAGTATGTGTGCTGCCGATCACGATAAATTATTTTTTATCCATATGTTAGCCCTTGGGTTCTTAACCAACAATACCACCTTGGTCTCGCAACCGGGGTCTGCCATCTTTTCCATTTTTTGACTATTCATAAGGCTTTAATCTATTCTATGGAATTTTTAAAATGTATGAACATAAAAACTGTATACAACTTTTATTTTAATGTGATATAGGCTTATTCAACTCAAACCAAGGGAAGAGCAGCTTTATTCTTACCGAGGCCACGGAAGATGTACGCAGTATACACCATCAAGAACAGCTAAATATTCTCTAAACATTCGGTGAAATTGCGACGCCGATGATGCATATCCTTTGCAAAAAATTATTTTCACCGGAAAAATAAGCAACTCTCGGGAAAAAAGAAGAAATATGGTTAAAGAACGTGCAGTTAAATACCGAGGAAGTAGTATAAATATATGTATGGATAATTTTTTTCACCACATTAACTTTTTCCAAATTCTTGCTTACGTGGAAGTTATCATGTATCAAAAAAGCAATGGCGCCGAACATAGCAAGAGTATCCCATTTTATTTGGATTTCAAGAGAGAGTAATGCTCTGCTCATATGTGCCAAAAAAAAGGCTTTGATTATACTACATGCATTGCAGATTTGACTGTTCATGAGGACGGTAGGAAAACACCTTATGCAACTTATTACAACCAACATAAAGCAGGCATTGATACTAGGCCAGAGGATTCTATTTGCTCTGAAAAATTTACGCCACAGTCTTTTGCGTTGCACGTTTGCGAAAAGTCCATGTGTTCATTAGATTTGACTGTGAACAATGGTAAGTTGGCTTTGGTTGAAAGGTATATTCGTAGAGAGTAGAAAAGTAATGCTTTCATGAATATCGACGATCATATATAGTTAACGCCTGTGTTTAGAAAACCTTGATGCTCGAACGTCCATGTATTCAGAGTACATCAGTTTTATGGGAAAATTCCAATGTGTTTTAATCTACACGATCTTTACACACTTTCAAGATACCTCGGATTCCTAGGGCTGGGGAACTATCTGATTGGACACAGCCACGTTTTGCAGAAACCGTTCAACTCCCAAGTGCTAGCCGGGCATTTGCGTAGCTCCCCGCCCAAAGAGTACCTCCGAAGACGCACGGCTTGAATGATGCGGGGGAGGAGGGACCAGCAAAGGCAACACGACGCGACAAGAAACGGAAGAATCAAGTGGGGGAAGGGGTGAGAAGAGGAAGGAAGAAACCTGCAGGAGAAGCCCCAGTCGCTGAGGTACGTGCGAGGGAGACAGATTGATACAAATAGGGCGAGGGTGTGTCGGTCGGCGCAATCAATGTCAGGCGAGCAGTTGCATCCGCTCCCTTGGCTTGGCGCCGACAAATGATTTTCACAGGGGAAGAAGGAGGCCTCCAGCTCCTCTACCTCCCCCCTTCTCCGCCATCGTTGGACGTGGAGCGGTGGATAGGGCATCGGGTCTGCGGTGTGCCCGGGGTTGGGGGAGGGGAGAGGCTTTTCGGGGACGAGGAGGGCGGAGTGGGAGATGGAAGAGGAGGAATAAGGTCGATAGAGATGAGCAGAGGTTTGCAAATGACCACCGCCCCACACCCAAGGCCCCACACCCATGGCCCATGGCTGGGACTAATCTCTTTCACTCTCTCGCTCGTTCACTTTTCCTCGTTCTCCTTCCTCACCGCCACCCGGCGGCGTGTGCTCCTCACCCCGCCGCCTCCATCCATCTCGATTACGGTCCCATAGCGGCGCCGACCTCTTCACTTCACACCCGCTTCTCGGCTCTAATGCCTCTGTTATCCCTTCCTTTCATCAACCCCCTTCCTCACGCATGCGTTTTCCTCCCCTCTTCCGATCACCGGATGCTTCCCACCTGTGCAAGAAAAGCACATTTCCCCGCCAGCAAAATAAATGAACTCCGTTGATTGCAAAAAACAAATGGACAAATGGATCAACTCCAAAAATGATCTCCATTTCGACAACTTTCTGCTCTCTTTTTAAAAATAGAATTAACAGGCAGGTCTTAGGGGCATTTTTCAATGCAGAAATTTAGTACATATCTTCAAACTAGGGAATATTTTATTTTGTCAACTTTCAGATTCACGTCCAAAATTTTAGATATATTTCCAGAATTTCGATGGAATGGAGGACATTTTAGTTAACCCACTAAGTTGATATAATTTAGTTAACCTAAAATTAATTTACTTGAATATAGAAATTCTATATTTTCAAGAATCTCAATTCGCCAACTTTCTTTTGAGTAAAGTATGTTCAAGAGAGTTAGCATGAGAGAAATTCCCTTCAAATCGTATCAATACATTGAAACCGATATATATATATATATATATATATATATATATATATATATATATATATATATGTGCAAATGACTGGAGGAGTATTTTGTTATAGAGCAGCACTTAGAGTCATGATCTTGTCGAAAGATACGCCATCATTTATTCGAGTCAGATCATGGGATCATAATACTGTGAATATTAGACACAATGGAAAAAGGGTTCCATTCAGTGGATATAATGTAAAAAGGTTTCTTCTGGGCACTTACCTACTACCTCTATCCCAAGTTTACGGCTTGACTATTTCGTTTTTCCATTATTTCACGGTCGTAGGTACGTTCGTTTTACGTTTATATACATATATTTTACAATTCAGAAGGTACTTTTCTTAAGAACTCCAGTTCTAAACCTTCGCCTACACTTTATTTGAAAAATGAACAACTTAATAATTAGGAAAATAATTAATAAACAAATTAAGATATTTGAAGAAGTAATTTAAGGCCAAAAAGGAAGAGCTTAGGTCTCTGTTCGTGTCCATTCTCATCCATGAAGGAGAAGTGATCTTTAATCCCATATTAATGGGTAATTCATAAGAACCCAATGACTAAGAAAAATAAACGGAGCATTCTTAGACACTGGAATGAGGTGATATATTTTCTAATGCATTCAAATGCTTTTCATAGTCCAAAAGTTCACGCACAATACCGAATAAATCCAATAAAATATCGGCCTGTTACATCCTTTTACCAAAATTTAACAGCAAAATTTGATATAATTTTCAGAAAGCGTGAAGAGGGACCCGTGTTGTTTCTGACTAAAATAATAATGAAAGTATAAACAAATGCGCTTCTTTCTAATATTTCACTTCGGTGGACAACGACGGGAAGAACGGACTAGTTATCTAGGTGCAAGAGGTAATCAAGTAATCCCAAACCATTGGTATTATTGACTCTTGTGAGCCTTCAAACATTGCATCCGGATAAGAAACTATACAACTGATAATTAACATTTAGAAATGGAAAGAAAATTAAAATAAAGGATATTGATTGTCAGATGACTACTTCAGTCAGGAGACCTAATTTAAGTAGTGGCACTGGGCGACTGTTGAAGCCTGCTAGAGCACTAAAACTTTCTCCAGGAAAGCGGAAAACGGAAATCTCCAGTTAATTTACGAGTATTTGTTAACCTAAGCATAAACAATTCGTTTTTGATATTTTTAAACCCAGAATTATGAGTTATTTTGTTTTTAAAGTTACATTTTCATCCACCCAGCGTAATACTGATGCCATATAACAGCTTGGAATAAATAAACGCACTTGGAATAAAAACGCAAATACGATGAAAGTTTGTGTTTATCTTAATTAATAATAGATATCGGACCACATATATTTACTCATATTATTGTCTCTGCATAAAGGCGAGGGAAGGTTTAAACTTATTGAATCCATACTGTACAATTTATATCGATTAATATCCATAATTTTTCCAGTGTCTTCTTTATGTTTTATCTCTACAAATATTGAAAATATTCTCTTCGACTCAATTCTGAATTTATTCATAATTTTTGGTGACAGCTTATGCAGCACTCCAGTTTGGGTGGCTGGATTTGTGGATTGTCACATGATGGCATCTTCTGCTGGGGATGTTCCCCAGTTATTCCGCGGGCGTTCATCAGTTTTCGTTTTAAATCTATTATAGATTCTACTGTTGTTTTCATTAAAAAAAGACGGCCTTGTGATGATTTAAACACCATTTTCTCTGGTCGACTGGTTAAGGAAATGTGGCTCGAGGACATACCGGGCTCTCCGGTCACGAAGATTTGATGTCAGCAATGGTGTCCTGGTATTCACAAAAGGTTCAAGTCTCCACCTGAAACTACTGTTTGACTTAGAATCGAGTTACATTACACGTATTTGATATAGCTGGTTTAATACGCCCATTATTTGGACCATGCTGCCTGCCACGATGGAATAAACTATTAGAAAAGCAAGTACCTCAGTAGACAGGTATCTTTTGCCCGATGGCTTAAGCTCAGAGTTCTGTTTCGTATGATTCTTCAAGAAAATCCCAATATTTTTCAGCGTATGAGACTTTTCCCGTAACAGATTTTCTGGAACCCTGCTCTCCGACCAAGGATGTAACTGGTGAACTCCACCTTCAGATGAACTAATAATTATTCAATGTATTGACCGTTGTGGTATCGAAATGATCGTGAGATAGGACCACAGATCACCGTCTATTATGTCGTGTGTAATGGCGCAGAATTGTACTATCTGAAAATAGATAACAGATAGCATGAGTAATAAAGAGGACTGCGGTCGAACGGACGCTCATGCATTAAATGAGGCTCCCTCCACTCTCGACGGGACATGTCTCATCGATGAAGCTCTCTCACAAAAGAGAACGAGCGGCATAATGCGTTCGCTGGAGTTGAGTGAGCGTTCCAGGGAAGGCTTTACGGTGTCGGCCTCCAGCCCGCTTTGACTGTGATGGACCAATAGAGAGGAGTGCGTGAGACGACCTGGAAGCGTGAAAATGAGAGGAGGGGAGCGAGGAAGGGAGGGAAGAGACGGGAGAAGGCGGGGACGAGGGAGAGCGGAGACTGACTATCTAATCAGTTCGCGAGGCGGCGGAAGTAATTGTGACGACCGAGTAATCTGTGCTGGCGGAGGGAGGGATGGGAGGGAGCGGCAGAACCCTGACGAACGAGAGGAGGAAATACTACGATCAAATCACAGACAGGGGTCAAGGAGATGGTGGGAGGGGGCAGGAGGATAGAGAAGAGGCTGGGAGAGCTGCAATTCTGCATGCAGCAATAGCCTCGAATAATAATCTCTGTTCGTCGTACGCCGGAAATGTAACGCTGAAATTCTTGCTAATATGACGGCGGATGCGCGGGACTTCCTCGCTGAGACATTAGGCCCAAAGAGGAGTGGCGGGGCGGGGAGAGAATACCATTGAGTCTAGGACGTGATTCCTCTCGCTAGAGAGCGGAGAAGGAATCCATTGAGACGACGGATGCCCCTAAGGCTCTCTCCATGCCGGTGGCACGATGATTAAAATGAAAAATTGGCGAGAGCGCGGTGCAACATCTCGGTAACGGGCCGTAATGGCCGGGCTCTGGCTCGCGCGCGCGCGCGTGTGTGTTTGCTTGGAGTCCAGTGGGAGGAGGGGGAGGGAGGAGTCGGACACATTCAGTGGACTCGTTTAAAAAATGACATTTACAGTGGTTTGTTTCGGCCGCCATCAAGAAAAGCGGCCCATCCGGAATGTGAAATGCATGCATCGGGAACAACGGTTTTAGCCTCGTGCTAAATTTTCTTCTTATCTTTAGAGTGTGATGCTCCACGCTCACAAAAAGGGCTAAAATTATGAAAAGGGTTTCGGTGGATTTAATAATTAATAATCTTTGGCATATAAACGAATAATTCAATTTGATACTTTGATGATTTGACACTAAAAAAGCAGTATGTGTCAAAGAAATAAACCTATTCATAGTAAATCCGATGTAATTTATACAATCACATGCACTTCCTAATTAAATTATATTCTTTAAATAATCAATTAATGCGCCAAGGATAAAATCCACCCAGATAGATTCAATTATTATCACGTTGATGTATCAGCAGATGGTGTATTAAGAAAGATTTATTCATATGATGTGTGACCTAGAATTGGTATTTAAAGCTCAATTACTAGAGACATTCACAATTAGTCTATTTTATTCTTTTCATTTAATGGAATATCTTTTTTATTGCGTGTTCCTCATTTTTTTCTCATTTAACAGCTACAAATGACACTCTAGTTCAAAAATACGTGGGTCGTTCAATAAGACCTTAGGAAAAAATAGAAAGAGAACTTATTTTGAATAGATATTAAATATTTTAAACATAACTCGACTATTACCTCGACTACTGTTAGCTAGATATATTTTCCCCATCGTTTCTCATATTACGACTATGTAGGAAAACCATCCATCACTGGACTAAAAAACTGCTATTCACTTCCATCATCCGTCCCAACGTTATTTACGCAAGTCCAAGTTGATATTACTTCCTTAAACCTCTCACCTCACAGACTCAATAAAATCCCACCATGCATTCCATCACAAGTGCCAGATGGTTCCACAGAAATAAATAACTCCACGACGAGCTCGGTGTTTTACCCATTTCTGTTCGCTTCCTCCCGGGATCCTTCAGTTTACGCTCTAAACTAAGACGAAATCCAAATTCCTTCATAAATGCCTCAAACGCACTTAAAAGTAATGGCAAATTTAATCCACCGGGCAAAATTGTACGGTGTTTCAATGAGTTTTCTTTTGAGAAATCTAAAGTTACAATCCATCAATTATTGACACATATTGATATAAAATATGGTTCGTTTATTCCTTTTCCATCGATCAACTCCACAATCTTACTCCGTATTATCTTCTCTCAGAACCGGGTACAAATATGGACAATTCATCAATGGAAAACCACTAAGACATACACAAACTAATAAACTAACACTTTACGTTCCCAAAAGAAAAGTCCACCACATAAAGGGCAAAGACCCTAAATAATCAAATCTATGGCCAGCACGCAATACACGACTATATTACCCTAATACAAATTCCACGCTTAGGAACCCATGTTTCAATAAATGCTGAAGAGGGAGGGTAACCTAAGGTAAGTCGACCGGTGGCCTAAAACTATGAAGATATCGGTTATTTGGTAACTAGGAAATAAAAAATACGGAAAGTTTTATATTATACATAAAATAAAATTGTTCATTATTGTTCCGAAGTTGATGTAGGAATTCCTGGAGAAAATATTAGCCGAAATAAATTCCATTGTTTGTTGAGGTACTCGAAATTACAAAGGAAAAAAGCTAATTACGAAAACTCCTCTTTCAAATTTCGCGGAAGTCGCTAATGAGTTCCATCGAGAATCTTTCGAAGTGCTCATGCGTTGATTAGAAAAAAATACGCAGAGTGGAAAAAGGCTGACTATTGATGTGAACTCTGAGAAGAAAGAAGAATTCAGATTTATATGGGAATATTGAGGTGAGGCAGATAACTTTAGAAATATTAGGAAGTATTTTAAAACTATTTCATAAAACTATTCAGTTAGCACATACATCATATCTGGCGTCCTATATGTATGAATGTGTGATCAAAGAAACGTGGCCTCCCTTGACCCCCTCTCCAAATATCTCCCGGTAACTACACATCCATGAAATCACAATATGTCAAATTATCCTCAAGCAGTATTTTCTACCTCGACTGATGTAGCTAGTAGTAGATTCGTTGCAGGTTTGCTGCGTGATAATCGAATACTATGACGAATAGGGTAGCTCGTAAACGTGCACAGATGTTCTGGTGGGACAGGAAATTATTTGGGTGACTGCATTATGTTATTTATGATTATTTTCATATAAGACACAGAGGAGACAATGAGATTGCGTTAAATTCACCTTAGTCTTGTACGAAATACCTTGATATATTTATTTGCCTGTCTTAATGGACATATTATCAGTTCCAAAATTCGGAGGTGATTTCTGGATTCTTATAGACCCTGAGGCAAGATAGAAAATGAACAATTAGTAATGCATAAGACCATTTTTACAAGAAAACCGATATGTTCAGGTTAGATTTTAATTTTTCATTTTCTATATGAAACCCTAGGACATTACATCAAACCTATTTATAGCTTAGATCTAGACTAGAACAGAATACGGTAAATAACCTGAATGTTGGTTGGAAATATGAGATAGAACTAATCCTATGGTGTGCAATATTTAGATAATGGAGGGGCGCAGTTAACCTTCAAATTGTACCACGTTCGGTTTACCTAAAAATTACCCTCATATCGAATAGTTATTTTTGGGCGCGGGTTCCGTTCAAGCTCCAATTTGGTAAGTGAATATTCATTCTTATATTCTATTCCTCAGATGTGCCGCGTTAATCCCAAATTTTTCTTTACCTTGGCACATACTAAGGGGAGTGTTCTATTAATCTTTATAGTCGTAAAACATACCATGTGGATGAACGAATTTATTTGCTGTGCAGTATGAGGATGGGAAGTGAGATTATTAAAACCTCTGAGAGGCCCTAAAACTGTTTCGGGCCCATTGTTTCAAAAGTGAACTGCACTGGTATTTAATCTGGGTATGCATAACATGTACATCTAAGAAGAATAGGAATGAAATAATGAACACCCTAGTCACTAATTTATATGTATCTGTTCTATCGTCCTCGTCGTACTCATAATATCAGTACACATTCTGAACTTGTGATTTTTCTATTACGGCAATCGTCTAGAAGGAAGAAATAAGAGTAAGATTCTCCCTTCGAGTTTATCACTCTTTTATTAGTTTCATCAGGCTTAAAAACTAACCTTGACTAAAATTTTGATTTCCGAAGCTTACAGCGATGTACAACAAAAAGGAGTGGCATATGTGACATTTTAATGGAGGACAGGTACGGGGTAAATTTAATCTAGCTAAAGATAGAATAAATATCATTATCTACCATACCACATAAAATATTGTTATACAATAGGTAAGAATATCCATCTATTCTTATAAGAAACTCACGAGCAAGTGACGAGTAAAAATTGAGTCTGACTTATTGCCCGGCTATTGTTATCTGGAACTCTACCTAATTCCAAATTCAACAACCTGTACTTACTAATTGGGACTGAAAGGCGAAAATATACTTTAATATTATATGGGAATATTAAGGCTACGTTTTCAAAGCCCAATGAAAGAAAATTTTTTTCCTTAAAGATGAACTGAAAGTTGTTTGGTCTTCCAATTTAATGAGTATATTGTCTTTTCGTTAAGACCATTTTGTATCCTGAGGAAGCACTATCAAGGAACTTCAACAATTAAAATCAAGATATCGAATGCTGAATCAAAATTACTCGTGATACGTAATGGTTATGAAAAAGGTCCAATGGTTCCAGATTTGGTCGCTCGACTAGTAATTATTACTCTAGAAACGTACTACATAATAAGCAATTCGTGCTTCCGCAAGTGATTAGGAATTACTTGGTTTTAAACTATATGCACTGCTTTTGGATCGCTATACGTCGCGTTGTAGCTCATATCATTTCAATTAACTACTTACTGACACGTGGCATAATGATGAACAAAGATTGTTTTGATGGGGAAAATACCTCGAGCGTTGGTAGCGTGAAAGTAGTCATTTTAGTGTTTCACATAAAATACTGAAGAGGAATTATAACTTTGAGTAGTTGGTCCCTTTTAAAAGTAGTGGAGTTCGGACCAATATTACATGAGATTGAATTTCTCACAGTTTTTATAAGTGACTCAGTATGGTTCGACAAATACTTGAAGCTTTATGCCATACCTCTGGTTCAAACCGTCGTTGCTCAAAGCATGCTTTCATTCTCCTTCTCCCCAGTCATAAGGAGTAGGAACATGAAATTTCCGACATCTGACAGGTTCATCCGTTTAGTGGCCGTGGGGACTCGGGACACAGGACCTTCGGCTGGCCGATAAGTCCTTTACGGTCAGTAAATCGGCCGGTCGCCGCTTCCCCGGCGTTTCCAATACCCATTGATCTCGCTGGAATATTTTACGTCGGGTCTAAAGTCCCAAAAACCATTTTGGCTCCGAGAGATCAGGTCCTTTTCGCCTCTCCTCCGCTCTACCTCCCCTCCTGTCCACTGCGGCCCACTCGCCCGGCCAAACTCCACCTCTCCTGATACCTGCAGCGTCCTATGCCCACCTTCAAATCGGTTCACCAGGAAGCTGGATTCGGCAAACCGATTGCCGATATTTATGAAACTCTCCGAGACGAGATTATAACTCAGCGCACGGAGTACAACTCCGAGGGTGCGTTCTCACATGAACGTCAAATGCAGCGTCGACCTCTAATCGTGGCGAGAATCCTCAAGGGGATGGGAAAAGGAACCATTCTTCCGGAACGGAGTTGCTCCCGAGGGTTTGTGCAGTGGATGAAATTTCATTGCGACGAAATAGCGCTATCAGATTTTTGGCCGATTAAGAGCGATGTGACAGTACGCGCATGGCCGTAGTTCCGATACTATCAAGGCTATGAGTAAAATTTTTATCGAGAGTGTAAAGGGAGGGAAACGAGATGCATCTAACGACGTAAACATTCCCATTACCTGATTCTCAACTGGCTTTGTCAACATATTTTCAAATGGATGGCACACCATCATTCTGTTCCCCATGATTATGTCCATTTTTATATGCGCTTTAAATTGAACCCCAGCCCGCAAGTTCAACCGAGGGAGAAAGAGATTTTGCGGACACCCAAGGCGAGGAGGAGAGGGGAGACAAGTCAGGGGACTTATTTTAATCACCAAAACGGACGGTGGAGGTCGCTTATTCCGAAAGAAATGGGAGAAAAAACAGGGAACTGAGAGACAAGAGTAAGCTCTGCGGATTTGGTCCGGGGCGTAGTAAGGGCGGAGGAGCATTACAAAAAACAGCGATGAGGAGAGAAAAAAGGAAAAACGCGAGAGTAGGGGGGGAGAGAGGGAGAGAAGGAGGGTAAGAGAGTAGGAAATATCCGAAAAAGGAGGAAATGAGAAGCTGTGACGAGAGGGAAAGAAAAGGAGGTAACGTAACGCTCATGACAAGCGAGTCTTACTTGAAGAGCCTTTGTCCAATATTCTAGCGAATATTATTCTGGAGATGAGAGCGGGTGGGACGGAAGGCATGTTGAAGCAGGATGAAAGGAGGGTAAGTTGACAACGCCGGAAGTGTGCGTGGAGTGTTTGTGTGTGTGCGTGCGTGCGAGAGAGAAAGAAAAGGGACAGAGAGAAAAAGGCATGAAAGTGGGAATCATTTTGGGTCGCAAAAAGGGAGGTCGGGAGGGGGTAAGGAATAGCAACAAAGAGAGGGGGGAGATAATGAAAAGAAGGGCGTGAGGACATTTGGGTGCGAGATGATGGGAACGGAAATAGTTGGAAAGGCGAGCGAGGAGGGAGGGAGGAAAAAAAGATTAAATAAACGTCAGACGGGTGGAATTTAAGGGGGCGACACCGAAACCATCACGAGCCGCCACATTGCTCCCGAACTCCGAAAGTCGTAAAAGCCGGAATAGATACGCAAACAGTAAGGGCGAAGTAAAATGAAATAATCGAAAATGGGATCGTTAGCGAAAATGAATCCTCGAGAGGAAGCCTGAAAACTAGAATGTGTCCGAGAAAAATGTCGTATCCAGACGGAAATCCGAGGGTGGGGGTGGTTTGGTTGAAGTGACTCCACATAATGCAACGGAATGGAGAGGGGACCGAAGGGGCAGGGGGAGAATGCTGTGAAAAGAAAGCACGGGAGATAATGGGCCAGGGGTTGGTGGGGAGGCAAAAATGAGATTAAGAAAGGGGTGAAAGGAGAGAGAGTGAGGGTGGGAGGGAGGAAAGGAGAAAGAAGGAAGTGAATATAAAAAAAGGGTGCTCTGGTCTGGATGCTGGTGGGGTATAAGGGGAAAGGATGGGGGTAGGAGAAGGGAACGCAACACGGCTCCAGGAATGAAAACGATGGCAGTGAAGCGGAGAGTGCGGGAGTCCCGGCGGAGGGAAAAGGGCAGGGGAAGCGGACGGAGCGGGGAGAGGAGGACCGAAAGGGGGGTGGCGGTGTAGGGAGAGCGCCGTGCGGAAGGAGACAGAAAAACGGGTGTGGTGTGGACTTGAAAGGTGGTTGGTTTTGAGGAGTGGCTGTAATGCGGGGTTGGGATAAAAAAAGGGGAGGGAGGCGGGTCAAGCGTAAAAGGAGAGACGGCGGGAGAATGGAGGCTCTGTGGCGCGAGCGATAAATAGGCCAGGCAGCAGAGTCGGGAGGAAACAGTGAGAGAGGAAAGAAATGCACGGGGCTTGGAATGGCTGCGTTTGCCTCGGCTTATCATTGTGCGTCCTTTTCAGCGATGCATGCTCGCCCCTCTTTAAACACTCTCCTGATGTACGATCCGTGGGGAGCAAAAGCGATCCTCGTTGAAATACATCATGCCACAGCGCTACGGAAAATTAAGCTCGTTCTTTCCGAAAAAAAGACAATTTTAAAACTTACAATTAACATTTTACGTGCCTCAAGTTATCTAGAATATTCCACCAAATATAATGGTTGGAACTTTGGGGGTGGATGAGGTTGCGATGGTCCTACCTTAATTCTCACATCCTCCACACCTTGAGCTTTTGAGTAAGCCTCCTGCTTCCGATGTAACCGTCCGCCTGCGGTGCACTCTGGGCGTATTAAAGGGACACTGCGCAGAGGGGGAGGTGGGAGATTGAATGGGAATAATGTCACGTGCAGAGGCGGGGGGCGTTGACGGTGAGAGAGGGACATGTGCGGGATAAAGCTCAATAAATGAGCAAGAAGAGAAATGATGGGCAGAAGGTGAAGGAGAAATGGGAGAAGAGGAGGAAGAGCAAAGAAGAAGCACGGAGGAAATCGGAGAAGGAAATGGGACGGAGGGAGAGAGAGATGGAAGAGAACGGCGTGATAATGGATGGACGACCAATTAAAAAAAGTGAGGAGCGTAAAATGAGAACGGAGAGGTTGAGGGAGGGGAGGGGTTGAAGAGGGCCAAGCGAGAAAATTGAAAAAGCGTTACTGCGGAAGGGACGATGAGGAGAGTAACGGGGGCGAGGGGTTAAGAAATATAAAGAAGTGAAGGTTGAAGGAGACGAGCCCATGCAAACCAACATGAGAATAACTTTTGATATGCCCCTTCGAGTTAATTAAGAAGCGTTTATCAAAGAAGGAGAAACTCCTGGTAGCTGATTTATGAGAGTCAAAAATGGTGTTTACATATTTAACTGCAGAAGACGAACATTTTGGATTAATATTTCCAAAGTTACATTAATTTAGCCTTCTGCTTGTGTTGAGGGACTTTACATTCGATTAAGCCATACGTTCCGAAGCGAGGTCAACCAGAAACCATTATAAAAACCAGGTATCCAGTCTCATCTTGGGCATAAGATTGTTATTTTAACTCTGATGGAGCCGAAACACGATGCCAAGGGAGGCTGACGGCGAAGCGTCACTATTTTGGAGCACATGGGTCAGCAGTGACGTCTAACATACAAGTACTAAATTACAACAGAACATTCCTAGACGTGATAACTAATTAAACTGATTTGATGCAGATTTACATTTAATTTAACTTAACTGAAATGAAAGAGAATAGATATTTATAGGACATTTTTTTCAGTGAAAATAAATAACGATATAATATCGTTTTCTTTTGAATTAGAATCAGTATTTAGCCAGATTTACAGAGGATGACGGCCGAAAAAATCACACTGAGAGCCAAAAAATGTTTTCAAAGAAATCAGGCATATTTACAGCCTCAAAAATACCCAGGAAAAATTATCTATACGAAATTATGAATGACGAAACATAAATGGAAATGAGTGCACATGCACTTCACCTCAGAGATTACAATTGTACTTTGACAACTATTGTTTATTTAGAGTCATTTTTGTTGATAATTCCCACTGTTTATTAAAGATATATTAACCTATTAGAAGAATTAAAATATATACATAGCTAAAATAGTCCAACTGTCCCTGATATGAATATTAATTGCTAATAATTAATAAATAATTGCTGATAATGTTAAAATTGTTAAATATTTATATATTTTATATGATTAACATATTGATTAATACATATTCAATTAAATATAATTCATTAAAATGTAACCACCCACGTACCCGGTAATATTTATTATACTCGCATACTTTCGCGAAATCTGTTACAAATTCTGTTTTACGACTTTTGATTATACAGGTGAGATAACGAGGAAGAGATAATCATTATCGAGCGTCTAGCCATTAAAAACCCAATGCCAATGAACGATTTCAAGGAACCAAGTTTTCATTTTTCTTTCCGATAGATGCAGCGCTGGAGCCAGTTGGTATAGAAGTTTCCGTAAGTCAAATTCTGGGTCTCGATATGGAAAGTCAGGACATTCCCCATAATTATCAACACATTCATCCAATTAACAGACACACGTAAGCTTGTACTAATGAAGAAACGTACAGTCATTCTGTTTGCGCATATATATAGTATATTACAGCATAGTATATTCTCCCGTTTCAAAAATATTAGACAGGATAGGCAAAACCAAGGAATAGAAGAAATGCCCATTTCTACTTACATAATCAAGAACTTTATTTTTCTTTCATTTCACTTCTCATTTTAAATAAATATTTCCTTGAGCAAAATGTTCCTTTTCTTGTTTCGTCTAAGCTCAGAAAATCTGAAGAGTTGTAGACTTTCTAGCGTAGGTAGTAATATTTAACTTGAAAATATAACTCGAAATGAAGACATTTGTTCAACAACAATTTTAACTCAGTTCATATATAATATTCATTCCTTTGGTGGCGAATATTTCTCTAGGTTTTCAATATTGAATATTTATACAAAATATTTCTTAAAGCAAAGGACATACGCTAAGTACTCGTACGTATCTTAATGTATGCATACCTATAAACACAGACAATAATGAAATCGCTGAACAAATGTGTGTCCATTTTTTCATCAATTTAATTATTGTCTGTTTATAATGGCGTCAATGGCATGCATTATTTTAACGGCTAAAGCCCATTTCATTCATATGGAAATCTGGCGATACTTGAACTGCAGCCGGCAGCAGTAAACCAGACAATGGCCACATGTCCGATCCAATGTTCATCTGTCCATCACACATCAGGCGGCTCGGTTAGGGGGACAAATTAATTCGCCAACAGCAGACTGCGTCATGCATGATGATGCGATCAACGAAGTTGCAACATTTCCCTCCGGTTTGCTTGCGACTATATGTGCTAATAAATGAAATTATTGCTTCCTCTTACTATCATTCTCCTCTTAACGCCTCTCATTCTAGTACCAATGCAGTACTATTCATGGTAATGTTGTCCTCTTATTGCATTTTGAATTATATCACTTGACAATATGCACGAAGCTATGATCAAAGCCGTTGGAGTATCTTGTCACCATATTTACTGCAACACTCACACTAAAAAAGACACTAATCCTTCAGGACGATTTAGGGAACAAAATTGAGAATTAATATAAGTAGATATGAAATATAAAGCGAATGACAAAACCTAGCCTGAAAGAAAAAAAACCGGCTTTCAGGCTAGATCCTTAGAAAAAATATTTGTGACAGGTAGGATGAAAGGTGAAGGAAATAAATATAAAGGCTTACCAGTCGCTGCTTTTCCAGGAAAAATTCAAAATAGTATCAATTCAGGAATTTATGTAATATTTTAATGGGCTTTATCATTTAAAAATCAAAGTTCCTCAGGCCCAAAAATACCTACAAGTATATAGAGGCACGAAATCTGTTAATCACCAAATTTATATATATTTTACTTTCTGGAAACATTCAGGAACTGTTTATAAAATATATTTCACGTTTTGAAAACATAATGCTTTTTGCGCTCGCTACTCGCTGCAGAGCCTTTCATTTCTGGTGCCCTTTAAATGTCTTCATTTTCAAGCTCGCAATCTTTCAGTTCAGGTGATGGATGAAACTGCCAGGGCTTGAAGGTCTGAAGTTGACTATTTTTTGACAAATCATATGTTTTCTGTACTTTTCTGTACGTGACACTTTCCTGGATCGGACAAGATACGTCAATCAAAGGATTGTCTATTCCTTTATCAATGATGGCAATTTAACAAACGTATCCACCCTTGGCTGACTCGTAATAGATCATTTTTCAAATCCATATCGAAGTAGCTCGATTCCTCGTCGCGTTATCCAAGTCCGATAGAGTAAATTCAAAATCAAATCATTCATTCTATTCCTCACCTGTTATACTCTTGCATCTTTTTCCTTCGGCTGACTATAGTTGAGACAGTCTCTGAAACTGAAAACAGTCTCTCTTTCTAGAACAATGGAAATATATTTGCAGTGCTATTGCATATATATTTTCAACGCAAATTGTATGGTTACTCTTATGCTTTTGGCTTGAAATCAACATGAATCAGATAATAGAATCAAAGATACAAATTATGGTCTTCCATATAGCCTTGAAGTATACGTTGAAACGGATGCCCCAAAACATTCTCAGTATTAATATCTCATTATCAATTCTACAGTAGAGGACAAAAAACGACGAGTTTTTATTGAGATGTGTAGAAATTCTAATTTCATCATACAATCGCTGCTAATCAACGAAACTCAGGCGGGCGTGCGTAACCTGGGAATTGGATTTGATGAGTTTTACAATATTTTCACTACATTACTCTTCACATTTAAAAAATTTCTACGCATAAGACTATGCATATGATACTATTTTCTATAAGCATGTGTCTTTATCCTCGAAATATATGGTGTTGAATCGTATAAAAAGCCTTCTTCATAATGGTGAACTCTTAAATGGATCAGAATTTGACCCGGTAGACATCCCGCGTAGAACTTGCCGTGAATATACGACGGGAAAGCACCAGATCTGTTCTTCTTCATCGTACTTGTAATTAGTAAAAGCAATGGCAAGAATGTGCCCCACTATGATAATAAACGTGAAGGAATGTGGGTGAAGGCGCAGCGGGTGAAGTCAGATCTCAAATCGTTCCTGGTCGCATGTGAAACGGTCACATCAGGGTGTGGCGTGGGGCACTTCCTTTCACTTTGCTGGCTGCGGTTTCCCAGGAGGATCTGGGGCGGAAAAATTACACGGCTTGGGTGAACCCTGGAGTTCCCAGGAAACCTCGGGCTCTCTGGCAGCCGAATAGGTAGTAGCCAAGCGCTCTATCCTCTGTGCTACCAGGCCGGTCTAATGACGCAAGGCTATCAGAATCTATACACGAGAGAGTGCATTCTATTTTATTTAACGAATTTTACCATACATTTGGAAAATTAGAATTTCAAAGTAAAAGTAAGACTTTCAAAAGTCAAAAATTTTTCCGAATAAAATACAATTGCCTACAGCTTTGTTCGAATTCGGGTTTTCTAACTCCATTAGTAAGCAAGTAAACTTTGGTTTTTAGCATACGCCCTACATTCACTTTAAATTCATCAATTCACACTACTGACCGACAGTGCACCAAAAGAAATTCACTTAAAATAAAAATTATGTACTCTATGTATAATTTTTGGTCTATTTTTCCGCCACGAGGATGGCCTCCCAAGTTTCACGGAATGATTCGTCATTTCGAGAAAAGGCTAACATTTTCCTGAAAGTTTGTGCATCGTAGCAACTTGAAATCCTAATACTATCAGAGTATACAAGTACTTACACCAATATAGAATTAAATGGATGTACTTGGTTCGTTACTGAGAATGCTCGTGGACTGAAGGCTTTAATACTAAGAAACTTCTAGCCACGGAAATCCAGTTACTTTGTCAATTTTGTTAAAAAATTGATACCAGCCACTATATCTTTTACGTGAATCGTTTCCTCTTGAGAGTTTCGGTAGAAGCGAAGAACGAGATGCACTTGAAGGGTACGCTGCGTAAAATGGGCGGAGAATGTTCTAATGCGTGTGTGTGCATGAGAGAAAGAGCAAAGATATGAGTTCCGTTTGGGTTTTGGGAGTTGAGAATTGGGGCGGGGGAGAGCAGAAAGGAGCCGCGTGATTTGGCGGAGAGGCAGTGTGGCAAAAAATGGTGAGGAGGCGCGAAAGACATAATTCAGGAGCATGGGAATGTGGGGTTAGGGAGTCGGTGGTGGAGAGAAAAAAGAGAGGGACAGAGGGAGAGAAGGGCCAGAGGCGAAAGGGAAATAAAGAGAGAGAAACGGAGGGAGGAGATTGCGTTAGATGGATACTATCGCATAACACCGCATAATATGCGATCGATTAATGACGCGATTATTTTTTTCCGATCCTCCCCCCTGCGTGCTGTAGAATCCGTGGAAGCTCACACGCATCGATGCCTCTACCGCACACTGTCCGTGGATTGGCGGCAACGAAGGGCTTTAAAAAAATTAAATGGTCCAATGATTCCGCAAATCAACGCGTGTCCTGCACCTATGTCGATTTATTTTTTGCCAAATTTTTTTCTCTTCCGGGTCTCTGATTCTCAACTCTTCTTTTCTGAGACGATTGGATCACCCACGGGAACAAACGGAAGCATTAGCTCGACGAGCGGCCAGCTTGGCTCGTTCAAGCGAAACAATGGAGTCGAGATACAAATAAGTCCGATGAGGCGGATGCTACTTTATATTTTTCTCAAAGACCACGTAGATTAGGTTTAACCGATGGATTGAATAGAAACGGGCAAGGGTGGCTTGCCACTACACAAAACACATTATGGAATAACATGCGTTAATGTCCCAACGTATTATGTTTTTCGGGTGTATTTTGAAGCGTAATGTTCACATGATGTGATGTAATGACAAAATATTTATGCCCTTAATTTTGAGAAGTTATGTTGCGGATAAGATTTTTAACATAATCTACTCTATAATCCCTTTATTTGGACTGAATAATATATGTGAAAAGTAAAGACAAATGTAGCATTCCTATAGCAAATAAAAAACCGTTGGTGCCAATAGTTTCACGAAATCTATTTTTAATTTATTTAATTTATATTTAATACCAAATTAAAATAAAGAACCGTTAAAGTATATTTGTCATCGATTCAACCTTGAAAAATATAAGAATAAAGATTCATTTGGTATAAATGACATTACTTTCTCTATGATAGGGGGTTGCCAAACACCGCCCATCAATTCAAGTCTCAAGGAAAGTCAAGTTTGCTCATTTTTCGCTGACAAACATTATGTGAAATATTGAGGTTTAAAAACTTCAAATCTGTTTATATTTGAAAACCTGTGTTTAGCAAAATGTAGCTGTTTAATTTTAATGAACAAAAACACTCATTAATAGTTGAATATAATAGGGTATCTCAAGAAATATCACCAATGCTTTACAGTTAGTTTTCTGTTCCATCTTGGTTCAATACGGCATATTTATCTATGGCATTGGTAAATAAACTGGCATATCTTAATTTCTAATCTTAACTTCATTCAAATGCATAAAATACCGGCATGGCAGATTATAAAACGATGATGTTAATCATAATATTAATTACGCACGATGAAGGACTCCATTTGGAAACTTTAACATAAACATTCTCAGAACATGAATATAAAAAAATAGAATCATTTGGAATTAATAGAGATTACGAGCATATTTTGTTAGCATCTTTATGGAGATTCTACTTGTTGTTCACATAAGTTTTTGTAATTTTGTAAATTTGAAGTTGATTTATTTATAGTTGAAATTATTTATAGTTAAAATATTTTTGGTGTATTCTAGAGATATACTATGAGTAGTATTCATGAATGTTATAATTTTTTAGAACATGTATAGGAAGAGTGGAAACCAAAACATTGTAGATATCGCAAGGTGGAATATTAAGAACTAAGGAAATTTATTCCTTAAAGGGAACAGCAAGTTTTGACTCATAAAAAAACATAGGTCAATGTATCTTAGTTTTTATGACAACATATAGAATGATTCCTTCATTTCCGCTGTTAATTTTGTAGGATGCATATCGTATGAGGTTGTAAGTTCTGCTAAAGAATTGATTCAATTTATTATTGAGGAATATACGCAATTCAGATCATCTTTTAAAAAAATTTAAAAACTCACTAAGTATACTAAAACTGATATAGGAAGTTGAAGAGGTAACTTGACATACCATTCACTGGTATTTCTAAAAATCCACATGCATGATCTGGAAGCTTACCGCTATCCTAGCGCAACCATCATTGCCCAGAGGTGTTTGCCGGGTTAAGTTGTTTGGCAAACAAAGGTCACCCTGATTCGCTATCATTGCTATTCCCTTTGCGTCGGGTGCCATTCGCTGAAATTTAGTTACATGTTGCACGGGTGATGTATGAGGCTTTACGTTGAAAACATTTCTAACGAAGGGGAATCAGCGAACCGCGAGGACAACGTTGATGGGGAATGGCAATAGATTTACGTCCTATCGATCGCGGCCTAAAAATCGGGAAGGAAAATTGAGCCAAGACCGGGTGAGCAGAGCTGCTTGTAATGCACTGTACGTACTAAAAGGAAAACATGTTACGAATGCAAAGACGTGGAAATACTTTGGAACACCAAACCTTTTGTCCTGTAAATAATGTGAAGGTGGTAGTTTCACTTTACCGAATTACAGTAGAGCTACAACACCGATCAAAAGGAAAATATACGTGCATTTTTAAATTTTATTTTATACGTACATTTTACTTTATACACTGATATTTTACCTCTTAAGATAGGTTTAGGAAAGATACTGACAAATTAACGGATGATCAAGCTTTAGTTAGTCAGCCAAAAGGATTATAATTTATTCCCTAATAATGATATGTACTTATGTATACATAAGTGTAGGTAATGGAGAGAAATAGTAGGTAATGTAGAGATTAGGCTTTATTAAGTATTCCATAGCTGTGAACGGAGATAAAAATGTTACTCATTAGGATAAATAACACAATAAATATAAAACTCTGTATTAGCCAATTTTACGGGCCAGAATATCATTCTGAGCCGTAAATATAAAAATCCCAATTATCCTCCTTTCCCTTTCATTTTTGAGTGAAATAAAAGTGTCATCTATCGTCATCAATTGATGACGAATGAATTCATCTTTATTTATTTGGTATAATGGATCGGGAAGAGTTGAACGGAGAACGAGAGAGGTTGAACAAATATCATGGAAAAGACGAAATATTTCTTCGGGGTAAGTTGACGAAACTGAATTTAAAATTACACGTGTGTGTATTTATCATAAGTTCCTTTATTACTTTACTAGTAATGTTTTAAAGTATCTTTACACAATTACTGAGATATCAAAATCTTCAGAGAACATGTCCTCTTTCCAACTGAAGATAAATACGCGGCCATTGTTTTTCTTTTCCCTTTCCAGATCAAAAAGGACTGATTCAATTAACTCCTTTCTGATAGAAGTGATGCCGAAGGGGCCAACAGTACTATTGTTTTTAAAGGGTAAATTGATTAAGGAATTCTTTGCTAATTGAATTCCACTGATCTTCAGGATTCAGTGTGAAGTGAACTTTGCATTAGATTTGAAGTGGTTGGCTACAACGAGTTTTAAGAGTTTCGCCACTTATAGAATCAGTAGATTCACTAAGAATGACACGCATTTATATAATCCGCTATACCTTAATTCGGGGAAGATTATAGTTAAAGAGACGTGAGGATATTATTGATTACATCTTTCTTGTTGCGCGCTCATTTCATTCTAATTTAGATTCACTGGCTAAAAACCAACTAAACTGCCGTCTAAATATACAATAAATAACGACTTAACGCCAACTATGATGATTTAATATAAACAAAAAATGCCGGGACCATAAACTTGAAGTTTACGTAAACTCTCAAGTTTACGGTCTCGGCATTTTTTGTTTACATTGATTCACGACCGTAGCTACATTCCTTTAATATTTAAAATGATGATTTAGTACTAAGGTCTTCTTCTACACACGAGTAATCATACTTTATTATAGCTCTACCAGGTCGCAATTAGTATACACTTTTGCGATTAAACAATTTTTAATTAATCGATGATGAATATTCAAGAACGTGAAGACCCGCCATATTGTCAAATTACTGCAGCTAAAACACATAAGCAAATTGCACGTGCTTTGTACTTTCAAACTACAACGTGTACAAAACTATTAAAAAATATATTCCGCTTTTGGTCTTAAACCCCGAAAAGTAAAAAAATATTTGCTAAACAAATTAATTTAATTATACATTGAATACGCATACAATATCGCAAGGTATCTCCTACTAATGATTCGACATTCGTGTAACCGGCTTTGCTTGTCGCCTGCTTTCCTTTGCTCTGGAACTTGAACTGGACTTGCCTTATATGTTGACCTACTCACATTTATAAGATGATTATTCTTTCAGTAAGATATATTTATTACCTTCAGGTGAAATAACCACGCTTCGCTGTACGTATATCTGAATGACTTTGCTAAATATTTCGAACAAGACACTATCAACGTAACTAAGACAAAATGTGTAGCCAAATTTCTCCATAAATTATTTTTAGGGTATGGCTTGAAACGTCCTTCTATGTAACGAATGCTAACTCACGAAAAGGTATGATTCAGGGCCATTGGTTTATTCCTTCCTTCCGAGGGGATCGGATCGGTTCGCCTTTAGGCTTGGAGATCTCCGGTTGGAATCCCGGCGGCGGAAGAATTTTTCAATGGTGTCGTGATCTCTAAATGCGGTGGTATGTGAACAACAAGTGAAGTGTAGTACGTCGCCGTCGGATGGGATGTTAAAATGTGGACCCCATAGCTTCTTTCGTTAACCTATCCCAACACACATTTCTCTCCACTGTTTCCCATATTCCCTGGAAATCATATCTCATCTCAACAAATATATCCAAATGGTGTAAATGTCAACGGTTGTAATAAAAACAACCTCCTACAATAATTTCAACTACTTCTCAGAAATAACTGTTCATTTGACGGTGGGAAAATACGTAAATTGATTGCCAAGTGGTTACAAGCGTATCTTATTCTATGTAATATCAGCTGGAAATACATTAAAGCTCACAGGACAACTTTAGGGTGTAGTTACAGAGCTTTAGATTACAGACTTTAATAATTTAGTTTTCAAAATTGCGCACTTGAACTCGATGATTTAACGGATAAAAACTTTAAAAAGTGTCTTCCTTCAATTTAGTTCCTTTTTAACCATTATTTCCCGTCATTTCTTCTCTTCAATGCAAATTGAGAGGGGAAATGATTCTCCTGCCTGGCAACAGGCCAAGCCGGGGTGGCAATACACCTCCCACGCCCCTGTTCCTCACTCTGTGGCATTGGTTTGATGCAACTATTCACTTCACTCTCATTTATGGCGACTTCTTCATCACTTCACATTTATTTGCCTCCACGTCTTTCAATTCCTGTTTAATTCATGCATCCTGCGTTATTTCTCATTAGTACTTTCCGATCATTTTGTCCACCATGATTTTCTCCTGAAAGATATGCATCGTCAAATACTTCTTCATGTAAACGGTCGGAACTTCTATTTCATTCGTACAGTTTACTTTTGTCGCCCTCCCGAGGACGGTTCACCGTCAATTGGCTCCACTCTTAATATCCCCACCGCTGACGTTGTCGTCCATGCTTCGTATCCAGTGTTAAGCACGCATGATAAGTATGGGTATCTCATTACAAACTAATGTTTTGTGATGCCAATGCCAATATTTTTTAATTAGAAGACCTTCCTGGTATTATTATTATTATTCATATTCTACCGGTTAAGATGGGTTTTGGATGAACAAATCCTACACAACTGTATAATAGCATATTTACTTGCCTCTCCAAACCAAAAAAAAGACAACCTGAAATCGGACATAACCGCAAGTCCCTCTTCAATCGCACGTATATCAATCCTCCCTTCAATCCCTTCAACATCCCTACCCTATTCCTTCCCCTTCCTTGTTTACCAAACGCTCTCCCCTCTGTCAAAGTCTTCAAGGTCCCATTCCCAATCAAAACATTCTGAATCCCAAATTTCCTGCCTCCTTTGGATTTCCCCCAACAAACCCCTCTCATCCTTCACCATGTCTAGCACTTCAGGATATTTCCAAATCCATTTTGCAATCCATCTTCTACTTATGGCATGTAATGGACGTCTTGTACTTGATTTGTTCGTCTTGCATTCTGTCACAGACTATCATCTTGGTTTTGTGCTACACTTTTCATTCCTTTACCAAACAAACAAGCGTCATATGCTGTGGGAGAGGGACATCCTGAAAGATAGAGGCGGAATTTGAACAAAGAAAAGGAGATTGGAGGAAGGGTCGGTAGGGAACGAGAGAGAGGGGAGGAAAAGGATGAGAAAAGGAGGGTGAGGGGAGAAGGTAGAAAATATGTGTTGGTGAAAGAGAGAGAGAGAGAGGACTGGACGAATTCTTCAGCGCGAGCGGGGAGGATCCGGGGAGTGGGAGAAGATGGCGGGGGTAGCCGAGGCTGTGGTCCCGGGAAGGAGTCGCGAGGTGAAGGACGGAGCAAATGACAGTGATTGATTGCCGGGCGTGGGTTTTGAAGGGGAGGAGCGGGCAAAGGGTATTTGGAGAAGTAATGGGGGAGGAGTGTGTGGCCGCGGTTGAAGTTTTTGCGAGCGCGCGCGCGTGGGTGTGTGTGTGTGGGTTTTGAGGGGGCTGGGGGAGGGCGGAGTGCACGGAGGAGGGGACGGGAGGGGGTGGGCGGAATGGGAGGGAGTGGAAAGAATGGCTCCGCAGACATACCTACACACACACACCCACGCGGGTGGCGCGCCCCCCCACCCACGCCCTTTGCCTCTCCCCGGCCCGTCTTGGGCTACCCCTCGATGGGAGGGGAAAACACCCGGTTTCCCCGTGCCCCACTTTCCCCTTCGAATCCCTGAAAAATCCTCACATCACATTCCCTGAATGCCCATCCGATCCAGTCTCAATTGGAATCGCATCTTTTCATCCAGTTCCCATCAACGCCATCCCCCTCACCCCCTATCGCCCCCATTCACCCAATTCGCCCAATGCTCAGCCAACAAAACACGAAGGTGGGAGGGTAACAGCAAGAGGGTAAGAAAGCGACGAAACTTCCTCCTTCCATTCTCTACCAAAGTAGCGAAATTCAAGCAATCAGTATTCGTGTAACTCGTTGATCGCGCATTTTTTTCTCACAAGCAATTCTGCCTGCGTTTGATGCCATTTTTTTCAATTTAAAACACACACACACACACACACACATACATACATATATATATATATATATTCAGCTGATGAAAATGCGTACTTTTTCCAATGTTAACTGCGGGAAAAGCTGACTGGCTTTTTGGTTTTCACATTTCTTTATTCTCAACCGTTGGTAAAGTGACATAGGGCATCATAATTTTCAGTTCATTTGACATAATTTATATCAATTTCGAATTTATATGGAGAATGTATGAAGTTTCTTTCCTCAAGGGCTTCCATTTGTGTCCTCTTATTTTTCAAGGCAACAGTTTCTTTAGACATCTTGCTGGCGTCTTTAGGTCCGAAGTGACCTCATAATGTGCGAAGCTTCGTATTTTAAAACGGTGTGTGAACCTGAAAAGAGGGTAAACATGCCGCAGTGAGTGATACCGAAATATACATTTGAAGAACGACTCGAGCAGAAATCATGAGGTAATTTAGGGCAAGTTCTCGTGTCGGTGTGTCGGAAATTACAATTTTAACCGAAAAAAATGTTATAAGTTCCTAACCGAGAAATATAAACATATTTTATTGGTCATCGGTCTAATTTCTAATTTAATGTGCACTTTGGACCGAATTCATGAAAAACTTACAGTAACCTTTTTAAATCTAATAATACTACTCTGAGAATACAGTAATTGGAATATTGCCCACTAGATGGCTAATTAATTTGGGGTTCGAGTATCGTTAAAGTGCATTTCTTCAGAAGCCATAGTGGTTCATGATGTGATATCTTTATTAAAGTAAACTATACTACTTAGAGAAACTATTACATAACCTCAGTGGTTCACGATGGTGCTGATTGGATACCAATGTGTCATCCGCAAAGAAGATAATTGAATATGTACGATGAGTTACGTGTAAAGGTTTGGACGTAGATGCCCATTTAGTCTCAATTACATGATTGAACATATTTTACGAGCAGGAGACGATTACTGCCTCGTCGAATTTATTACCTCTGAGCTTGAATCCTGGAAAACGAAGGAACCACAGCCCAAGAACGTTAGACTTTCCCAAAAGATATAAATAACGCAAAAAATTGGGGAATAAATAACATTTGCGCTAAAAAAACAATATAAGAGACACCGAAAGCAACAGACGCCTGAAGTCAGTGCCTAGAGGAAGGATCGAGAAGACCATGGCGAAAAGTTTCTCGAATATTAAAGTTGTAAGGATGTTCTTTATATTTTTATTTTCATCACATTCAGCTTGAATTTTTTCTTGGTATTTCATTGAAAATATGTCTTCTGAAGCCTGGCCATAAGAACACAACTTTATATATATTTCTGGTATTCAAGGAATTGTACCGACATATTGTTCCGTTACAACTTATTGCCTCACTTGCTTCAACTGTTGTAAGGGTAGTGAAAAAATCGAACAACCCACACTAACAAACACCCCACAGTTATTGCCCTGAAGATTGGCATGATCAGTGAGGGTAGAGATTCATCTAGCACATACTTAGTCCAACGGAGTCTGAAATACATCAGGGTAGCGGGGCCAGTTCTTTTCCTTATACCTCTTGTGGTACCCAAAAAATCATACATCGGTCAAGGTGATGGTGCCCAGACGTGCCCACGGGACTTGAACCGGGCGCTCCAACCTGTAGTCCAACGCTCTACCCACTGGACTACCACGTCCCCCTCAAAAGGCCAAACAATTAGGATACTGCTCTCAAAGGCACAATTTGAATGATGGTAGCGAAACAAATTTTAACTTCGCACACATGTAATCACTTACTACATGATAAAATTGCAATCCATAATAAAGAATATATTTCATAGTTACCATTCAAGACTCAATTCGATATTTACGCTTCGAAAATGGATGACAACGCTTTTATCCCAATTCGGTATTTGAAAGCCAGCTGCTGCATCAGACCATCGCCACAGCTGAGCTCCATCCTACTGGTCTCCGTTTCAAAATGCAATGCTCCCGTAAGAGCAAAAATATTTTCGAAATCAAACTGCTGAGAGGAGGGAAAAAAAGTCTTGTTTAAGGTAAACTTCCCGAAGACGGATCGGGAGGGCAGGTTGACAGATGGGCATGATTAATGAGTCGACTATCAAGAGACTTCCCTGTGACTCGAATAATGATGATGCAGCCAGCCCGCACCGTAAATTGCACCGAGATCCAATCAATCTTCAATAGCACCTCTTTCTCCGCGGCGGGAGGCGTACGCGTTTTTTTTATTTCACCCGTCGGATCCTTTCCCGTTCTCTCGTCCGCGTCCTTAGGATGCCATCTGTCAGACAGCGCAATAACAGCGCGATATACCGCTACGGGTGAGAGAGAGAGAGAGAGGGATAGCGGAAGGGAGGTCGAAGGAGGGAAGGTCGATAGGTGAACGATAAGCTGGGAGGTGTCGGAGGGCGGGAGGTAGAGAAAAGAGAGAGAACGCAGGATAAGGAACGGCGGGGAAGGAGGAGGCGATCCCAGCATCCAGTCCGAAAGTGGTTGCGCTGATGTTATGAGCTTTAGAGTCGTCACCGAGGTCTGGGATCTGGGAGACCAGGGAATGAATGAGGCTGAATGGAGCGGACATAAGGTTACAGCTATGCTCATGACGGATACATAATGTCTTGCCTGAGGTTAACTCACTTGACTTGAGTGGAAGAAAGAGATAAGAGAGGCATGCTCCTAAGAATATTACCTGCTGATACTTTGGGGAGCTATTCGCATTAATCTTGGACTGCTAGGTGGCAACCAGAAAACTTAATATACTGCCAGCAAACTCGTAGTTCAAGAGAAAGAAATATCAAACATGAACTATGACAAAACTTAATTAGGTATGACACCACAATAACATGGAAGTTAATCTTGAAGAATATTTTGCTTCAACAGAACACTGCAACCTGACCTACTGCAGGTTTCTTGCAAGTTGCTCATTTACCGGTCAACTTTTTTGGCTAATAAATTGGTTTCGAAGGGATCCTTCAATTAGGGGTTTCTGGTTCGAGTCCCGTACGAATGTTTTGTTCATGAATTTTACTAGCATCTTACCCTATTGCGGGTGTGTGTCCTTCCGTTTTGTGCTATTTTTTTAATTTCATGGCTGATGAAATTAAAGGTTACCTCCGTGTAGCAATGGAAGTAACAATGGAAATTCAAAGAAATTCTGCCATTTATTCAATGTTTTCAGAAGAGCAGTCAATATTTTTGATATACTAAAAAGCTCCGTGTTTGCAATCATTAGAACTCATTCATTATTAAAGGTAGTGGTGCAAAATTTGATAGAATGTTATTCACATTAACAATACCCTCAAATTGGTAATACCTTAAAACATATTAGCCTGATAAATGCGCTACTATTTCAACTAATTTTCACTTCATGGACTGCTCATATTGATGGGAGGATAATACATAAGGCTGGTTGAATTCAGCGATTCGAGTCTTGTTAATGCATGTCAAATACTTGTTAATATTATTATGGATTAATCATATCAAGGATGAGAAAATAAAATATGATGATTTAATAATCGGTTCGAGGAAAAATTCCAGCAGCCACATTATCTTGATGACCATAGAAAAATAAAATGTGCAGCATTAAATATGAGAAATGATTTTACAAATGAAAAGAACGATACGCTTTGTACACAGCGTTTCCTTTTAGGTTAATCGATGATAAATAGACTTTATTTTAAGTTATTTCGGAAAACACATTCCCTTCCACAAATTTCACCCGCAATAATTTATCCTTGCCCCTTCGTGACATTCATTAATCGTTTCATACACGCACTACCGATCCTGGGAATCCTAATATTCCACACTCCGAGGATCTCTTTGACCGGCCTGTAACTTTATAGATTCATCCTTTCATTCTCAGAATTTCCATTTGTCCTCAGAATAATATTTATTGACTAGAACCTCATCCGGTATCATTAATCCATAATCACCCAGTCTCTCAGTACAATCAGATGAGCACAGCACACTTCATTCATTCTTGCAGGTTAATAGTGAATCCAATTCACATTTTTTCATGATCCAGTCGATCATCGCCGAGTCTCTCCTATTTTTCCTCAATTCTCATATACTTCATTCTGATTCCATTTAGTCGACGTCTATGCTCGATATGACAAACTTAAGTTTCACTTCCAGACTATACTGTGGGGAGGGGTACACTTTTAGATAATACCATTTTTGCTTCCTCAGGCAACGATACATTTTTATATACACGGTCTGTAATCAACGACCCTTTTGACAGAATCCCTCGCAATTCAATCTTTTCGTTCATCCCACCATATTTCGAAAACATTCTGCTTTGACAAAGGAAAGGATCCTGCCCCACTTTATCCTCGTTTACAATTGGTACTCAATCATGTATACCATTCTTATCAGCGCAATTAATTTCGTTTTAGGCGAATTTATCCTTCTTTCTGACATCTCCTTAAAGCTATCTCAGACTCTTTGTGAATCTTTTGGCTCTCAGTCAAGATTAATGCAAGCAATGCAGTATCTCTGGCGCATGCGGGTGGGTAGATTAAAATATCCAATTATTACACCTGGCTTGTCAATAAATCCATCTCCCACACATCTTCCCATAAAATATCCCCCCATTCAAAATACCCATGAAGACACTAATCAATCATATTTCACTCTATGATTAATTTAACATCCATTAAAACGCTTGCCAAGATATGTTCACTCACCTTTTTTTTACGGTTTCAATAACAGCAGAGTGAATACTCTACATTCTTTTAAGACCTACAATTTTCCTTTAGTAACTCTTTCGTATGATTTCTTAATTCCACTCATGCACAGTCTATCTGCTTTCCCATGCAGTTCTCAAATGAAAGGCAAACAGATGATTAATTATTTCGTAATAGACAAAACAATACACTATAATCCATAGATTTGGGCCAAATGTATTTTCGGCTTTTTCCGAATAAACACATTAATGAACACTTTCCCCATTATTCATGCACGCAGAATATTACCCTTTGACTCTTGTATTACGATTATTATGCATTCTTGCACCGTTCTCACTTTCCTCTTGTAAAAATTTAGAATTGTTGCTTGCAATCAAAATTCTCAAATATACATAAATTCATTCGTATGAAGGAAATTCGCAGTAAACTTTAACCCATAACACTTTTTTCCGTCCTCAATTCTCACATCTGATACAACCTCATTTTCGCTAGTACATACTATCCAGTAGGTATTTTCACGATAACATTCCCACTTTTATACGCCACACCACTGTTACACAAGTCCTCAAAATACTCCCTCCAACAGTCTCTAACTCCGTGTTCTTCCTACGCCGTATTACAACTTTTATTCTTTACAGCATTCATTTCTTTGTTCAGCCCTTATTTTGCTTTTTTTTATTCATTTCCAAAACGGTTTTTTTCCTTCAAAATAATTCTGAATTTTTCGTTCCTCCCACTCAAATATTTTTCTTTCTTTCTCGACATTTTTACACTCAATCTTTTCTCTTGGTGAACAACATAAGCTATCTATCATTCGCGCTTTCTTGCCTAGTGCTGCAATCATCCCCTTATTCGTATTTCTTTCTTCGCACTTACAGAATTTTTAATTTCTCCGTCTCACCAGCCACCATCTTTTGTTCTGGGAATACCACATCTTTTCCACGCACATTTACAGTCGTTCAAGACATTCCTTTCAAACTGCTCCAAGTATCTCTCACACTTGCATTTCCAATATAGTTTTCTGCCGGATTCTCTCTTAGCTTATCTTTGCTCATACTCAATTCAAACTTTTCATCGTACAACTAGTCGACTTTTTCTTTCGATTGCTTTTGCGTTCTATTCTTCATTGCCATTCACGTTCTTCGCGGACTCATTATTAAAGTTGCCAAAAAATGGTCTATTTTATAATTCGTACTTCTCATTGCCCTCGGGTACTTCTTAAACGTTCTTATCCTCTGTTTATATAAAAAAATGTCGACAATTTCTCTAGAATAACCACTTGCTATTCATACAAATGAAAAGGCTTATGCTGAAACTATGTTTCCAGTAAAAAATATGATCCAAAATACACGCGCGGAAAGTTCTTTCCAATTACAAACCCTCGTTATTCTTTGCATGTAAAACCATTATTGTCAAAAGGTACGCTATAGCTAAATTAACTTGGGGTGCACTGTCTAGTTAGCCATCTCATGCGATCGATACAACCACATATTGAGCGAAAATATATCCAATGCTCTCAGAGGTGGAACTAAAGGAGAAAAAACATATCAATTACCAATCACTTTCAAAGTTGCACATTAAAATAAAAAATGAATTTTCAAAACCACACACTTTTACTTTTTTTATTTCTTTATGATGCAGACTCGTCTATTGAATGAAATGCCTTAAATCGGTTTCGAGGAGATGGTGAGCAGCATCTGAATATTTTTCCTTGAACAATTTTTAAATAACTTACCCGGTAATTATTTGAATTGATTATTTATTTTTATTCAAGTTTATATTATGAAAATGAAAGACATAAAAATGAATGCATCTTAGCGTTTTACTGGTGCTATACTTAGAAAAAACAAATGTTTTTCATATATTAACGATAGATATCAGATGAAAAAGTGGATTAAAAAGAAAATTAGTTTAAGAAAGTTCCTATTTTTGAAAAAAATAGCTGCAGAGAATTGTATAAATGAAGTAAGTTTTTAAAATTTAGCATCATTTACAGGTGCTAGTCATATTAGAGATATATCACATCTTAGAATGAAATTACTCTTTCAAATAAGTTAATTCACCCAATTAATATCTTTTCAAACATGGAGGGATATTACAGCAAGGAAAATTTAAATTACAAAAAGGTAACGGTAAAATTAAAAAGATAATAATAGAAATTGGACGTAAACGATGAACATATAAGAGTTTATCGATGAGTAATTGACATCACTGCACTTCTTCACTACCACTTCTCCTTAGTACACTTGTTAATACTACGTGGCATATTCATAGGGTAAGAGCCGTTTGCTTATATTTAAATATTGGCGCTTCAGAACACGGTTTTACTCCTGCAGCGCCATCTACTGATTTATTGAGAAGCTATAGCAGCATTTGTTTTGTTTGAGAAGTCGTTTGCTTGTCCGTGCATGCGAACAACAATGTCCGCGACAATCGTTGATCCCGCCAGCTGTGAAGTGCGTTCTGTCATACGATTCTTGCACGCAAAAGGATTGTCGGCTGCTGAAATTCATCGGGAATTATGCCTAGTTGATAAACCTACAGTTATGAGTGAAGGAAAGGTTAGACAATGGTGCCGTGATTCTAAAAATGGACGACAAATGTCCATGACGAAGAGCGAAGTGGCAGTCCCAGCATTCTGACCGATGAAATTGTTTCGAAAATGGAACAAAAACTGCGATGAGATCGTCGATTGACAATTAATGGCCCTGCTGAACAATTTCCTCAACTTGGACGCACTACTATCTACAATATTTTCACGGAAAAGCTCGGATATCACAAATTTTGTGCAAGGTGGGTACCGAATATGCTCACTGACCACCACAAAGAGCGAAGAATGTCCAGTGGACGAGAGTTTTTGGGTTGTTGGGAACTCTTTGACCACCCACCGTACAGTCCTGACCTTGCACCTAGCGGCAACTTCCTCTTCTTCCACTTGAAACAGTGGCTCGGTGGACAACGTTTCGAAACCGAAGAGGAACTCAATAACGGCGTTGTCAATTTCCCAGGCGACGAACTTCTATTCAGAGGGGTTAAAGAAGTCGGTGCAGCGGTACATAAAATGCTTAGAAGTGAACGGCGATTATGTAGAGAAGTGAAGTAGGTTTGTAGCTAACTAAAAGTGCCAATAAAATGTGTTTCATTTGAGTATATTTTTTCCTGTGACCAAACGGCTCTTACTTTATGAGCATGCCTCGTGCTATATCTTATTTAATTCTTAAATATCGAAGCCTACATATGGCTTTAATACATGACCAGAAATTAATTGGTTTAATTAAATAAAGAAAATAACCAAATATAATAATTAAATTAAATATAAATTTAATTGATGCAATGCAATGAAAAAGACGAGAATGCTTGGAAGTAGGTTAAAGATATGATTAATGAACGAGTCATGCTGAATAATCTCACTTTGTACTCGAAGGTGTGCATTATTTAATATAGTACACATTTTATATCAAAAGTTGAAAGAGGACAATATTACACTCAGGGACACACTTGCGTGACCGAGCATTCTCTCGGGCAAAAATATGTGCCAGAGCGAAGAAGTAGCTGAGTGCACTCCTTCAATTCCAAGCGCCTTCCCCGACGGAACCACACTTCGATCTGAAGATCGCTTTTTGGCACGTGATTTTTGAGACTGAGAACAAAAAAAAAAACAAATTGAAGAGTCGATATATTTTCGATTCATAGTGGGATTCGTCAAATCTCCATGTGAAACTGCAAAAATATAGAGAGGGGAAAAAATAACATAAACAATGAAACTCGAAAGACAACAACCATATTGTTATTTAAGATGCATAAACGGAATGAAAAACGCCACGAAGCCATCACGTGGAAACCCACCGCACACTTTAATACACGACGAAGGGAAGGATGGATATAAAGTGCTAAGGGGGAGGCTTGAGGGGTAAGGAAGGGGTTTTTCAAACACGATGGGAAGGGAGGAGGGCGAAGCGAAAGGGGATAGAGAGGAGACAGGATGCGGAGCGGAGAAAAATGGGGAAGGAGAGGAGGGGTATGGATGGCGTGAGGGTGGGGAGGGGAAAGGGCGAGGAGTCTGGTTTCATGGGTCACTCAGACGCACATCCATTATGGAGGTTGAGGAGGATTGGAAAGGAAGAACGGGGGTGGGCTACTGGGAAGGGGGGATGGGCAGATGCTCAAAGGGTGAGGCATAGTGGGAAGGGAGCGGGGTGAAGAAAAAGGATTGTGGGGTCTTTTGAGGCCATGAGAGAGTTTAGAGGGGGGAGGAGGACGGCTGACGTAATGTTGGGGTCGGGAGGAAGATGAGGGTTGTTGAAGACGGCGGTTTGAGATGGGAGATGTGCGGGAGAAAACCAAAACATCTTTGAATTTTACCTATATTCATTTTATCTGAAGACCAAAGACATACCTCTCAGGAAGGATATAACAATACGGACCGAGAAAAAACATCCGCTCGCCGTAAATTGCTTTAGAAAATTACTCCGGAATTACGTCTTTATCGATGTAAACATCCAGCGGAATCCCGCAGAGACAGCGGTTTAACGAGAAGGAACACAGGAAACAAGCACGGGGCGATCCAAATCAATGTACCATGGCTGAAGAGCTGTGCCGTAAGTGTGTTTTCTCTCTGTTATCCCTTCAACGGGATGGGGCCTCAAAGGGCAAACACTCGACTGAATACAATAATTGGTTTTTGGAAATCGAAGAGTTCCGTCTTCGGCAGCCGGGAAGATCTACGATAATTGGTGAGATAAAGGAGGCGGGATATCGCATTGGGACGAGGCCCACCGACCGACGAAGAGGGAAGTCTGCCGAGACGAAAGGAGTCGGAGTGAAGAGGAAAGAGGGGGGGAGGGAGGGGGAGGGAGATGGTGGGAGAGGATCGGAAGTGGAGGAAGGGGATCGAAAAAGAAGGGATAAGGGCGGAGAATCTTCCCATTCACCGCAGAACGACAGTTCGGGCGCTTCGAGCTGAGGAAATGAGCGTCGGGGACGCCGAAATAGCGACGAGAAGAAAAAAAGGGAGGAACTCCGGAGGCGAGAGCCGGGGAGCGTGTTTTGGAAGATCCCGGAGAAAGTATCCGATGCAGTGAAACAAACAGCCATCATTCGAGTCGCCTTCAAAGTAAGAGCGTGATAAAAAAGTCCGAAGGAGCGGCTGGCAGGCGCGAGAGCTGTGGCAACGGGAGAGGGAGAGAGCAAAATGAACGCGTGGATTCTACTCCAGGGGGTAGGATTTATGAGGCAATATTCTGCGTAAAAAATTCTTTGGACATGGAATTTGGCAAGAAAATGGCTTGAGGGTGATCCTATGCTGATATTGTTTTTGCTCAATGAAATAGTCTTTACCTCCACGACGAAGAAACATGTAAAAATCGTCGAAATACTTTTCAAACACAAGCGTTCAAATCCAACATTGCCATTGCTACTATCTTAAAATTTTGCAAAAATTACCTCGATAATGAGTTCGAAACATTGATCAGAATTTTAAATTATTATTTAAAATTGTCTTTATGTATAATACATCAGTTAATCAGTCAATTTCTCAGTTGCTTTTTCATTAAAGATCAAAAATATGAAATATTATTCTCAAAACAGATATGCTCATGAATACGTAATCTCACCACTGAAGGCGTAAGTCAATATGCGATTCAATAATACTGAAATTTATGTGTTATCATATTTGACTTATCAAATATGAATACCTATATTTACAATTTGGAGAGAAAATCGGAGTAAACTCGTAGGACGAGTGATAGTTTTACTTCAGTGGCAAATAATTTTAACTTAGTGAAAGTTGGTAGCCACGCATCAAAATAAATTTTTCCATTTGGATACGTATGTGATGCATAGAGATAGAAAAGGGGATCAATGCGATTCTGTTACAACAACTAGGAAAGATTATTATTATATATTATAAAGATAGATTATTTCAAAGTACGATAGAAATGAAAGCTACAAAGTTATCAAATAAATAGTATTTCATGAAAATTGTTTGAACTTCGAACAGCAAAAGCAATGTTTTCCCTCTTTTAAGACACACAGTCCCCGAGAAAAGGGGAATGAAAAATATATTTGACATTTAGATAGCCCAGTGTATATTAGATAAGTCGTTCATCGTCGAATCTTAACAATTGACAACGAAAGGTTTAGGGTCACCAGTGATGACCAAAAGATAATCATTAGTTTAGCTCCAAGTTTGAACCCGTTGCTGACTCGTATGTTCCATTGGATTGAGTATACTGGTTTTCTTCCAATTTATTGCACTGAGAAAATGGTATTTCGATATTTGAAAAAATAATATTTCTTCAAACAAATTTAATACCTAATTTAACATTTGGCTGCATTTTTAGAACAATTTTATTTCAATGGATTAAAGCAATCAAACATCAAGAAGCACTTTTTAACGGTAGCCGTTTAGGGAGAATAAATTGGGTAAACTAAAAAAATCAATCTTTAAATAGGCTCTGTGGATCCCAGACTGTTATAATTTAGTGATTTGCTATCCCAATAAAATTGAGGTTTGATTTTTTGCTCTATATTAAGGTTAAATAACGGTGAAAATCAGATTTCGGTTTGAAACATCACTATTTAAAAAGTTTTAAATCGGTCTTACGGAAGGCACGAATACAAGGAAATGGTTAAATATTTCCTTATGAAGTATGCGGGTGAATATTGGGACCGAAATACTCAAATAATAGGACATTCTTTATCGCATAATTTGGAATCAAGATATTTCACATCCAATATGTTCTTGATTATTACTGAAAAAAACGAGGCGTCAAAATTTTTAGAAACAGGTAAGGTTAATAACAAAATAGTCGTTTCATTCATTCTTTTAAGAATGCATGCGCTACTAATGCAATCAGATCATCTATACATTGAGAGAATAAGACTATCTAATGAAAATGTGTCATTTCTTAGCACTTCTCCAATTGTTTATTTGCTTTGCCCTTTCACCTACTCTGTGGAGTTGATATTTGGTCATTTAATGAAGTTATCGACAAACATGTTCACTTATGGTATGTAGGTTTAAGTGCAAGATCCTTGATAATATTCCATAGAAGCTCAAATAAAAATATAGAGTTAAATTTTTTACTTAAAATTTAACCTGAACGTAAATTACAACCCTCAATGTTACTTAGGGGTGAAATTCAGTGGTTAAACTTTTTTTACCACGAAATAACAGGAAAAAAGAGCTAAATATTGCTAACAGCTTAGTTCAAAACATATGAATACACATGCAAAAGTAAAAAAACCAATACATTTAAAGAAAGTATTGATATGTTTTTTCTTTAGAATGTCAAACAAATACAAAAAACTCAAATAAGGAACTATTGGAAAGTAAATTTTAAAATGACGTCAGAGAGAAGTAAAACTAAGGTTATTTTCCAGAAAATGGCAAAAGTTTACTTTTATATTAAGGAGGTGACATATTTTCGAACATCCCCATTAGATTCCATAAAAGACTTCACTCTGGATATATGCATGTATGCTCATGAACCTTATCTTATTTGACTATCAATAGTATTGTGAAACAAGAATCGTGGATTTTTTTTAGAAAAGTGTGAGCAGAAAAAAAGAAAACTCATTGCTGATATTCAAGTTTCAATCAGATATGAGATTTTGTTTTCGGGAGAAGTAAGTATTTCACTACAGTGAAGCGCACACAACGACGATTAGGACGCCGTAGAGAATCAAGCGCAGCGATTCCCGTTATCCTCATAAATTTGTCCATTTAGCTCTCGAATGTTTCGTACGGAATGAGGAAACCCGTCGTGCAGTAGTCAGGCGAAAAAAACAAACTACTCTATGGCGTGGCCTGGCTCAATATCGTCTCGAAGGGCGCCTGGAGTTTATTTTCCCCTTCCTTCTCCCCAACCCCCTACCGCTCCCTCTCTTTCTCGGTGGGTCGCGGAAGATGCAGATCGAATGCGGAGGAAAAGAACAAAATATTATCCAACCGTCGTCGTTCCGGAGTCAGTCAGCGAGGCGAAAAAGGAGGCGGGACAAAATACGAGGAGCGGGCGGATTCGAGAGAAGGGAAATGATTATGCGGGGGCTTGCGACGAGGAGGCGGTTGGAGACCGAGGGGGTGAGTGGTGAGGGGAGGGAGTAAAGATGTGGAGTCGCCTAGAGATGGAGAGTGGAAGGGAAGAGATCGGGGGAGTTGAAAATAAGAATGGAGAGAGGAAGGATGCTCTCGGAGTGCGTACAGCCTCTCGGGGAAGGCAGATATGGAGGCGAGGGAACGAAGGGAGTAGCTTCAGAAGAAGCGAAGAAAAGATGGGAGGGCGAGAAGGAATTCTGGAAGAAAGAAGGGTGGTTAAGATCCGAAGGGGCGGGAAAGTAAGAAGCAAAGGGAAGGAGGGGAACCTGTGATCTTCCGTTTCGCTCGACCGGAGTGATTTTCGCGGTGCACCACGCCCTTGAGACGAAAGAGCACTCCAAAGAGGAGGGCGAGTTGAGGCAGGAGACAGCGGAGAAAAAGAGAGTTTTGGAGATTGCAGGGGAAGGCAAGCCGAGGGGAGACCGACCAGATCCACCCGAAAGGTGAGAGAAGCACAAACATTTCAAAAAGACAGTGCAGAAGAGTTAAACGAAGAAGTGAACGGAAAGGAAGCGTATGTATTTTAAAGTTAAAATTCTCTTTATCCAATTTTTACAGTGACTCGCGATACTAACAGAAAATGAACCAAACTTATTTTCATCTACTAGATTCAAAACAAATTTAAACACTAGAGAACAGACAAGGGATGAGAAAGTCAAATAACCGCAGGAAGGAACAAAGAAATTGAGATAATAAAGTTTCGCTTGTGGATGTATATCTGGAAAATGACTTCGAATAGACACGAAAGATCATTTTTTTATAGATGTAAAATATATTAAAAGAACAAATATTTTCCATTTACTTCCCGAAGAAAGAATCAAAATGATAAATAACTGAGGGAGAGACAAAAGAAAGACTCGGTCAAAACCTAGATTTCGATGGATTGTAGACATTATAATGGCCATATTATTATGATTTGGAATAGAGACCTCTTTGGCTAATAGACTTAATTGTTAAATACGTCTTTAATGGAATTATAATTGTTCTGATAAAGAGGACAGGGAAACAAATGAATGATTGATACCGAATTTCAAAAACACCACGGTGCTGCAGATTGCCTCTTTGAGGGTTAAACCTGAATGGGCCAGTTTACACATTTGTTGGAGTGGAGAGTGCTGGGAGTGAGGTGAAGAACTCATGGCGAGTGGTGGAGGGCTGATGGGAGCCCTAAATAGGGAAAAGGAAAGAAACAGATTCTGTGGTGAGACTGTGCGCGGATAATAATAAATAAAGAAAAAACTGTGGAGATAGATGGAGGGATTTAAAGAATCAGGGGAAAACTAAGGACAAGAAGACGGAGGGCAAGGCAGACGGGCGTACAAACGACGTCATTCTGGCGACCCCGGAAAGGGGAGACCATCGGACACACTCTTACACTTAACCCTCAACAGTGAGAGGGCGAATGAGGGCGGGTGTGTGAGGGAGAGGGAAAAGAATGGGGAGGGGGAAAGGCTAGGAGAGTAGAGGACGACGCATGGTGGGAGAGGAATTACTTTGGGCAGGAGAAACGTGGGAGGAAAGCGGGAGGAGGGGTCCGAAGGGAAACCCTTTACCCGCGGAGTCCTTCCCTGCAGGATAAAAGATGAACTCTCTTCCCTCTCATCCTTGTTTTTTATTCTTCGAGACCGCGTCCTCCAACCGCCGCCCGTTCCCTCCACCCTCCAACCCCCTCGCTCCTTTCGGCCCCGTCCGGGCCATCATCCCCCACCTATTCCATTCCCATCCCCACCTTCCCAGGTCCCTTCCCCGTCCGCCCACGTAACCTATTTCTTCCCCCTCCCCCTCCACGAAAACCAACGACATTTTGAGTCAACCTCATCCCCACAATCTCGATAAAAAGTAAATATATGATGAATGTATACATATATATGTGGCGGTGTGTCTGTTTAAATGTGTGAGTGAGAAGGTTTAAGCGGAAGCGGGAATTCGTGGAAGGTACGAGGTAAAGATGAGGATGGGGTGAGGGGATTGAGTGGAAGAGGTAGGAGCGGGAGTGAAGGGAGGAGAAGCCCATGTTACAGGTTTTGGTCTTGTGGAGGGTACGGGGGCAGGAGGTTGGACGGGAAGAAGGGGAGGGCGCTGTCTTTCTCTCATAATATGCCTCCTTCCCACGGAGCTCCGCGGCGGAGGCGCGTGTGTGGAAGAGGCGAAGGAGAGAAGGGGAGAAGAGGGTGAGTGAAAGAGGGAACGTGAGGGAAATAACTGGATGAAGAGGAGAGAATTAAATGGAAGGGAGCGAATTGCCGAGGAGGGATTAGGCCAAAGGGATTAGGAGAGGTATTGAAGGCGGAGGCGCCAGAGGAAGAAAGAGAGACGGCTAAGAAAGAAGGCGCTTGTGTAAAGGGAGAGCTATCTTGCGACGGAGGAGGCTTCATCTCAACTTTATTAGCAGAAAAGGCGGAATTTCACCGAAAGCTTTATCGGTATTGAAGCGGAATTGAACAGGCGTCGGGTTTTGTACGGCGGAAAATCCGTCGCGCAGCAATTTGACGCCAGAAATAAAAAAATTAACGCTCAAATTTAAAAATATACACTATTTATAAACTTATGTGTCAATAGCCTTTTTAAATATACACTTCTTTTTGTTGAAAACGATCCCTCTAAAACTCTATCGCGCAAGATCAGTAGACATCTCTATGAATCTAATATCTAAAATTAATTTGAACCATGGCTTGGAGGAATTGTATAAAATTTTTATGGATAGAAATTACAGTCGAGAACATAAAATCTGCATGATTGACTTAGTTCAAAATTATAAATAAATATAAATATGAATATATATATATATATATATATATATATATATATATATATATATATATATATATATATATATATATATATATATATATATATATATATATATGAAATGGACACTCTCCGGCGACGAACATACACAAACACACAGATACAAAATATTCAACACAAAAAAACACAAAGAAGGGACACTCACATTATGAATTTGACGTTTCGACGGCCCGACCGTCGTCATCAGATGATTCTGATACATACAAATACATACTGTGAGCGTCCTTTCTTTGTATTTCTGTGTGTTGAATATATTGTATCTATGTTTTTGTGTGTGCATATATATATATATATATATATATATATTGCTATAAATGATACGTATATAGTATGTGTGTGGTTATGCTGAAATCCCTTTACCGCTGGTGCTCTCCTTGTAGACCCACTCAAAAGCCCAAGATGACACCGAAGATCGGTTGCGGTCGCAATAAACCCCAATGTGGACGATTAATTACTCATGTTTTTACTGTCATGTGAGGAGAGAGATCTGAAGTTGGAAAGGCGGTTGGTTAGGGCGGAAATGAAGTGGGAAACGTCAAGGGGGGAGTTGGAGGAATGTGAGGAGTCGGAGGAGATGGGAGCGGGAGGGCGACGGCAAAAGTGGGGGAGTGGTTGAGGTGAGATGGCCGGGTGGGAGGAGAAAAGGGCGATGGATCAAGGGGGGGAGAATGGAGAGGGAAAGGGTAGAATAAAGGAAAAATGGGCGGCCGAGGATAGGGGGTGGCAAGGCACGGGATATGTGGGCGGGAGAGGATTTGAAGAGCGGCGGAGGTTGAAGAGGAATGGCGGAGTCGGACGTAGGCATTTATGTTGAGTCTTAAAAAAAGATGCCATAATGGGGAGAATGTGCAAGTTGTCAAGCAGCGTTTGGGCAACATTATTCGGAATGAGAGGAGTCAATGATGCTTAAAGCACCAGGGGATGACAAAAATGTCATTTGTACAAAAACCTCACAGCGAGTGAAGGAAAAACCGGACGTTCACTACAGTAAACTATGGAAAAATATTCCCAAATCCTATTAACCTAGCAAGAAAAGGAAATATGGTACGCATGCATATAGAATTTGCTTCATTAATGCGTGGAGTTAATACATGAAAAAATGTAATCACGCTGATATTTAAGCGATGAATATATTAATTGGTGTTAAGACGATTACCGAGTAATACGTGGCAAAATTCGAAGATACTTCATGAGAGTTAGGCGTTTCCACCTTGTGAAGTTCAATTCAGAAAATTTTGATTTATTTCTCCTTTAAAGCCATACTTTCTCGTACTGAATAGGGTCGGATTTCAAAACAAAATCTAAAGGAATACAACTGTATACTGGCACGCAAAAGGGTGACTCTGTACGCACTCTCTACGTGAAAATTCACCATCACCATCGAATATTTTTCCAGTAACTTCAGAATTTGGTTTTGCAAAGCCATAGTTAACTCATGCGGATTATACGACTTTCCTATTTTCTATAGACATGGCCAAAATCAAGCTGTAATATAAAATATAACAATGATATTTACCAAAGTTACAACCACTCCATGAAAGGCTTATAATTAAACATAATAAATAATTTCACTCTAAAGTTTTATTCGTTCTTGCTTAAGAACATACTCTCATTAGAAATAACGTCTATTTAACTATATCTTGGCAAGTGATAAAAAATGCAGTCGTAACAGGGGAGATATAAAATCTTGTAAAAATGTAGAAGCTATCCCGTGGACACGAAATGCATTTTTTTTAGATAATGGACGTCAGCATTGGATTTCAAGAAAGAGCGAGGTGGGTGTTGCGATAATTTCTTTCAGCTTCTTCCGTCTTGCCTTTCTTTCAAATACTTCCGTTGACCATCTTGATCCAGAGATTTTTTTCTCGAATCACCGGCCATAACTTCTTTTCATCTGTCCATTCTCCTCGTAGCATCCTGCATAAGAAAGGGCATGAAAAATGATGGAAGAAGGAGAAGAGAGCCGCTATTATTCTCTGGATAGAAAGAGAGGATTAGGAAGAGATGGAGTGTGAAGGGGGGGACGGAAAAAGAGAAGGAGAAGAGGTGGTATAGAGAGAGAGAGAGGAGTAAAATGATGTGACATTGAAGGAAGTAGAGAATTCGAAAAATGCGAAAAAAGTATTAAAAAATAAAGCAAAGACCGGGAAAAGTTGTCATTACGAACAAGCAAAAAATTTCAAGAACACTTCAACCTGGAATTATCTCGTTTTGCTGTTAATTTTATATTGTTTTGGCTGCGGAGAGTGGTCGCCCTCCAGAACTTGCTTCCGTAAACCTCGCCAATCGCAGCAATCCACGCCCACCCACGCCCCTCCCACCCCAACCCCACTTCCTCCTCTCCTCACGGCCTCCACTCGCCGTATTTTTGCCGTCGCGCCCTGCCTTTCTCTTACCCGGGCCGCCCGCGCGCCACTGCGGATTCACGGGCGACCACCGCCGTTTCGCAATCCCGGCCCGGAATGAGAGGGGGAGGGGGCGGCGGGAGGAGGGGGCACAGGTTTGGGAGTGTGGGTCGAAGGGAAAGTGGAGGGAGTGGTCGCGACGGGGGATGAGATTGGGTGAGGGTGGGGGACGGGCCTAGGAGGGGTCGGGAAAAAGCGCTCAAATTTTCCTCTCTATCATCCTTCCTTCATTTTCTCCCCAACTCTATCCAAGCCCCTCTCGGGACAGGTCCCCTTCTCCACTCCCTCCATCCCCATCCCCCCTTTCCAAAAATTGTATTTTTCTCTTCGAATTTCATCTTTTTCACCTTCTCTCCTCATTACTTCCTTTCTCTCTTTCTTCGGGTTTCGGAGGGAGGAGGGATTTGAGTGGGTGGGTGTATATGGATCCGCCGGAGATGGGGGCAAGGACGGTGGCACTCTTGGGCCGAGGCGGAAGGGGGCGGAATGGGAAGGGAGGGATCGGAGGTGAGGGACGGGCGAGGGGTTGACGGGAGGAGGATTCGGTTGGGAGGTGGCCGGTGGAGTGGGTGGTCGGCTGAGAGTGTGCGGGAAAGAGTGGCGATGGGTTTTAGGGGCATAGCCGGGAGGAAGAGGTGAGCGGGATAAATAAGTGAGGAGGATAAGGCGGACGGAGGGTTGGGGCGGGAGGAAGGTTTTGGAGGGGGTTGGGTGCGCGGGAGGATTTTCGGGGTCTGGGGTGGGGGGGGGGAGCAAAGGGGATGTCAGGGCGATGAGAGAATCAGGATAAAGCGGTGGTGTGCGCGTATTCAATTATAGCTTACCGTGGATGGCGACTGATGGGGTGGGTACATTGAAAACGGACAATAACTGGAACGAAAGGGATTGGTGGAGAGAAGGGCACGTGACTTCGTTATGTCAGGACTGATCGGAAACTGAAAAAAATAAGCGTTTTCCATTTATGGTCTTTTCTATCCTTCTCGAATCGAGTCACATAGTCTTTGAGCGTTGAAGCTTCTTTTGATCAATATACGACACTGCGCATCAACTTACTTCCCATTTAATTCGTGAAGATCGGATTTTTGATTTCTAAAAAAGGAAATAATCGAGGAAAGTTTCATTGGGTTTGTTATAATTAGAAAAAAAATGTTAATATGAATTTGAGATTTTAACCATTAAAATATCCCATCTGAAAACGACCATAATAGCATCTTCAACCTTTGGTCAAACTAATACACTCAGTGGAAAAAGCCTGCCAAAGATTTTTTCAGAAGTAAGATGAAGAGATGAAAATTTGCAAACGCTGGACGGAAATAAGGAGGAAATGAGTTAATGGAAAAGAAATCGATCAGTTGCTCCTCATTGGAAATTTATTTGTTTCCTTAGTGGGGTGGCGGAGGGGGATAACCGGAAGTGGGTGGCTCGCCGCAGTGAGGGATTGGAAGACTTTTGTGCTACACAAGCAATGGGGCATCAGGGGATTTGAAGAATTCGGAAGGGGTTTGAGCACAACAGACTGGAATGGGAACGCTGGACCACGTCTACTCGAAAGTTATTTACTCAAGTTCACTGTTCGGGTTAACCAGAACTTTGGGTTGGCGATTATAGGAAATGAGAGAAGTTTTGTGTAACACAAACACTGGCGTATTAAAAGGTTCGTAGATTTTAACTCAAATAAAGTGAGGGGCAAGATGTATTAAGCGTTGGTTCATTATTTAGGAGAAAAATGAACGGTGAATTAAGACAGGAAGTGCGGTGATTCGGCTTAACCCCAAGGCTTCCGTGTTTTTTCATTAAAACACCCTCAGAATTGGGTTAAGTTAGGGAGACTTTTTGTAAACAAAAGACGCCTATACGTATAAAAAAATGACGCTTGAATGTCTAAAAAAAACTTTGGATCAAACATTTATCGTCAGTAGCCAAGGGAAAGGATATTGAGTTTTGGATTGAAACTAGTGTAAGAAAATTTGAAAACCGAAAAGGGCGAGAAAGGGGGAAACTAAAAACTGTTTGAAGATATAAAAGAAAGGTGAACGTCGGGAAATTGAGGAGGGAACAAAATGAACGCATTGACTTCGTCCGAAAAATCTGGCAACGAGAAAGATATTTTGGGCAAGAATAATCCATGTTTAGCATTATAGAAGATTGTACCGAGATAAAAGGAGGTTAATGGAATCTATTTAGGTCGGAGTTTGCAGAAAGGAATGAAAAAATGTAAACTAGGGCATCCCTGTGGAAAGTATTTACACAAATCCAGGTTTACTTTTCTTTTTTCTATTAGTGCACATTTTTGAGATATGGAAATTGCGGAATCTGTAGAATAGGGCGGGGTATCATTTATTCCATAGATTTGCCACACAACACTTTTCTTGTTATATGACTGTTTCTTTTCGATTAACATGCCCCAAGTACAGAATGTGAGCTCAAAAGTGAGAAGAAACTCGATTGACCTCACCATACAAAGGAAAAGGAAAACCTTCGGAATCTGAATTGAGAAGTCACATATGTAGCATTAAATTAATAGATTTACCAGGTAGAAAATATGCTCACGGGCCAGTCGAATACTTAGGTGTGATAACGCAAGTGTATAAGCAGCATTTATTCTTTTCTTTGCTTTCCTTGCTCAATCACACCAATATAAAAAAACAAATGAATATAACTTTCCAAATTTTAGCAATTACACTGCGCTAATATTTGACGATAGAAAACCCCAAAATAACTTAAATTTTAAAAATATTTTGAACTCGTATAAGTCAAAGGAAAACGTTTTTGTTTTCCTTTGATTCATACGATAATTTTGGAGCATAATATTCTAATATAGGTATGCCATGGTCACATCAATTACGTCGGAGTCCTCTATGGAATATTATTTTCTGTAGAAATCATAGTTTTATTATTTTCGCAATTTTATACCAGCATTTAAATTCTGTGTCATAAAAACAAACATTACCTAATATTTTATATCTCTTACAAAATGGATCTTTATCATATTCCTCATACTATGGAACGGACAGGACTATGATCAAATGAAGGTTAATACATACTAACATGGACTCTCAGACCTGTGAAATTGAGGGTGTGTTAGAATTTAGACACGTTTTGTCCACCCCTGATGACATTTACCACGGGGGTAGGAACTTAAAATCTTCGTTGCCTGCCAGTTGAAAGTGTGAAGTAAGGGCCCGCTAATACGAAGGCTCCCTCAATAAAAAATAAACTCACAGGTTTATGAGTTTGTTGTGCAGCAGACTCTATGAAAAGTTCAAGAGGTCTTGGTTGCAGAGGGAGAAATTTGACTTCCTGGACCTTCCTAATTCCCTCTGTCTCCTGGAGCATAGACCCAGGGAGAGTAAATCGTGCCCTAACGAGTGTGGAACCGTCTTCAGCTCAACCACGCGCAAAAAAGACAGCGATGGAAGGAGAGGATGTGGAGCAAGGGGTGAAGAAAGGAAAAAGGGCACGAGGAATAGGATTGTTCCCCCAGTTTCGTGCCTCCTCACACCAGTCCCTGCCCTCTCCCCATTTCCAGGCACACCGTCGCCGCGACCGCTGTGCCCTCTACCTTCGCCGCATCTAAACGTTCCCCGCGGGAGCCGTGAAAAGTGAAGAGAGCGAGCGAGGAAAGGATAAGGAGGGGCAAGAAAGGTTATGATTTGAGGGTGGAGGGCGTATTTGAGTGGGAAGCCCGCCTACGAGGGACCAGTGGTGCCGGGGACGGATGGTGGTGGAGGATTTTGGTGGGGAGTTGGGAGAGAGAGAGAGGGGTGGCCGTGAGACGTGCGGGTCATGGATGAGGAGGGGAGACGCGGGAGGAGGAGGCGTGCGATGGGGGGGAGGAGAGGGCGGTTAAGGCGGCCTCATCGGGGACGACTAGAAGGAACCTAGCGCGGCTATGCGGGAGAACGGAGATACAGGGGAAGGGAACGGAGCGAGGAGGTGGGTGGAGGAGGGTGAATGTGAGAAGAATTTAGGCGGGTGGCCATATTTAAGGGTTTAAACAGATCGGAGTTTCTTTTTATTCTTGAGAGACAGGGAAAGAAATAGTGGGCGTGGAAAAGGGGAGAGAGGAATGGAAGGGAAGGAGGAACGAAAGAGGGGATGGATGAATGAGGTGCGGGAGAAGACACGAGAGACAGAGAGAGAAAACGGGGCACTCCATGGGCATGATAATAATCCCAAGGGAAGAGCGCCACTCAGTATTTTGTGAGACGAAGATTAAATAAGAGTGTTTTTCTGTCCCTCCTCTCTCTCATTCTGCGGTTTAGGGCCTCGAGCCATTTTGGCGGAAGGGATGACAACAAATACGGAAAAATATGGAAGGAATGTGAGGAGATAGAGGAATAAGGGCAAAGGAGTGGGCGGCGAGGCATTTCTATTGTTTGTGAATAACTGGTGAGCTGCTCGTAATGGAGTAATGAGAAGGGAGTGGTTCGGGTCGAGTCAGAAGGGAATATAAAGGGAGTCTGGTAAAAAGGTTCGGAATGGAGATGATGAGGCGGACGAAAAGCGGCGTCGGAGCGTGATCGGGGCATAATGAGGTTAGGAGGGATTCGAGGAGATATTTCACAATATGGAATGGTTGAGAAGGAAGCTTAATGAATTAATTATTTACCCTCATACGACCGTGAATGAGTTATCCTTCATTGATTAGATTCCATGGTTTTATGCCTTTGAAAAAATGCTTTATAAACTATTAAAAAGTATTCTTTAGATAGCTATTTAATGCAAGGTTATGCTGTACATTAAAAAAAATGCATTGGTCTTCTAAAATACCCATAGCTATAGCAATCTAAAAAAATACAAAATGCATCACATTTAGTAAGATAGGTTTTCCAAGATTTACTCGTGGGAAAGTTTTCATAATTTAGTACTCAACATCTAGGGTTACATAAATATCTAGTTTAATAGTACGCCTGTCATGTCCACTATTTAATGTTTCCAGAATTCTGCCAAAAGTTGTTAGCTCATGTCTTTCAGGCAAGAAAGGATAGTTTTCCACCTTATAGAGTTATCATTGTTATTATTAGGTAATCTACCGGTTAAGGTAGGTTTTTGGATGAACACAACTATCAAATAAACATTTTGTAACTCCAAACAAAACCCAATCCAGAAACCTACTCTACACCAGGCCCCTCTTCATCTCTGTGTACTTCTTTCCTCCCTTCATCCCGTTCAACATCCCTATCCTGTTCCTGCCCTTACCTCGCTTGCCCAACATTCTCCCCTCTATTACCTTCTTCAACATTCCACTACCGCTGAATACGCCTTTCATCCATTTTTCCTGCCTCCATAGGATTTCTCTCAACAAACCCCTCTCCTCACCCACCATCTCCAGCACTTCCTCATTTTTCTCCTTTCGGTCCATTTCACCTTCTCCATTCTTATTCATTCCATTCTCCATTCTTGTAGAGTTATGAACCTTAAAATTGCAATGAGATAATGTTGAATAATATTACTGCCACGATGATGAAAGTAATATTCTTTCTCGTTGTTTTTGTGAATTTATTTTGTAAAAATCAAATTTTCAGATCCATGGGTCGTAGGAAGTCCTTAGAAAATCCACGAGGTGAAGCTCGCAGTATCAAAAAAGTTTACATTTTAGTAAACCTCATTACTCACTAGACTGCTCTTAATGTTTCATGTAGATCCATCTCATGGTTTTATTTATATAGTCGGTTGAAGCACAATACATATTTATTTCGAGAAATGGAAAAAAGAGTCCATTGCTGTGATTAACTACTTCTATTTAAAAGAATTAACTCTGAAAGAGGCCTTAATTGAGTTAGTTTAATTTACTAGGACTTCTGCTTCTGTGCTTGTTACTGTTTAGAATTGAGTGAATGAGTTTAAACGCAGCTGTACTTCTAAAAAGAAAATCTCGGCAAGATGGGAGCCGCGTTTTCTCTCAATGGAGAATAACGGCAATTGTGTGGGCGATTTGGTGGGGGCTTTTTGGTGCTTTTCTATTGCTAACCCGACGAGTTTCAGCATCAATACATAACTATGAGTGAAACATAGAAACACAATTTTTCACACAAAGGTCAGTCCAAACAGTGGGTTTCTAAAGGTAATCGGGCTCTGAAGAAGGCGGAGGCCGTAAAATCAATGACAAGGTGATGGCCAAGGAGTTTTGGAATGCACGCAGAATTATCTACACTGATTACTTGTAAGAATGAAAAAAACAATGAATGGAGAGTATTATGCGTCGTTTTTGCAACGGTTGTGCAAATAAGTCAAGAAAAAACGTCCTATATTGGCAAGAAAAAAATCTTTTCCATTAAGACAATGCACAGGTGCGCGTCTGCACAGTTTTGATGGCCAATATTAAAGGATTGGAGTACGAATTATCACAACATCCACCGCATACATATGCCTTTTTGAGGACTTTCCAAAATCCTACTTTTGAACACCTTGAAATAGTAGGAAAAATGATGGAAAAGGTAAATCGAAGTAAAAGATATCGATCATGTTGAAATATAAAAAAATCTACGCAAAGAAATTAGTTTTTCTAGAACGACACACGTATGTGACCAAAATAGCGAGTGCCCATATTTATGAATAGAAGTGTTAAAAATGAAACTCTTTTCTGATGCTTGGTTTAAAACTTTCAAAATAAATATATATAAAGTTATATTTCTAGAAAATAAGTTCGTTCTGTGAAGTGCGTTCTGTCATACGATTCTTCTATGCAAAAGGATTTTTGGCTGCTGAAATTCATCGGGAGTTATGTCTAGCTTATGAATCTACAGTTATGAGTGAAGGAAAGGTTAGACATTGGTGCCGTGATTCTAAATATGGACGGAAAAATGTCCACGACGAAGAGCGAAGTGGCAGGCCCAGTATTCTGACCGATGAAATTGTTTCGCAAGTGGAAAAAAACTGCGATGTGATCGTCGATTGACGATTAATGGACTGTCTGAACAATTTATTCAACTTGGACGCACTACTGTCTACAATATTTTCACGGAAAAGCTCGGATACCACAAATTTTGTGCAAGGTGGGTACCGAATATGCTCACCGACCACCACAAAGAGCAAAGAATGTCCAGTGGACGAGAGTTTTTGGGTCGCTGGGAACTCTTTGACAAACCACCGTACAGTAGACCTTGCACCTAGCGGCAACTTCTTCTTCTTCCACTTGAAACACTGGCTCGGTGAACAACGTTTGGAAACAGAAGAGGAACTCAAGAACGGCGTTGTCGATTGGTTCAACCCTCAGGCGGCGAGCTTCTATGAAGAGGGGTTAATGGCGCTGGTGCAGCGGTACATAAAATGCCTAGAAGTGAACGGCGATTACGTAGAGATGTGAAGTAGGTTAGTTGCTAAGTAAAAATATCAATAAATTGTGTTTTACATGAGTATATTTTTTCTTGTGACCAAACGGCTCTTACTTTATGAGCATGCCTCGTGTATATAAATGGCTACTTAAAAATAAAAACATCAATTGAATTACATATATATATATATATATTATATATATATATATATATATATATATATATATATATATATATATATATTCTGATGACGACGGCCGTGCCGTCGAAACGTAAATATCCAATGTAAGTGTCCTTCTTTTATGTTTCTATGTGTGTAGTGTTTTTTGTGTTAGTGTTTGTGTGTTTGTGCGTCGCCGGAGAGCGTCTTTTCCAAGTTTATATATATATATATATATATATATATATATATATATATATATATATATATATATATATATAGTACAGTAATCAACCCGAAGGTCGGTTTAGTAGGTGATGGTAGAGCTCACCCATGTACCAAGCCCGACGGCGTGTGAATGTTCACACATCAGGGTAGGGGGGCCAGTTCCTTTCCCTGTGCCGGTTATGGTTTCCCAGGAAGATCTGGTACCCGAAAAATCAACTAGCTTGGGTGGAGCTGCAGGTGCCCAAACTGCCTCGCCCGGGAATCGAACCCGGGACCCTCCGGTCAGTAGTCCAACGCTCTACCCACTGGACCACCTCGACCCGCATATATATATATATATATATCTATGTAATGCGATTGTTGTCAAACGTATATGTGGAGGAAATGATTAAAAAGGCATGGGAAAATTTGAAAAGGTGGGAATGAAAGTCGGAGTGGAATTCGTAAAATCGGTTAGGCATGCTGATGACCAAGCATTAGTTGCTCAGTCAGCCAAGGGGTTGCAAGCATTGCTGAGTGAATTGGAGGTTCAGTGTGATAAATATGGGATGAGAATCAATATTAATAAAACAAAGGTTATGCGATTTTCCAGAAAGAAAAAGGCTAAGCTAAACATCAAATAGGAGGGGAAAAATAGAGCAGGTAGAACAATTTACGCATCACGGAAGTGTTTTGGACCAATACAGTCAAAGTAGTAGGGACGTACGGAGAAGAATTGCGCTAGGCAAGGATGCTTTCTCAAGGAGGAGGGAGTTGATGACGGGGACATGGAGTAGGGAGGTTAAGGCAAGACTCGTAAAAACTCTGATATGGAGCGTAGCTACGTGCGGAGCTAGGTACGGCGCGGAAACGTGGTCGCTGAAGCAGGAGGATAGACGTAGACTGGAGACATTTGAAATATGGGTGTGGAGAAGAATGGAGAAGGTGAAATGGACCGAAATGAAAACAAATGAGGAAGTACTGGAGATGGTGGGTGAGGAGAGGAGTTTGTTGAGAGAAATCCTATGGAGGCAGGAAAAATGGATGAAAGGCATATTGAGCGGTAGTGGGATGTTAAAGAAGGTAATAGAGGGGAGCATGTTAGGCAAACGAGGAAAGGGCAGGAATAGGATAGGGATGTTGGACGGGATGAAGGGAGGGGAGAAGTACAAAGAGATGAAGAGGGACCTGATGTAGAGTAGATTGCTGGATTGGGTTTTGTTTGGAGTTACAAAATATTTATTTGATAGTTGTGTCCATCCAAAACCTACCTTAACCGGTAGATTACCTAATAATAAAAATAAATAAATATATGCATATATATATATATATATATTCGATTGATGTTTATGGAATGGATGGATGTTTTAGGTTTATGGAAATATAACTTTACGACACTTAATATTTATATTTTAATAATTCCAATGCTTTATATTCCCCTTCAAAATTGTTAAAAAACAAAATAATTATATTTCAGGGTATAAGTAAATTTCTTAATATTTATCCCTTTCTTAAGTTTGTTAATTACTATCAATACAAAACACAAGTTTGTATAAAAGCTATCTGTAACAATGTTTTCCTGACGTTTGCGTAAAGTGCTGAATTCACACTGTCGGTTAAGTGTTCGCATAATCGCAGATCGCATTGGCATAAAAAAGATAAAAGTGTGCGTACATAAATAGCACTGAAAATTTGCGCTGCGAAAGATCTGCGCTAAACTTGTCTCGAAGGGTTTGACGGACGACCAAGAGTCGATTGATTTTCTGCTTGCAAAATCTTCTGCAACTGCATCGCGACGATTAATGAACCCCGTAATAGTAGTGACTTGGCACCAGAAGGCTATTTCTTATTCCCTAAAATGGACCGGAATGGTTTGGTGGGTAACGTACAGGATTGCCACCGAGAGGCCTCTGGCCCAAATCCTGGACACAACAAATATTTTTCAGTGGTATCCCGATCCCTTCTTGAGGTGCTTTGTGGAGAGAACTTTGAGTGAGTACGACATCCGTCGGATGGGACGTTAAATTGCAGACCCCTTGGCGCCTTTTGACAAGAGTAGTCTAATGCCGAGGCCGGGTATCTCTCCACCCTTCCTTTCCCAATAATCCCTAATGACGAATATGACCTCAGCTTTCGGTCGTCTACCCGTAAAAACTACTACTTGAAAAACTCAAACCCTCCCTCAAAGGACACCACCATGGAACCCTGAGTGCCCTCAAAGGTGCTTGCACGCGTACCCTTAAGGATCTTCTGGAATATGCCTACCAGGGAGCCTTCGAGCCTTGGAAAAGTCGCTGAAAAAAGTGTTTCGAAGCCCAAGGGATGTAATAAGAAGAATTTTGAGGCATTGTATCAATATCTGAAATAAATCTCTTTTTCCGAAACTTTTTCCGATACTTTTTAACAAACTATAAAAAGTTCACAATGTGGCTAGGTGAAATGTTTTCTCCCTTTCAGGATATATTTGTTACTTCGCTTGTCCCCGGAATCCTGATAAACTCTTCATGAATTACAATTAGGTGTCTCAAGTTCTGCACTATCAGAGTTGATACCTCAGAGGTGTCCCTGGAATCGAACCCGGGTCCTCCGTTGAGGAGTCTATTACCCTACCAATGGAATGTCGCCGTTCTGTGTGTATTCATACTAATGTCAAAATTCAACGAATACTCCAGAAATATAAATCTAAATTAATAGAGTGCATTACGTCATATTTTAATACAAAAGGCCTGCTCGACAAACAGTACATCGTAAATTAATAGGAGAAATAACATTGACATTTATTTGAAAATTCAAAAGGAAGGAAGGAACATCATTGTTCAAAAAAGTATTTTAGATCACTACTAAAAGCACTTTTCTTGCAGATGATAATCAGTCAAATCTTTCTATAATGGAGCCGTGAATACACGCAACCGGCATTACTCAATTGTACTACACAATGCGTTCTAATACACACAGGCTGAAATGGAACCCAAATTGAAGATGGCAAATGAAGCTTTCTTTCATTTAAGTATGAAGTTAAGCGACGAAACTGCTCTAAAATAAATTATCTCTACACACTTGGAGATTTATACCGGTTATAATTTTTGGAAAAAATATCATTGCTGAAAATTTAAAAACGATCAATGTAAAAACAATCTTTACGATGAATTATCATATCATACCACGCATTTTCGTATCGATTTACATCCATTGTACGTGTCATATTTATCTAGCATATACTATCAAATTTAACAGCAATAAATCAATGTCACGGGATGCCTAATAGACGTAAGAATTTAAACAGCGTTATGTAATAAACTGTATGCCTTGCTCTTTTCACTAGTACAATACTTGAAGTCATTTTAGAACACAATCGTTATATTTTGAATGATAATTCAAAATATGTACAATGTTATCGTTTTAATAACTCAGTGTAAATAATTTATTGATATCATGCCGATTTTTAAATGAAAGAATATACTATAAAGACAGTACTTCTATTAATAAAACCAAATGATACTCTGGGAGTTTATGAGATAAATAGCAAAACGACAACTGCAGTATGAGTAAGGTTTGAGTAAATGATACAAAGAGTAAAACAACAAGGGAACTCATTATTTTTTAGTGAACCATCTAATTTCAGGACATGGAAGAATATTTCATAAATAACCTAAAAGAAAATTACAATAGTAAATGTATTTCAAGATGCTCACAGATATGTCTTGAAACAAGGGAATATTTTAAGGATTAGGGGAACAAAAGTTCTTCCAACTCAATGACTCAATTTTTCAAAAATAATTGTTCACATGAAAATAATAAAGAATGGGCGTTTAACACATTTTTATGCTGGTGGTGAGCAAAGCCATATTTTCCACACATGACATTCTTTTATGTTTATGAACAATAATCTTAAATTTAATTATGAGCACTTCGTGTTGGTACTCATTTCATCCTACACACAAAGCGAAACGTCAAATTTAGTAGGAAATTAAGAAAATTAATTTTTACTCGGGTTAGAATTGATTATAAAATATGGCAAGGAATGCATTTACCCAAGCGAAAACATAAAAACGAGCCAGCGATACTTCGACAGAATTTAGGCCTATTGAAGTGGTATTAAAAACCACGAAAAGTTCGTCATCCAAACGGAGCCTTCAAATTTTTACGGACATAAAAGAATAATAAGTCACTGTTGTCGACATGGCGAGGTTACGGGCGAAGATGTTACTGGACGTAAGGTCTCGTGATAAGGTTTGGCATCCATCTTCTTCTTCCTCCTTTTAATTTTATATTTTTAAAGGAGAATAAAATAGGCATCCCAGAAAAGAAAATGGATGGAATAAAACATTTTGAAAATATAAATAAGTTGAGCACACATTGAAGATCTCTTTTAATAACACGTCCACTAACATCTCCCACGGCCACTGAAAACCGCCATACCGTACACTCACGTCAATCCATAAAGTCCTGAGCTATCTGGCAATGCCAAACCTTAAATGCCTCCACAACTTCTCCCCTCCTTCAAAACCCATCTCTCTCTCTACTCCATGTGTGTCCATGTCTGTACGAGATGTTTTTTTTCCTACACTGCTAAACGTGGGACGATGTTCAGGTAGTACGGATTCGAAGCGATGTGACTCTGGGTTGCGAGCGAGTGGTTTGGCGGAGGAGGAGTGGTGGTGAAGGTTGGGTGCATAAAAGCCACGCAGCGAGCGGGAGAGTGGACGAGTGGGTAGGCTGGGCCCTCCTGGGTGGGTGGGAAGGGAGGCGAGAAGGTTGTCGGGGCGAGACGCGAGGCACATATTAGCTTATCTCATTGGGCACGGGGCGAATGGCACCGTCGGCCGTGGCGGCCACCTGCTCCACGCCCGGCGCCGCTTCCCCCGCCTCCCCCGGCCCCCATTTCCCTCTCCCGGCTCTTCTTCCCTCTCCTTCACCCCACTTCACTTCCGCATCCATACGCCGAACGAGAAAAAAATGACTGCGACACGGGGAGTGGAAGGAAGGAGAGAGAGACAACGTAAGAATAAATGGGAAGATATGAAAGAGATGGACTAATTGATCGATTAATTTCATTTTGTTCGTTTCGCTTTAGAATATGTGTCCTCTTTCGTCTGGAACAGAGTGGGGTGGGCAGTGAGAAAGAGAGACACCCGCAGTCGCTATGGAATTGCATATGAGGTAGGCGTAAAAAGGGGGCGAGGTGGTCGGGGGAGGTGTCTTGAGGGTGCGACATGAAAGAGGGTTGGGTGGAGAGAGCCATAAAAAAGTAAGTGGATATACAGGAGGGGAGGGAAAGAGAGGGGCTCGGAGGAGAAAGGAGCGATGGAGTCGGGAGGAAGGCGGACGCATTCAAAAAACAGCTGCAACGCGGGACTCCATCCTCCCGATAAGGCTGCGCGTGATACGTATGCATCGCGTGTGTGTGCACGTGTCAGTGTTGAATGCCACATTCAACAGAGTGGAGGCCGGAAAATTGCCATGCCTCTCTCTCTCTCCACTCCACCCACTTTACTCTCCTCGCTGCAGAACTTTTGGCATTTCAAAAGATAAACCGAAATGGGGATGGAAGGGACGGTGGCCACGGTAAAGTGCACGGGTGTTGAGAAAATGCACGCTCCTGATACTCGCCACGCGCCATTGGAGACTGGGAGAGTGGTAATGGTAAGTGGCGCGAAGGCGCACTCATTTTTAACTCCTCCTCATTTTACGGCCGTAGGAAGTAGCACCAAAGGGGGTGTTCATCACTTTTATTTTTATGGAACAGAATAAAATTTTAACAGTTACCGAGGACTCAAAAAATGTATGCAAGCGGCACGGGACATCAAAATAAAAAAATGAAGCAACTGGCACGCTCTAACTTTCCTCATATTTATGTATAATTCAGGTCTCACGAATTTTTGGTTATAAGTACGTCATTCTGCATATCGTGGTTTAATTTTTCACTCATAATAAGGGTGAAATTTCATTACAAACATACATTTGTTTGATTTGTCGATTCGAGTTTATTACCGTCAATTTATGGCTCCTGCAACTTGAAACTGCGGCCGAAATGGGTCATAATATTCTTTAGCTGCTAGTGCGTAAAAGCTTTAAATGCAACATTTGACTGACTGTTTAACATAATAATTTTTTTAACGGTTCTGAATTTTTAATACTCATAGAGGAAAATTCGATCCGTAATTAACGCAAGACAACCAAACTCAAAATTTCGACCTGGTTTTCTCTGATGAAATCTTTATTTATTGAGAAATTTATATGACAGAGATTTTAATGATTATACAACTTATTCTTTTCATTTATAGTTAAAATAGGAATCGAAGCTCATTCAAAAACAATAGAGACATATAACCTCTCTATTTGGGGTTTTGCAGATATAAAAATTATGAAAATGTGGTCGAAAAAATTGTATTAATTCCTTTTCCTAACAAGGTTATAATAATCAAAGAATTCGCCCATCATATTATCATGATTAACCAGGCATCCTCAATTTGATCAATAAATGACTCGAATGCGTTTCTTGACGCTAGTTTAAAATGAAATTAACACCACATTATGTAAGAGATACTTTTCATATTCTGAAGAATTCACATCTAATTTTGCGGAATAATTAATTAAAGGATTTAGTAACTTTTCATCAGAACTACATAAAATTAATTCCTTAATATTATATGTATGACTCTCCACTATTTTTTTGCATTCCCTTCCACTGTTGTTACTGCAGGAGAGTATACAGTTATATTGTTAAATAGTTAATATAATAAAAAATATTTTATTCTCAGCAATTAACTTAATTCTAATATTTATTAGAGGTAATATAAAAATTTCAGACAGGCTTGGATGGCCCGCGCCAACTATTACATTCTGTGACAAATAAAATGAATAATCTAAATGAGTTTCACTAGATCAATCGTACACAATTTCTCCCTGTCATAAAACAATGCGTATTCTTGTCCACGCTACATATCACCCATCCAATACTCTCCCCTCTATTACCAGAAGTCATTTAATATTTTCTTCTTCACTTCTCATTTCATTTAATTTATTTGGCCAACCATCTCCCTTCATTTACCATGTCTAGCATATTTATGTTTTTTACTCCAGTAACTTTCTCTCCATTAGCATCGTTTAATTTATAATTAATCCAGAATTAATTTTCATGTACCACATTTGGGATTGAGTAGAATGTCGAGCTAGCATTAATTGTAATAATTGGATAATAAATCATAAAACATTGTAAAAAAAGAAAAGACGCATTTAGATAAAAGACCTTTGTTTTCATGGAAAATATTTCGAAAATTTTCCGGAAAAAATCATTCATTTTGCTTATTATTCTGGCTTACACAGCTAGAATATATCGAATTACCTATTCAATGACGAGTTTGTCCAATTCCTCAATGAAAAAAATGAGCACAATCAATTGGAATTCTTTAAAATATGATTTTTTTAGAGTTACGAAACTGTGATTCGAAAGACCTTCTCGCCAGAATGTCAACAATTTTGGAAACAATTGATTATTTCAGAATACGAGTCTTGTGGACATCTCGTACGCCCTTTGAAAAATGCGGTTGATATGGGAGTTGAATGAGTAGTCCTACCTGCCAAGATTTCATTCATAAATTACCTTATTTTAGAATTTTAAATACCTTTATTTTTTACAGTTTCTAATTCACCTATTTTTCAATTTTGAAAAATATCAAACTACTGATCTAAATTCAATGTTTAAATCAAAATCAAACAGTGTCAACATCTTAACGAAGTTTCCATATTCCAGTTTATTTTGGGTAAAGTTAATTGATAAGAGATAGATTTTACGTTTTTGATAGATTACCTAGTTTAATACGTAAAAAACGTCAAAATATTTTTCATCATCATTAGACCAACATGAATTATGAACAGATTGATTATCTGCCACTACATTTTAAAAATATGTTCAAACGCTATTCGTAAAAGATATTTCAATAAAGTCTCAACAATTAATTTTTATCAAAAGGATAAAAACAATTTATTAGCTGACCGACATTGTATGATAGATCTATTTTCTGTTCCCACCTGTCACCTGGACTTTATACTATTTTGAGGTATATATTTTTAAAGTTCAGCTCATATTCCGCTTATAAGTTTCTGTGATGCATACATAAATAACAGTTGGTCGTAATAAATAATTTTTCAAAATTCAGTAAAAAATATCTGTACAAGCAAAGAAGAATTCTAATAAATATTTACCGCATCAATCAATTACTAATCATATGCAGCGTCCGTAAATTTTTATTCAAGAGCAATGATCAGCTAATAATTCAATTAAATTCATGTATTTGCCAATAAAATAATGTATTCTTGAAAATATAATTTTGATTGATAAATTATTTGCTTTTTTCAATGCTCAATATATGTTTATAATACTTTAAAAACGTAGAAGTTTATTGAAATGATGTAGTTACATAAACTGCTTAATGTAAACTCGATAAAATAAAATTATATTATTATAACGGTTAGCACTAACATGCGATACATAAATATTAAAATATATTTAAGCCAATGGTCGAAATAATTTTCAATAAAATATGGCTGGGACTAAATTATTCAATACTTCCATGACTGGATCAACTTAGGAAAAATACCGTTGCTCCGGGATAACTCATCACTGCACTCCAAAACCACTCACCTGAAAGAGAAAGAGGGTGTTAGGTGCGCCAAAATATATCCTTAAATTTATTTATTCAGTTCTTTTAGGATTAGGATTATTAAATTATGAAATAACTCGAGGAAATTGTTATTTATATATGGATCAATTCAAGTTCTTAGTTAGTAAGTTTGCCCAAATAAGATTATTATTTCAAAAGAATTTATAAGGTTCATGCGGTTGCTCAAGGCTTGGAAAATATCATGCCAGAAGCAAGGTTTACCTAAAGTTCAATACAACATGAAGAATTCTGCATGTCCGGGTTTTCACCGCGTTGTTGTTTGAAGCCGACAACAGTTTCGCCGAAGTTTCATCCGGCGTCTTCAGGTCGAAGATGAGGATTCAGATTTTGGCCGTTCTTATATAGGTGGTCCCGTCCGGGTGCTGCTCTCTGATTGGTCCTTTTTCGGAGGACTCTCTTCCACGCGTTATGGAGATGGTAGCCTTCATCTCTATTGAAATTCGCCGGGTTTTTGGCTATCTCAATGGCTTCTCTGATTAGGCGTGGGTAATATCTACTTTCTTTACTTATGATTGTAGCGTCATGGAATAGAATATCATGGCCGGGTTCACTCCATTTATGCTCGGAGATGGCCGAGAGGTGAAACTGTTTGTTCGTAGTAGCCCGGAGGTGTTCTTTCATCCTAACTTTCATAGCTCGGCATGTTTCCCCGATGTAGGCTTTCCCACATGAACATGGTACTTGATATACCCCTTCGTATAGGTCTTTCGAGATTTTGTCCTTCGGTCCGGGGAGCGCGTCCGCTATTTTCTTGGTGCAGTTGAACCTTGTCACCACGTCGTGCTTTTTAAGGATTCTGGCTATCTTCTCGGATGTTCCCGATACGAAGGGGATAGTCGCGTATGCCTTTGGGTCCGGTTCCGTCTGCTTGATTGACTTGTCAGAATCTCGTCTTCGCCTTTCTTCCCTGGCGGTCCTTTTTAGGACCATATCGTTCCGATAGCCGTTTTGTTTTAGTACTCTCAGGAGATGTTTCTTTTCAGTCAGCAAAGAGTCGGCGTCAGAGATTTCATACGCTCTGTGAACTAGTGTGTCCACCAAAGATGTCTTCTGGAGCGGATGGTGGTGAGAGGTTGCGTTTAGATAACGGTCGGTGTGCGTCTTCTTTCTGTAAACAGCATGTCCCAGCTTCCCACAACTCTTCTTTTTGACTAAGACGTCCAGGAAAGGTAGTTGGTTGTCCTTTTCTACTTCCATCGTAAATTTGATGGAATGATGTTGTGAGTTGAGAAATTGAAGAAATTTCCGAAGTTCTGCTGCGCCGTGCTGCCAGATGACGAAAGTATCATCCACATATCTTAACCACATCCTAGGTTTTTTCTCGTACTGATTAAGGATCTTTTCTTCAAAATGCTCCATGAACAGGTTAGCCACTACCGGAGACAGCGGCGAACCCATGGCTGCACCCTCCGTCTGCTCGTAGAATTCTTCGTTCCACAAAAAATAAGCATTCGTGAGGCAATGCTCCACCAGTGTGGGGAAGTCTTCCGGAATGCCGTTGGAGGTTAGGCCTCTGATGATCTCCACCGATTCCTTAATCGGGATGTTAGTGAACAGTGAAACAACATCGAAGCTCACCAATAATTCGTTGCTGTCCATTGTGATCTTTTTCAGGATGTCGATGAAATGCCCGGAGTTTTTCACGAATGACGATGTTTTTCCGATGTAGAACTGTAGAGATTGGGCCAGATATTTCGCCAGTCCGTATGTTGGAGCATCGATCTGGCTGACTATAGGTCGGAGTGGTATCCCCTCCTTATGTATTTTCGGCAGTCCGTATAATCTGGGTGGTTTGGGAGCCGAAGAAAATAGTCCACGTTGTTCTTCCATTGGAATGAGGGATTTCTTTATTATAGCTCTGGTGTTTCGCTCTATTTTTGCTGTCGGGTCGGTCTTGAGTTTCTTATACGTCCCGTCTTGGAGAAGTTCCGTAATTTTGCTCCGGTAGTCCTCTTTGTTCATTATCACAGTTGCGTTCCCTTTGTCTGCAGGTATTATGAGAATGCTCTCATTTTCTTGCAGGTTCCTCAGAGCTCGTCTTTCGGCAGTTGTGATATTCGACTTAGGTGGTCTAGCGTTGCGTAGAATGAGTGCTACTTCTTCCCTTATCTCATCAGCGTCTCCCTTGGGAAGCTTTCGGATGGCCGACTCGATACCAGTTATAATCTTCTCCCTCGGTATCACGGTAGGAGCAATGGCGAAGTTTGGGCCCTTGGATAGGACCGCAGTGCAAGCGTCATCTAAGGTCAGATTCGTTAGGTTGACCACAGCACGGCCCTTTTCAGGACCATCAACTGGGTGTTGCCTTGAGTTCAGCTTTTCAAATTTCTTGATTTGGGTATCCCGGGTTGACGCGTGGGCAGTGCGGGAAGAGTCGTAAGTTATTCTTTCGATTTTGTCCCAATCAGAGGCGCAAAGAATGTCGCCCAACTCCAGATGAATCGCGAACAATTCTTCTGAACAGAGGTGGAGAGCAAGGCGTGTGTGATGCACCCGCTCTCGAAGTAAAGCCTCACTAGTGCGACGAAAAATTCTTTTTGCTGCCTTGGTTCTTAGGTGGTGTTTCACTTCAACACAGGTAGGCAGTGTATCCGTGTCCCTGCAGCGTTGGAGGAAGGCCAAGGAAGACAGGAGTCTTCCTTTCTTCTTCCGCAGCTTCTCAAATCTCCTTATCTTCCTGTGAGTTCCCTCCCCGTAGAGGCGAAGTATATGGCTGCGTAGATTTTCGCGGCGGTGGCTTGAAGAATTCTGCATGTCCGGGTTTTCACCGCGTTGTTGTTTGAAGCCGACAACAGTTTCGCCGAAGTTTCATCCGGCGTCTAGGTTCAAGTTAGGATGAAAGAACACCTCCGGGCTACTACGAACAAACAGTTTCACCTCTCGGCCATCTCCGAGCATAAATGGAGTGAACCCGGCCATGATATTCTATTCCATGACGCTACAATCATAAGTAAAGAAAGTAGATATTACCCACGCCTAATCAGAGAAGCCATTGAGATAGCCAAAAACCCGGCGAATTTCAATAGAGATGAAGGCTACCATCTCCATAACGCGTGGAAGAGAGTCCTCCGAAAAAGGACCAATCAGAGAGCAGCACCCGGACGGGACCACCTATATAAGAACGGCCAAAATCTGAATCCTCATCTTCGACCTGAAGACGCCGGATGAAACTTCGGCGAAACTGTTGTCGGCTTCAAACAACAACGCGGTGAAAACCCGGACATGCAGAATTCTTCAAGCCACCGCCGCGAAAATCTACGCAGTTCAATACAACATCAGAAGTTAAAATTGCCAGTTCATAGGATCGATTGTAAGCGTTGTTCTTTTGCAAAATTTGGGTAATTCCTAATGACAAATGAGAAATTATTCTTAAGGAGGCGGTAATATTATTTTTAGGTTAATAAAATAAATCTAATCCAAGATATAGACACCTTACTCGCTCTATTTCCTCTATTTTTATTCAATTTGCTGATGAAGGGTTTTTTCATTTGAAGGTTTTTTCATGGAGCCGATAACTCTCGACTGTCTGTGGAGTTATTTCATCTTGTTGAAGGTCCATAATGAAGAGGTTTATGTAATAATTTGGCAGTTTTCAAATTTGAATGCTCCTCATTTATTTTTCAGTCGAACGATTATTGTAGATGAAGGACGAGATTACAACTTACTAATTGTAAATGTCATTACAATAAAACGTCAATAAAGTCTAGAGTGGAATGAAGAGTTTTATCATACTTCAGGGGCCTCTATACCAACATGATAAAAAAAGTTTGACAATCAGACTCTCCAACCTCGCCAAATGAAAAATTCTCGTTATGTTTTGAACACACCTCGTATGCTATTTCTTCTAAAATATGCCTAAATACATTAAGTAAATAATGTTTGAAAGTTAATATGCATGGAAAATCATAATTTCAGTTTAATTATCAGATTGGGTAATATTCAGTCGATACACGAGCAATAATAAATATCATCAAAATCACTCAAATTTTCTTTGTGTTTGTAATCTGCAATCTGATTTGATATAAATGTCCCAAAACTTTAAAGATTTAGCAGACTCCAGTTTTAGATAACAGATAAAATGCGACAAGGAGGTCAACCTTATAACGTGGAAAATGGACAATTACTTGTCGCCATGTTAAACGCACACGAAGGAAGAACTGCTTCATTGAATTCAAAATGATGACCAAATTGATTATTTAAAATGAAAATTGAAATAACTCTATCAAAATATTGCTGGTATAAATCATGTTTGTAAATACTTTATAGGGAAACAGAGCTCTCAAACTAGATTATTCCAAATTTATAATTGTCGAGAACTTGAAGCGAAGGATTTCAAATGTTTTCGTTAGTTGAATTCTATGTTTCATGAATTCTATGTTTGAATGAATATATATATATATATATATATATTCATTCAAACAGAAATAGGTATAAGGAAAGGGGATAGGAAAACACATAAAAGGCGAAGACAGGACATGTGGGGAAGGCGGTTTTTGAGCAGATCACGAAAGTAAAAATATTTCCCTATCCGGGATTTGAACCACGGACCTTCCACTTTCCGGGCGGATGCTCTACCAGTTGAGCTAATAGGGAAACCCGATTTACCTTGAGATCTGCGATCTTATAAAGCGCCAAAGTGCTCCGATAGATGTTGCCCGAGAGATGGCGTTATGGAGCTGTTTCACCCACCAAAGGAGAAATAGACGGGACACAGGAAGGGGAAAGGATAGTAGAAAAGCATTCATACGATATTGTAAAGGATAGGAACAGTGCGTTTCATGGCACGCATAGCCAGAAGAAGAGACGAGCCACATTGGCCAAACACATATTCAAACTTGAAAATCCCGCCATACGGCGCACAAATATTCATTCAAACAGAAATAGGTATAAGGAAAGGGGATAGGAAAACACATAAAAGGCGAAGACAGGACATGTGGGGAAGGCGGTTTTTGAGCAGATCACGAAAGTAAAAATATTTCCCTATCCGGGATTTGAACCACGGACCTTCCACTTTCCGGGCGGATGCTCTACCAGTTGAGCTAATAGGGAAACCCGATTTACCTTGAGATCTGCGATCTTATAAAGCGCCAAAGTGCTCCGATAGATGTTGCCCGAGAGATGGCGTTATGGAGCTGTTTCACCCACCAAAGGAGAAATAGACGGGACACAGGAAGGGGAAAGGATAGTAGAAAAGCATTCATACGATATTGTAAAGGATAGGAACAGTGCGTTTCATGGCACGCATAGCCAGAAGAAGAGACGAGCCACATTGGCCAAACACATATTCAAACTTGAAAATCCCGCCATACGGCGCACAAATATTCATTCAAACAGAAATAGGTATAAGGAAAGGGGATAGGAAAACACATAAAAGGCGAAGACAGGACATGTGGGGAAGGCGGTTTTTGAGCAGATCACGAAAGTAAAAATATTTCCCTATCCGGGATTTGAACCACGGACCTTCCACTTTCCGGGCGGATGCTCTACCAGTTGAGCTAATAGGGAAACCCGATTTACCTTGAGATCTGCGATCTTATAAAGCGCCAAAGTGCTCCGATAGATGTTGCCCGAGAGATGGCGTTATGGAGCTGTTTCACCCACCAAAGGAGAAATAGACGGGACACAGGAAGGGGAAAGGATAGTAGAAAAGCAAGGCGCAAGCAAGGCGCTTTATAAGATCGCAGATCTCAAGGTAAATCGGGTTTCCCTATTAGCTCAACTGGTAGAGCATCCGCCCGGAAAGTGGAAGGTCCGTGGTTCAAATCCCGGATAGGGAAATATTTTTACTTTCGTGATCTGCTCAAAAACCGCCTTCCCCACATGTCCTGTCTTCGCCTTTTATGTGTTTTCCTATCCCCTTTCCTTATACCTATTTCTGTTTGAATGAATATTTGTGCGCCGTATGGCGGGATTTTCAAGTTTGAATATGTGTTTGGCCAATGTGGCTCGTCTCTTCTTCTGGCTATGCGTGCCATGAAACGCACTGTTCCTATCCTTTACAATATCGTATGAATGCTTTTCTACTATCCTTTCCCCTTCCTGTGTCCCGTCTATTTCTCCTTTGGTGGGTGAAACAGCTCCATAACGCCATCTCTCGGGCAACATCTATCGGAGCACTTTGGCGCTTTATAAGATCGCAGATCTCAAGGTAAATCGGGTTTCCCTATTAGCTCAACTGGTAGAGCATCCGCCCGGAAAGTGGAAGGTCCGTGGTTCAAATCCCGGATAGGGAAATATTTTTACTTTCGTGATCTGCTCAAAAACCGCCTTCCCCACATGTCCTGTCTTCGCCTTTTATGTGTTTTCCTATCCCCTTTCCTTATACCTATTTCTGTTTGAATGAATATTTGTGCGCCGTATGGCGGGATTTTCAAGTTTGAATATATATATATATATATATATATATATATATATATATATATATATATATATATATATATATATATATATACTTGGAAAAGACGCTCTCCGGCGACGCACAAACACACAAACACTAACACAAAAAACACCACACACATAGAAACATAAAAGAAGGACACTTACATTGGGTATTTACGTTTCGACGGCACGGCCGTCGTCATCAGAATCTGATGACGATGATTCTGATGACGACGGCCGTGCCGTCGAAACGTAAATACCCAATGTAAGTGTCCTTCTTTTATGTTTCTATGTGTGTGGTGTTTTTTGTGTTAGTGTTTGTGTGTTTATATATATATATATATATATATATATATATATATATATATATATATATATATATATATATATATATATATTCTGCCCATTGAGATTCAATAATCACATACAGACTGAGGACATACCGATTCCAATTGATAATTTTGAATGCAGTGCGGTATGCGTACGACCGCGGACACTAAATGATCATTCAATTCAAATTAAAAATCAATCAAAATTCAAATTTTCATGATATCGACGACGACTTGATCCTCTCCGAGGAGACGCCATCGTCGTGGAACCACGTCTTCACGTCAGACTCGGATGCTGATCACCAGTTCACCCCCGGCGGAAGTCGTGAGGGACCGCACCGAGCTGTTGCACCGCCGAGGACGTGATTTACACGTGAAAGGACCTCCAAAATACCTCTCCCCCGCCCATTTTTCTTTTTCGCTCTCCCTTCCCACCCACGCCACTCCAATCCGCATCCCCCTACTCTTTTGTTTTCTTTGCCCCCCCCCCGGTCGCGCTCCCCACGTCACGCTCGAGGCGGCCGACGCGTGCGGGGATGAGGGTATGATGGAGAGAAGGAAGGCGGGGGGGAATGAGTCGAAATCCCTCGGCTTGGAACAAAAGGAACAAGCCGACGCATCGGACTCTGGAAGACAAACTTTTGCGGATTGTTAAAAGCGTTCGCGTTCCTCGAGGGCGACGGGCGGGAGGGGGACAGAGGAGGAGGCCAGGGATGGAAGTGAGGGACTCGTCTCTGTGGTGTGCGCGGAATCGTCTTCCTCCCTTCCACGTTCTTTTCTCCTCACCGAGGGAGGAGACTTCTACATTTTTTCTTCCATATTCCTCCCGCCCTGCCCCACTCCCACTTGGGAGAAGCTCGCCACCGAGGGTCGGAAACTTTTGAGAAGAGAAAAAAGGGAGGGGATAGGGAGGTGGAGGGATGGGATCTGCGGACGCCAACTCGGCAGGAAAAAAATTAACACCCGCGCAACAATTAAAGGGCGGATGGAAAAAAACGAGACAAGGAGGGCAGAGCAGCCAAGAGCTAAAGTGCAAGAGACAGTTGAGAGGAGGAAATGAACGTCAAGCGAGTGTATCCCTCCCTTGCCTCCTTAAACAAATAAACCCCGTCTACAGCTTCGAGAGATGAGAAGCGGGCGGGTTGCGGAGAGGAGGGGGAAGCGGATATAAATGGAAGGGATAGAGAGGGCGAAGGAGGAAATTTGGTTGCTGGAGACGCCAGTCGGATTAGAGCGTCGGGAGACGCCGTCCTGAGTCACGTGCACGCGATCTTCCTCCCTGAACCCTGCCTTCCGCCCCCTCAATGCCCCCCCCCCTCGGTGGTCCTCACTCCCCCGTTCAGAAACCCCACTGCACCCGACCCGGCCCCATAACCGCCGCCTCGGGCTCTCTCCACCCTCCATCCCGCCGCACACGTTCGTCACGCCCAGATCCATTCGCTCTCTTGCCAGATTCTTACTCGGTAAATGTTACTTTTTAGTTTATTTATTCGTAAATAATAGTTTCATTGGAATGTCCTTTGCTTTGCACTGCCTCTAAGGTTACTCCTTGGTTTTCCGCGCCTTTTCATTATCCAGGAGTATTATAACTTTTGTTTTACTAGGATGCTCATCTATTGTTTTCATACAGTATGTGTATAACATACTTTTTCAAATTAATTCTGCGGTATTTTTTAAATTTTCATTTCTAGTATTGAATTCAAAATTGATTCTCTTGCTTTCTGGACATCTCCAGCGTTTTGATGATCCCTTGGATAAGCCTTAATCTTTTGATCGGGTTTATCAGAGACTTAATCACCAGAATTAACACGAACATCCATGCCCGAGGCGGGACTCGAACCCACAACCCTTGGAGTTAACAGGCAAGCGCGTCAATTACCAGACTTATCTGGCAGACACATCACCTATATGCGTATATTTGGTTGCATTTTTGTGAATATGTGTACAAAGGTGGTCTGAAAATATTCCACCCTAACAAAGATAGAGACATTTTTTCTGATATCCCTCCCATGAACTACAACCTTGTCGTGGTGGAAAGGCTTGTGCGTTCCGATCACCCCAAGAGCTGTGCTGATGGGAGTAATAATAATTGCTCTTGGTAGGGTCACCCATGCCAGATAGGTCGAAAGTCAGGAGCCAGATGAAAGGTACTCCACGCAGCGTCTGTTCATCAGTGAGGCAGCTGCAAAGGCGTCTGAACCTAGTGGGGCGGCCATTAAGTGATGGTGTCACGTTAAAAACACTATAGAGGAAGGCAACGGGAAACCACCTCAATTATTATTCCCAAAACCAAAATATGGACAGTATAGAGAAATTGAGTCCTGGCAACTGCAGGACTCGGCCCAAGGGGCCGTGTGTCGTCCATGGCAGCGGGGGAGGCAAGGCTTCCGCGGTGGTCATCCCACGAAACCCTTCCAGGGGAAAAATAACAGCAGAAGGACAGAAGATGCAGAAGAAGACCAAATTAGGAAAAATAGGAACATGAAACGTCAGGAAAATGTTGAAGACAGGTAAATAAGAGAATATTAAGCGAGAGATGGAAAGAGGTAATATAGACGTTTTAGGTCTGTATGAGGTGAGATGGAAGGATAGTCGGGATTACTGGAGTGACAATTATAGAGTGATGCACAGCGGCAATGAATAGAGCCAACGGGGGGGGGTGGCCGTAATATTTAATAAAGGGTTAGGAAGAAGAGTAGTCAACATAGAGCAAGCAACTGATAGAATCGTACTCGTAGAGATTAAAGCAGAGCCGACGAACTTCGGCATTGTTCAGGTATACATGCCACCAAGCAACCACAAGGAGGAAGAAGTCGATAGGATGTACGATGAGTTAGAGGGTACAATTGCGTGTGTTCCTACAGGGAAACATTTGAGAGTGATGGGGGATTGGAATGCGACGGTAGGCGAAGGAAGACAGGGTGGTGAGGTGGGAGACTATGGGATAGGCACGAGGAATGAACGCGGGGAGAAAGCAACTGAATTCTGCTGGAGATAGGGGTTAGTCATCACCAACACATGGTTTAGATACCACAATAGGCGAAGGTAGACATAGAAAATGCTAGGGAACTCAGAAAGGTATCAGTTAGATTATATTATGGTTAGGCACAGGTTTAGGAACAGTGTGATAAATTCGCACAGTTTTCCAGGAGCGGATGCGAACTCTGACCACAATTTAGTTGTTATGAAATTTAACGCCCGTTTCAAGAAGATAAGGCAAGGGCGGCGGGTTAGGGAATGGAATGTAGAAGCATTTAATGGATTAACGAAGAAGGAGTATCAGCAGGCTGTAGAGAAAATGATGGATGACGGTAAAGACCTGAGTACTATCGAAGAAAAAAGGGAATGTATCAAGGCAGTGATTTCGAAAGCCGCAAAAGACACTATAGGAGCCGTTAACGGGAAAAGGATAAGGAAACCAAGGGTAACGGATGAGATGGTTGCATAGATAGATGAGAGAAGGAGATTGAAGAATGTAATCACAGAGTTAGGCAAAATGAAATACATAGAGTTAAACAATAGATTGAGAAGGGCCACAAATAAAGCAAAAGAAGAATAGTGGAAAACGCAATGCGAGGATATGGAAAGTTTACAATAGAAAGGTGAAATTGGTGCTCTATACAGCAAGGTTAAGTAATTTTCGGGAAGTAAGAAGGAAAGATCTGTGCTAAAAGTTAAAGATAATAGTTGAACCAGGAAATATCCAAGAGAGATGGAAGGAATATATAGAAACACTGTATGGTAAAGAACTTAGGCCGACAAGGTTAGAAATAGAAAAGGAACATGACGTAGAAGAAGATAGCTTAGGTCCATGCATACTCGACGATGAAATAGAAAGGGCATTAAAGGAGATGAAAGCAAATAAGGCCGTGGGGGTGGACAATATACCTGTAGAACTGTTAAAATGTTTAGGGAAATGCGGGAAGAAGGCCCTATATGGACTGATTCGTAGTATCTATGAAGAAGGAATCTGGCCGGAAGATTTTGCGAGAACAGTGTTAGTTCCTATTTCAAAAAAGGCAAAGTCTATATCATGTGAGGATTACTGAACAATAAGTTTGATATCCCATGCAGCTAAAGTTATTCTCAGGATCATCAACAAAAGGATAGAGAGTAAGGCAAATGATTACTTAGGGGATGATCAGTTTGGGTTTAGGAAGGGAAGAGGTACGCGTGATGCCATTGCAGTAATGAGATCACTAATCAAGACGAATATAAAATACAATCAGGACGTTTTTGCCTGTTATGTAGATTTCGAAAAAGCGTTTGATAGAGTGAATTAGAAAAAATTAATGCGTGTGTTGTAGAAAATAGGAATGGATTGGAGGGACAGGAGCTGATCCGCAACCTGTACATGTCTCAGAATGCTCAGGTGCGAGTGGGGAACGGAGAGTCCGGATGGGCAGTGTTAGGCAGAGGGATAAGGCAGGGTTGCCCATTGTCACCCGTGGTGTTCAACGTATATGTGGAGGAAATGATAAAAAAGACATGGGAAGAACTGGAGGTAGGATTGAAAGTCGGAGGGGAATTCGTAAAATTGGTTAGGTATGCTGATGACCAAGCATCAGTTGCTCAGTCAGCCAAGGGGTTGCAAGCATTGCTGAGTGTATTGGAGGTTCAGTGCGATAGATATGGGATGAGAATCAATATTAATAAAACAAAGGTCATGCGATTTTCCAGAAAGAAAAAGGCTAAGCTAAACATCAAACAGGAGGGGAAAAATAGAGCAGGTGGAACAATTTACGTATCTTGGAAGTGTTTTGGACCAATACGGTCAAAGTAGTAGGGACGTAAGGAGAAGAATTGCGCTAGGTAAGGAGGCTTTCTCAAGGAGGAGGGAGTTGATGACGGGGACGTTGAGTAGGGATTTTAAGACAAGACTCGTAAAAACTCTGTTATGGAGCGTAGCTATGTACGGCGCGGAAACGTGGTCGTTGAAGTAGGAGGATAGACGTAGTTAGGAGGCATTTGAAATGTCGGTGTGGAGAAGAATGGAGAAGGTGAAATGGTCCAAAAGGAAAAGAAATGAGGAAATACCCTAGAGATGGTGGGTGAGGAGAGGGGTTTGTCGAGAGAAATCCTATGGAGGCAGGAAAAATGGATGAAAGGCGTATTTAGAGGTAGTGGAATGTAGGAGAAGGTAATAGAGGGGAGAATGTTGGGCAAGCGAGGAAAGGACAGGAACAGGATAGGGGTGTTGGACGGGATGAAGGGAGGAAAGAAGTACACAGAGATGAAGAGGGACCAGATGTAGATTAGGTTGCTGGATTAGGTTTTGTTTAGAATTGCAAAATGTTTATTTGATAGTTTTGTCCATCAGAATATTTCTATATAAATCCGAATAATAAATAATATATATATATATATTATTTATTATTAGGTAATCTACCGGTTAAGGTAGGTTTTTGGATGGACACAACTATTAAATAAACATTTTGTAATTATATAAAATAATAAATAAAAATATATATATATAGATGATATCTTCGAAGTAACACGGAAGTGTTGAATAAAAAACTTAGACAGTAGCACACAGCACGAGAACACATAAAAAGAACACTCACAATAATATCTTGAGAATTTCGACGGACTCGAGCTCCGTCTTCTTCAGAAGATAAGAAATGACTAAGGAAAAGGGTACGCGGTGCAGAGAGAGTATGTGACGAGGGAGAGGGGAAAAAACAGGTAGTGGGGGAGGGGTGAAGGAGGGGTATATGGAGGGGGAGAAAGCGGAGCGGGGAACAGGTGGTGGGAGAGGGGTGAAGGAGGAGGTTATGGAGGGGGAAAGTGAGGCCAGAGGGGAGCGGAGATGGAATAAGGAGGATGCGGAAATAGTAACAAGCGACACAGAAAACTAACAATTCATCCACAGATCCCACAACACCCATGACCAAGGCATCAACTCACCAAGTCATCATAAGGGCTTGACAAGTCAAAACACAGGACAAGGATGAAAAAATGTATGCGGAAGAATAAATTGTCCCACCACCTCGAAAGAAACAAATCCACCTCCATCCACCTCAGCCCCACCCCACCATTTAGTGAACGACATTAGACCCTCCTCCCCGTCCGCGGGTCTTCTCATCCCAAAACATGCCTCCCACCACAACACCCCCTTCAACCACTGTTACAATGTTTCCGTGCTAGCATCCCTTCCCCCATCCGATAACCCTATATAACTAAAAACAATGGAATTGGCATTTATATGGCTGTGTAAAGCCTATCAACATCCGGGTCTCAATGGCTGCGATTGGGGGGGATATGTTGGCAAGCGACGCTGAAAAAGGCAGTCGGCTCTGAACCGTGGTGTAGTGAGGAGCTCTGTTAACGCGAACCTCCACGCTCGACCCACGTCACGGAACGCGATGCCGAAGTTCTTGGAGCAGCGTTATTCCATCAAATTTGCAGTAAAGCTTGAGAAATCGTCTACCAAAACTGTTGGTATGATTAGCTAGGCTTACGGGGAGTCAACCATGTCCAGAAACATGATCTTTTGGTGGCACAAGATGTTCGTGGAGGGCAGAGAAGAGTTCGACGACGAACCACGGCCTGGACGCCCATCAACGTCACTCACCGACGAAAATGTGCAAAAAGTTCGCGATGTACTGAACTCTGATCGTCGTCTTAGTGTTCGGATGATAGCAGAGCAGTGTAATGTGCCAAAAACAACAGTGCACGAGATTATTAGGGACCAATTACAGATGCGAAAAATTTGTGCAAAGTTGGTGCCGAAAGTGCTCAGTAATGATCAAAGACTCAATCGTTTGGAAATCGCGACACAACTTGCGGATCACTGCAAAAATGATCCACATTTTTTAGAGAACGTTTCTGTTCCCGAAGATAAAGAGGAGTTTGAAAGGAACGTGATACCGGACTTTGGACGCCGTCAAAGAGGCCGTGACGACGTGTCTTCCAGAGGTTCTCGATGATGCCTTCGCGGGAGCGTTCCAGGAATGGGAACGCCGCTGGAACAAGTGTATCGACTCACAAGGGTCCTATTTTGAGGAATATTAGCTTAAGATATGTAAAAGTGTAATACATTTTTTTTCCTGGGCTCAGTACACTTATTTTCCGGACGAACCCTGTACGTCTTTCATTGTCATTATGGGTAGTCCTTCGATGAGGAGCGGGGACTTCTTCCCTCCGGAACCCTTCCTCTCCCTTTCCCCAATCATACACGGGGGCGGGAGTGTCGGGGAGCGCGGGGGACGTGGGTGGGATGGTTTCTGACGACGGTGGAGGCGGAAGGTCGCTGTGAGGAATAGGGAGAGAGAGAGATAGAGCGAGTTTGGTGGCGGGCTTAAGAAGAATACACCTGGGTGTTTGTGTTCAAATTTTATGAACCCCTCTCCACCGACACTTTGCTTTGAAATGAGTGAAGTTGAACCAATAAGCATCCTTCCATTAAACCTAGAACGCATAATTTCTATCTAACGCGGCACCCCGCGGCTCCTGAGCGTGGGATATTCGATGGTGACAAGACAAGCGGAATAGGGAAGACAGGCGGAACAAATAGGCGAGAGAAGTGATGTCTTGGCTCCGTCTCTTTGTAAACTCTCGAACACTGAATGGAGGATTAAAGAACTTGGAAGGGAGATACCGTGGAAAGCCAATGTACTCAGCGAAGAGTCGCGGGAGGAAAAATGTGAAGAAATAATGCCGACCATATCGGGGCTGGAAGGGTGTGGGTTGCGTGGTTTTGGTGAGTTCCTTTATGAGATGATTTTTCTTTCTTTCCCTTCGGACTCCACCTTGGCTTTTTGCCAGGAGTCCTTTCTCTTGGCCCGTAAAGACAAACACAAGGAGATGCGGGCCGATGTGGTAGGGTAATGTATTTTCGCCAAAGTAATACGACCTTCCACCGCCCTCAACTTACCCTCCTTTTTCTCGCTCTGTCTCCTCATCCGGAGTTTCCGGCGAGGAAGGAGTAGAGATGGGAGGAAATGGACGCGGACCCCATCCACCAACTCTCACGCGACAAAACCTTTCCGACCCCGGAGTTTCGACGGATCGAGGGTTAGTGGGGTGAAATTCGAAGTAGTAGAGGGTGGGGGAGAGGCAAGATGAGATATCCCAAAGCCTTCCTTTGGCGGGAAACAACCGCCCTTACCACTCCATCCGTCCCCTTGCGCTCCCATTTACCTGGTCCGCCAAACACGAGCTTTTTTTTTCATTCTCAGAGAGTCTTATCCTCTGTAAGGCAGCGCGACGCACGCCGGAGCCATCCTTGTATCTCTTTTGGGGATCACGGCTGCGACGCCGACCCCCGCGCCCCCCAAACACCCCCTCTCCAACCCCCATGACGATGCCAATGGAAAAGAAAGAGGGGATCGGAAGAGATCGGAGGGCGCTGGGGGTGGGAGACCGGAGACGAGGGAGGGAGATGAGCCCATGAAGGAGGAAGGATTTCTACTGTTCCTGTGAGATGTGATTCCCATTGTTAGGGTGATGCTGCGTATCCGGAGCTGGAAAGTTTTTTTATTAAATTCTGAACCATCTCATTCCCCTCTTCCATTCACGGTCCGACCAAGACGCCCGGTTTTGCCGAAAATAGTCCTTGCAAATGGCCAAATTTTCTTTTCAAGTCGTACAGCCCTTTTACTCTCATCCGGCTTGGGTCATTACCGCCGATTTTCTTCGCTCAATCTCCAAAGAAAGTCTGCGGGGAACAGTCAACGACGCTCCATTGCCTAGTTTTTCTGCCGATGATATTCCAACGGACTGAAACCAGGCGTTTGCGTTCATCGAGATCGTTAATTATGTTGAGATAGGAGATAATCTCGGGCGCTGAAGCTGCTTATGATCGCCACTCTCTTATTGTGTTAAGAAGGACAGCCAATGATAACCAGATACTCGGTGAAGGAACTGACGGTATTTGCTCAAATATATAAAGAGAAAATAGACAATAATTTCCAGTTTTTAATTTATTGACTTTTATGTGGAGAATAAACTTGACATAAAAACAAGATCTTTTGCTGAAGACTTACTCTACTCTTTTCCCATATTATTTTTTAATTATTACTTGACAAGTCCATTTAGTGTTCAACATTGGCCTTCATCGACAAGTTTTATAGGTTTGTATTCTCCTTAGGTCTACATTTTCTATTGTCTATGAGTTCTGTGGTCTCGTATGTCTCAGATCCATACTATGTCACACTCTATACGAATGTTTTCACAAACTGCTTTCATATTCATAGGCATATCTCGTTTGAGCACAGGAGTTTCCTTTTCATCATAAATGCTTTCTTCATATGAGGTGTTCTACATTGATAACATTAAGGTTCTCCCATTCCATAGCATGGTGTTTCCGAGCTCAACGAATGCTTCTAATCATTCTAATATATTTCATCCAAGCGCAATATCTGCATTAAGCTTTTCCGCAACTTACGATTGTTTTTTCTTCTGGATTCTCCACTAAATTATGTTATATATAAAGCAACGCATATTGACTTGTTCTGCGTTAACCCTGTTTCCGTTAGGGAATTCAAAGTTTTTCATATGCAAATATTAAGTCTTGCTCGTGAGGGTTGTCACCGCTGGCAGGCACGGCAGGCCTGTCTTCCGTTAACATCCCAATTGCAGGCTCGAGCCATTCTCACTAATATTTTGGCTAACTGATCATGAAGAAAATATAAATCATGCTCAACCCAGAGCTAAGTGTTTTTCAGCATTTTCCCTTTTTTTCTTTCTGTTTTCATTCTTACTTTTTCTTAATTTTCTAGATTAATATTTTTTTGATAGATTTTTATCTCTATGTTCTCTTTTCTGCGTTCCCAGAACCTGCAGAATTTCTGCAAGATATAATAGTTTTATCTTGCTCTTATCTCTCTTGCACTGCACATAATGAAGAACTTCTAATATATAAACTATAAAACAACAGTTGACGTAACAAACAACAAATTGCTAGGCATAAATTAGAAAATATGATACATTTTGACTTCCATCAATATGAAATACAAAATGTTATAGATTAAATTATTTTTTACCTTAGGAACACTATGAAGTTGGGAAAACTAAGATGAATTTGACGATTTGAATAAGACTTCTTCCTTTAAACGGAAGACTAAAAGTCGTAATTTCATCAAATGGAATCCAAATTATAAGTTTTTGAAGATGACTGGACACGTGCAGGATTCAGTTTAAGGAGAACATGTTGAGTTAACGGGTCCCAATGGGTACCTATTCTTTTTATATATTTTCCGGGAGGAAAATGCTATCATAGGACACAAACATTATCAGCAATTTTAGACTTTCGAAATGTAGCTCTTTGATTTAGATCAATGGTTATCCCGCACACTTCATTTAATTTCAAAGGAATTCTCATAAAGTTTCATCAAACGACAGAAAAATGCTGACCGTTAGAGATATAAAATTCCTTTTGGTGGGCGTACAAAGCAGTTAAAAGGGGGAAATATATCCCTTTGAAGTTGAATGGACTGAATTTGCTTTGAATTGCTGATTTGTTTGTTTACAAATTCCGCCGTAAGATGTAGATTCAGTGGATTTCAATGCTTTTGCGCAGGATCATCGTATCGCAACCAGTCCACCGTGTAAACCATATCGGAATACCCTGCCAAATATGTTGAAAGCAAAGTCTGTTTCCTCATTTTCCGGTTTGCCTTAGCCCGTTAATTCTTTAAGGTGATTGGCGGATGGTGTCAGATTCAACGCCATATTTTCATAACGATGTAACCCAAAATTTTTCTACCCCAAAATGGACGAATTTGAAAATAGAGAAAAATTATTTATGAATTACATGTTGTGGAAGAAAATCAGTTATAAGATGTGACTAGGGATTTTATACCTCAATTCCAGAAACGACTTCCCTCTTGAAAAATACATGAATATCTATAAAATAGGTATTACGAGGGGTGGAAAGAGTACCGGAATGGTGTACCTGGGCTTTTACAACACTTGTAATCAATTACAAGTATCAAGTTCATATTTTAAAGAAAATAGATCTAGTAACAGGTTGATTTCAAATAATTTAATAAAATTTAACATTGGGCCTGAATGTTGAATTCAATGCAAGAACTTTGTTACAATCTTTATACATAAAGTTGCTACAATTAAAGAGCTTAACAAATTCAAGTACGAATGACTAGACATTTCATAGACTTTTTAATTAATCTTTATTAAAGATCAATTAAAAAGTCTATAAAGTGTTTAAAACGAAAATAGAAATAAAGTTAAATGGTAACCCGATAAAAAAATAAAATTCAATTTCCTCATGGTTATTTGATTTTTTTAAAATGACGATTTGTAAATCTTTTGACTTTGATATTGATAGTTCTTTACCTTGGAGTGCAGGAAATAAGATTTTAAAGAATTTTTCAGGATTGAAATAGAAAAGATATGGTTTGTTAAATATAATATTACTTTAGAAAAACACGAGTAGATTACAAATAATAGTTATTCTAAATGTAACTACCACACTTACAAATATTTAAATAAATAATCGTCAATGGTAACTAAACTACTTTTACTCATTTATTATTTATCGCAGGATATAAGTACAATTATCCTACGCTTATGAGGTTACACCATTTAATTCATTCCCATTTACTTAGCTATTTTCCAATATTTTCTGTTAAATGGGTATAAAATATTGATATTAAATACAAAAGTTGTAGTAAAGCAAATTATTATAATATATTCCTTAAGCAAACGACTAATCTATATTTGCACGTCGTTTCTCTTTGGAATAGGACACGCTCACATAAATACAACCTTACTTGAATGACACTATTTCGAAATATTTATCTGAGCTGGTATGTGAATATAGAATATGTGCATTTGTATTGGGAGCAAAAATGACTAAATCAGTCAAAATAAAATCCGAAGTTCTGTGGTGGGAAATGGTCATCCAACTTTTAAAGTTTATTATTCAACAATCATGATCTACGATAGATTGAAAAAGAATTGAATTGAATAATAGCTGTTTCAGTTTAATATCTCAGTTAAATTTAATTGTTAATATAATTGATCACATACATTCCAGTCCAAGAAAATTTCTAAAAATAATGTAAAAATTCGCCCTATCGTACCAACATTAAAACCACAGCATCCAAAGAAAGATAATAAAGCGGGTTTAACATCACGAAACACACAAATTTCATGCTAGATAACATTTACATCTCCCTGGCTGATTAGATAAGTGGAATGCATATTTGTAGATAGAAGGTGAACAAACAATCATAAAAGTATTTAGTTTAACATTACGTAATGCTTTATAGATTTCCCAATATTGAAAAATGGGCTACAAGCTTTGAACATTTCTCTTAAATACCCGAGGACAAACATTTAACCGAAAGAAAAAGTGTAGATCATATTTGGGAGGTTATACATAACGCTGTTCAAAAAATTATTTTATTATTACAAAGTATCTGTTTATTTATTTGACCGCGTATAATAATTGCTGATTTGCGAAATACTTCTCTCGTAGCTTAATTATTTGGATTGAAACAGTATCCTTTCTTTTTTAGATAGAACAAAATTTGTTATTTGATGAGAACAATTAAAAGGGAAAACTCCATGTCAATGAGTAACACTCGCAACAACAGTCTCTTACAGTCACAAAGTATTTTAGGGAACAACTTTTCGGCAGTGGAAATTGCAATACCAGACTTGACAGAGGTTAATAACATAGTGCATATATTTTTGGAAGTACTGATATTGGAAAAGTATTTGTAGAAACTTCCTCTTCGGTACCAATTTGATCGTCAGAAACGGAAAAAGAGACGAAAGATTTCCGTTAGCCGAAGTAATGGAAGCCGCATCGGCACGGAATAAAACCGCACATACAGACCCGGGAGCATAGGCACGTGCTCTCGATTCGGCTTATGTAAAGAAAGCGAGCTTACGGTAAATCTCTCGGAAATAAATCAATCAATAAGGATGAGAGAAGGATCGGAGTAGGGATGAGGGAGTGCGGGCGCACGGGTGGTGTTTTGACGAGGGTAAGGGGCTGAGCAGGACTTGGCAAGGGGGAACAAAGAACGCAAAACGGGTAGGAATTGACGGCTATCGAGGGAGGTACACACCCTTCTTCCAAGATGGGGCGGGGAAATAATAGATGTTTACTTTTATACAATAAGGTCTTGGCACCTGGGGAAACCGGGAAAATATGGTAATGGTACCTTGGTACACGTACCAATACCTTATTTTCCAGGCACTACATTCAAAGATATAAATATATATATATGCTATGTATATATATATGTGCATAATATATCTATATACCATGTATATATGCTAATTCAAATGGAAATATATATAAGGAAAAGGGATAGGAACACATAAAAAGGACTAACACAGGAGAAGCGGGAAAGGCGGAATCGAGCAGATTTCTAGTGCAAAAATATTTCCTTGACCAAGACTTGAACACAGAATCTTTCGACTTATCGGGGTGATGATCTATCACTTCAGCTATCAAGGAAACGCAATAAACACTGAAATCTGCGGGGGTTTATGCGACCAAGTGGCCCGATTCTTTGTCCAGGAGATGGCGTTTGGGAGCTGTTTCACCTACCAAAGGAGAAACGGACGAGCAAAAGGGAAATGATAGTACGTAAAACAATCATACGACATCATAAAGGATAGAAACAGAGCGTTTCGTGGCACGCATAGCCAGAAGTAGGAGGCAAACCACACTGGCCAAATACACAACATGAAAACCAAAAGCCATTGCTCGAGTGGTTAGAGCATCTGCAAGTCGAAAGATCCGGTGTTCAAGCGCCTGTAAAAGAAATATTTTTGCACTTGTAATCTACTTGATTCCGCCTTCCCCGCCTCTCTTTTGTTCCACCTTCATAAGTGTTCCTATCCCTTTTCGTTATATCTATTTCCCTGTCAATGAGTAAACGTTCGACATATGGCGGATTTTCGTGTTTGAATGTGTGTGTGTACATACATAGGTATAGATTCGGTTTCAAACCTTAAATAAACATGGAAATACAAAGAAGGGATACACGAATGTATTTGACGTTTCGACTGATTGTTTTGTGTAATGATGAATGAGCCTTATACAAAACAATTTGTCCACATAAATTTTATTCACAAATTTCCCTTCTGCCTCATTGAAACTCCCGTCAAACTTGCGCAACATCTTCATTTCTACATAAAAGGCTGATTGCGCGCCCGCTGCCCCTTCTTCGCCCCTCTCCACAATGTATAGCATCCCACGTTACTGCTGGTGCTATCTTTTTCGAACCGCCAACTCCCTGACTCCAAAATCTCAACCCAAAAATTACTTCTTTACCAACTGCACCACCAAAAACATCTACCGCCTCTCCTGTAGTATCTGGCGTGGCTTCTACTTTGGGCTAAATGCAATTACCGCCCTTTCCCTTCGTATTAACAGCCACCGCTACTCCAATAAATCTCCCGCCTTCTTTAATTATCACATCTCTTATCAGGCTGCTTTTCGTTACCAATACCTTGAGAACTGGTTCTGTGTTTTAGTGAAACCTTCACGAATCAGATAGCAAAATAGAAGTGAAGAACACTCAATATTAGAGTTCTTAAATCGCTCACACCTCCCGAACTTAATATCCCCCCTAAAACTATCGAACAGCCACCATCACCTCTCACTTCCTTTTCCATTTTCCTTTTGTCCCCGAACTTCTGCTCCCGCATTCCTCCCACACATATACTCTCCGCTCTTCCCCGATAACCGTGTTCTGAATATGGCGTCCTTGTCGCCGAAACGCCAAGTGTATGCGTGAGTGTCCTTTCTTTGTGTTTCTGTTTTTAGATAAGTTTCCAATCAAAGTTCATGTATATATATATATATATATATATATATATATATATATATATATATATATATATACGCACACATTCAAACACGAAATCCCTCCATACCGCGAACAAATATCCATTCACATAGAAATAGATATAAGGAAAAGGTATAGGAACACACATAAAGGACGAACACAGGAGAGGTGGGGAAGGCGGATTTGAGCAGATCACAAGTGTAAATATATATATATATATATATATGCAATATATATGAATATATATGCAATGTAAATGGACTAGTCGACACAAACACAGGAACACATAAAAGAGGGACTCACTGGGTCTCGAATTTTTGGTGGTGCAACCACCTTTCTCAAGAGGAGTTAGAAACAGAACTGAGGCAGAGGAGGGCCCGGAAGCAGTGGAATGAAGGAGAAGGGGGGAAAAGTGGGAAAAAGAGGGGAAAAGTGGGAAAAAGAGGGGAAAAGAGGGGAAAAGGGGGGAAAAGGTATTTGAAGGGAGGGGTTTGGAGGGGTAGTGTTAGGCGTGGGAATTTTAAAAAAGGTGGGGATGATATGGAAGTTGTTGGGGGCGGAGTATTATGTATGAAGTCTTATTTGAGCAGCAAATGAAGCCGGCAATTTTTTGGGGGAGGCGTCGTGAATGAATTCCGTTGGTGGGTGAGAGGAGGAGGGAGTTCAGTCGAAGGGGAAGAATTCGAACGAGAGAGGAGGGGGGCAATTTGTGCGGGTGAGGGCAAAAGTCAAATTCCACCAAGTCAAACCCCCTCCGCCCCACTCGACTCTCTCAGTGGGCGGGAATCAAGGAGTCCTTGAAAGAGGTGAGGCGTTTTCCTGGAGAAACGAAATAAACAAAACGTCGGAGGCTCACGTGGAGCACGCACACACTCCCCTCCCGTCTATTATTTTCGTTTCGGAGGAAATTTCGTTCCAGAGACGTGCGCGTATACACCTGGCCTAAAAGTCTCGCCCGCTCCTCGTCTCCTTCTCCCCAACCCCACGAGTTCTCGTAGCAACCAAAAATGCTGGCTGGGCGAGCGAAAAAATATCGTGGACGCAGCCCCTCTCTGCTCACGTCGGAGGAGGGATCATCCGGAGGGGAAACACATCGTTTCACTGGCGATCATGGCCGGGGTTTGTTGACCCCTGGAAATGCGTGAAAGCGTGCTATCGTGCGGTTAAGTGCGGGTGTGTGTGCGCTTACATGTATGAAAGGACAGGGGTGTGCAATTCTTGTCGCTGCTCCCGTTACGTGCAACCACGCTCTATCTACCCAATCCTTTTTATTAGCATTCACCTCCGCCGTTTCCAATTCCCTCCATCAATTAAGTTCTTGTATCATTCGACTGTTAAACTACCGTAACTGTGCCAGCCTCAACTCCAATCTCCTCAAATTTAACTTCCAAATTTTATTTTTCTGTTTTTCTCTTCCTCTGCCTCACTTTTATTCAAATTGTCAGGAATTCCTTTAATTGGAATCCTTTCTTTCATCCTCGATTACCCTTCTTTTGCCCGTTCCCAATCTCAGATCCTTTAGAGTTGAAAAGTGAGTCAAGGAGATTCGTTCTGATAATCAGGTATATAATATGCATTCGTAGCTAATCTAATCGCGGTTTATTCATGTGCTTGGATTAGAAAAAAAATTAAAATTGAATGGTACTTATATGCCTAAAACCATTTTATTATTTTCTTCCGCACATTTTTTGATGTCTTTATTAATAAAAACATTACTTAAAAATGACAATCAACATGGGGTTGGTTTGATAGGCGCGGGTAAAACTCACCCAAACTAAGCCCAGTAGTTCATGCGATTCAAACGTCAGGGTAGAGGGTTTAATTCCTCTTCCTGTGCCGCCTAATATTTCCCTTAAAAGAGTTTAGCATATCTTATCTATAAACGAAACTTATGCGGTCATCAATCACCTTCCCCGTAAGAAAACATCCGCATAATTGAAATTAAGTAAAGTTCGTAGAATGTATTTAAAATGAATTAAGTATGAATTTAATTTATTATTTCGTTAAAAAAACTTCGTTATTTGATTAGCAATTGAATATGATGATACCGCAACACTTTTATAATTCGATCGTGCAAAGCTCTAACGAACCGGGATTGATCATTTTTCCCAATACAACTACGTCTCTACCTAATGTCGCCATGTGCTCCAGGTTAAAATATTTTATTATACTTATTTATTTTTCCCACGTCGTAACTTTTATTTACCCTTATTGACGGTATCTAGGAGATGGAACAATTTCAGAGTGTAAAAATCATTCGCATTGACCGGGATTTCTAGAAGGAATAAGAATATAGAACTGAAAATGGAAAAACTACAGTAACCAAACTGAAGGTTGGTTTTTGAGATAAAAGTAGATATTATCTCGTGATTACTAATCTCGAGCTAAGGTGGAATTCACACACCAGGAGATCAGGTCCAACCGCAAGGTGATTTACAGAAATTTCTGGATCCCTAGAACTCATAAAACGCAGTTTGGCTGGAAGTATCCAAGGCGTCGTACGGACTTATCCGGACGTGAGCCTTTGATCGACAACCGAGCCTTATATGTATCAAGTGGACTAGCACGCATCCGAAAGGGACAGTTTCTCTCAATATGTGATCAAAACGAAAGAATGACATTCGTAAGTTTCAATATCTTTCAACTTTCACTTTATCATTTGATTTTAAAATTTAACCGTGTAAAAACTTCTCCATTGCTCTAAAATCAATTATACTCTAAGATAGGGAAACAATGTTCGATTTTAGTAGTTCATAAATACCCATATTAAGAAACGTTTTACAGACATCTTAGACGATTAATAATGGATGACCTTTTTCGAGTAGTTATTACATTGCATGAATGAATCACTCATTTGAATGATACCCTTGAACCATAAAGTTTCTTTAATGCTAAAGACAATAATACTCATCATATATCTTTCCTAGAAAAATAGAAATAATGAAGATTACATTTGCCTTATTAACCTTCGTTTTACTTAAGAATCAATTATGCCACAACATAGACATTTATAGTAGAATATTTAAATTACTTCTTATGAGTTTTATTTCACTCTGCCACGAAGATATTAGTACAAGTTGTCTTCAGATAAAGATAGGTTCCTGATGGATCTAACCAGTACTACATCTTGAAACCCCATCTAGAAAAATATTATTGTAAATATGAAAATATCTATAAAAGGTATTGTAAACATAATTATTATTTCCACTGACCCCTCTTCCCCATTAATATCGAAGGTCCTAACCCCTTATGGCACTGGAAAACAAAAAAAGTGAACAAACTGAAAAAAGTGAGAGTGGAAACAGCGCAGGAGCGGTATGTAGTTTCGCCGTTGACCTGCTTACCGTTACGAAACCTTGGCTCACCGAAAGATGCGTTCTCAGAGTTAGGAAAGACCACGGCGGAGAGGGAAGGGGAGAAGGAAGGAAGCACACGCACTCCACAGACGAGGGAAGGTACGGCCCGCCAGCGGGGGTGATGATATGAGGAGGGTGACAGGGAGGAGGAGGAGGTTGACGATATAAAAGGAAACCTCGTTCTGTCAGCGCTGCTGATTCGAGAAAGGGGGAGCGGAAAGGCATGCTCCGGTAAAGATAACGACTTAAGAGGGAAAATTCTGAGGCGGCGGAAACATGGTGGGGGAAGAGACGATACATGTCTACGTATACATGTGTGTGTATATATATGTATGTATATATATAGAACACACACACACACACACACATATATATATATATATATATATATATATATGATTTCGTCGAAGTAACACGGAAGAGTTGAATAAAAACTTGGACAGAAACGAACAATATAAGAACGCATAAAAAGAACACACGTTATTTCTTAATATTTTCGACGGGATTTAGCTCCGTCTCCATCAGAAGAAACAGTACTGCTGATGAAGATGGAGCTAAATTCCGTCGAAATTATTGAGAAATAAGTTGTGAGTCTTTTAATGTATTGTTATATTGCTTGTTGCTGCCCAAGTTTATGTATATATATATGCTTGCACACACACACATATTGTATATGGGGACCGAGGGGGACCAGTGGTAGCGTTTCGAGACCATAGCTCGGAGAATAGTATTTTTCGGGCTATTTTGACAGGAAATATTTAACAACTTTTACACGCAACACAAAATGAACCCATTTGCAAAAATGATGGCGCAGATCAAGGAGATCGGTCCAGCATCAAGTCACAGCTTTGAGCGAGAGTGAAATTCACGGAATCGGTCGGAGTGCTATGATTGGGAAGGCAACGCATTAGTCTCCCGAGGAGATGCAGCCCTGCGGTCCACCTATTTATGACATGGTGACATCCTTCTCGGTAAAATATTTCGGAAGCAATATTGTCCCGCAATCGGACCTTCCTTGTAGGAAGGTACATTGGTAGATAGGTGAACAGAAGATAGATGCAGGACTGATAGTATCCTGCAGATAGAAGTAGTATAGATGCAGAATAGAAGTACAAGAAAGATAGATGCAGGATAGGGACATGGAATGTAAGACCCTTAGGGTTGAGCGGAAAGCTGAAGAACGCCTGGATGGACATGGAGAGGCTGGGTATAGACTTCCTGGGAGTTAGCGAGACCGAGTGGACGGGAGCAGGCGACTACTGCAGCGACGGATATCGAGTTATATATTCGGGAGACGACCGGAGGATCGCAGGCGTTGGCATCATGCTGAAAAAAGAGTGAGGCAAAAAGGAACAGAAAAACTGTGCATTGCAAAAAATACCAGGAATTAAGCCAGTTGTCATCAGATAAAACAGATACAACGTAAAACACTCACATTTTAGATTATTTGAGCTTTCGGCCTACTCCGAGGCCTTCTTCAGGTCAGACTCCTGAATATTATATATATATATATATATATTATTATTATTAGGTAATCTACCGATTAAGGTAGGTTTTTGGATGGACACAACTATCAAATAAACATTTAGTGACTCCCCACCTAGCAAACTAATCTATATCAGGTCCCTCTTCATCTCGGTGTACTTCTTTCCTCCCTTCATCCCGTCTAACATACCTATCCTGTTCCTACCCTTACCTCGTTTGCCCAACATTCTCCCCTCTATTACCCTCTTCAACATTCCACTACCGCTCAATACGCCTTTCATCCATTTTTCCTGCCTCCATAGGATTTCTCTCAACAAACCCCTCTCCTCCTCCACCATTTCTAGTACTTCCTCATTTGTTTTCCTTTCGGTCCATTTCACCTTCTCCATTCTTCTCCACACCCACATTTCAAAAGCCTCCAATCTACGTCTATCCTCCTGCTTCAGCGACCACGTTTCCGCGCCGTACATAGCTACGCTCCATATCAGAGTTTTTACGAGTCTTGTCTTAACCTCCCTACTTAACGTCCCCGTCATCAACTCCCTCCTCTTTGAGAAAGCTTTCTTGCCTAGCGCAATTCTTCTCCTTACGTCCCTACCACTTTGACCGTATTGGTCCAAAACACTTCCGAGATATGTAAACTGCTCTACCTGCTCTACTTTTTCCCCGCCTATTTTAATATTTAGCTTAGCCTTTTTCTTCCTGGAAAATCGCATAACCTTTGTTTTATTAATATTGATTCTCATCCCATATTTATCGCACTGAACCTCCAATTCACTCAACAATGCTTGCAACCCCTTGGCTGACTGAGCAACTAATGCTTGGTCATCAGCAAACCTAACCGATTTTACGAGTTCCCCTCCGACTTTTATTCCTACCTCCAGTTCTTCCCATGCTTCTTTAATCAATTCCTCTACGTATACGTTGAACAGTACCGGTGACAATGGGCAACCCTGCCTTACACCTCTTCCTAACACTGCCCATCCGGACTCTCCGTTCCCCACTCACACCTGAGCAGTCTGAGACATGTACAGGTTGCGGATCAGTCTCCTGTCCCTCCAATCCATTCCTATTTTCTGCAATACACGCATTAATTTTTTTTTCCCAATTCACTCTATCAAACGCTTTTTCGAAATCTACAAAACAGGCAAAAACGTCGTGATTGTATTCTATATTCCTCTCGATTAGTGATCTCATTACTGCAATGGCATCACGCGTACCTCTTCCTTTCCTGAACCCAAACTGATCATCCTCTAAGTAATCATTTGCCTTACTCTCTATCCTTTTGTTGATGATCCTGAGAATAATATATATATATATATATATATACATATATATATATATATATATATATATATATATATATATATATATATATATTCATTCACATTAAAACAGAGATAAGGAAAATGGTAAAGGAACACATATAAAGGACGAACATAACAGAGGTGGGGATGGAAAGTATTTTTACATTCGTGATCTGCTCACATCCGCCATCCCCACCTCTGTTGTGTTCGTCCTTTATATGTGTTCCTTTACCATTTTCCTTATCTCTATTTCAATGTGAATGAATATTTATTCGCCATATGGCGTTATTTCGTGTTTGAATGTGTATATATATATATATATATATATATATATATATATATATATATATATATATATATATATATATATATATATATATATATATATATATAGCTCTTATATATCTCTTGTGCAAACAATGCACCTCATTCTACATAGGCGAATGCATTACCCCATTATCCATCCGAATGAACAATCACCGTTACTCATGTAATTCTGCTTCACTCTCTTCTCTTCCTATCCCTTTACACGCAAGTTCACACAACCTATCATTTGACGAATGCTTTTCCTTAACAGTTCTAGAATCCCTACCCGATTCAGCCACCAACATAGAGGTGAGAACTCGCGAATCCGCATACATCCTATATTTCCGATCCTTTAAAATTCCCACCCTTAACCGCCATCTTTAATTTCTTTCCCAACAGTCCCTAAACCTTCCGCCTCCCTTCTTGCTTCCCCAGGCTCTCTTCCCTCAAAACCTCTCAGTCTGACCTGAAGAAGGCCTCGGAGTAGGCCGAAAGCTTAAATCATCTACAGTGTGAGTGTCCTTTTACGTGTTATGTGTTTTATTCTGTGTTCTATTGTGCCGTCCAAAAGTTATATTGCTCTCGTGAGTACTTCCGCATCATCTATATATATATATATATATATATATATATATATATATATATATATATATATATATATATGTGTGTGTGTGTGTGTGTGTGTGTGTGTGTGTGTGTACACACACACACGCGCGCGCGCTCACTTATGCCTAAGGATTCGAGAGTATACCTGTGAAGCTTGCATGTAGACAGCGGTGCTTACGCAAGGGGTTTATTTGTAAGTCCTTAGAGAACCGTAGGCAGTAAGAGGAGAATAAAGGCAAAGCTGAGAGGGCGTTCGTGAGAGGGAAGAATTGAACAGGGAGGAAGGGAAGGACTCCGACGAGTGAAAGGGCGAGGTGGCGGTGACGGCGGGGGTGACAGCCGCGAGCAATGGGAGTGGGGCGGCGAATGGTGCAGGGGAGGAGGAAGCGGGCAATCTTTTGCCGCCGAGATTTGGATGTGGTACATGGGAGGGAGAGAGAGAAGAAGATGGCTACCTTGTTTCTGGGGACCCACCTTTGATCTTAATTCCGGTGGATCCGTTGGTTTAATGAGCCAGACAGGTTGTTGATTGCGGGAGCACAGGGGATCCTAGAATTCGGGAGAAAGGATGAGGGCCAAAGGGTTTGAAAAGGAGAAGGAGGCCCCCCGTCCAAGGTCCCCTTCGCCATCTACTCGGCTATCCCGCGAGCCTCTGGCAAAGGGGCGGGGGGATCATTGATGGGGCGGGATGGGTGCGGGCACATAACCCGAGGTGGAGCTGGGAGTGGTGGGAAGGGAAAGCCAAGAGACGGGCCCTGGGGGAAGAAGGGCGTAAATCTACGGTTACAGCTTTGTGTCGGCACCGAGAACTGTAAGAGAGTGTAATGAAAAATAAAGCAAAAGAATACCTTGATTCTCATTTGAAGACAGAAGTGACGAAAAAAGGTTGGTGTAATGCTGTTGGTTCCTGAGGGATGAGCCATTTTTTCATTTTAGTGTTGTCGCACATTTCTTACGCCCCCGTAACAGCAGAAGATCGCGACCGAGTGCAGCATTTTAAAAGTAATTCACGGTATTTCATAAGATAGGATTGGGTTTCACCTGATGCAGTAAGGAATATTTTAATTATTTTGAATGTTTAATCTCTTTCAAATTGAAATACAAATAATTCAGGCTTAAATAGCACAGCATGCGTGTCCTACACGGGTAAGTTATTTATTATTAAATTTCCTGTAGTGCTGTGTGCTGAAACTTCAGGATAAACAGGCTGTAGTTAGTTATGCCTTTAACTATAACTCTATTAACTTTTGTCTTTTCTATAAAAAGTGTTTTTTGTGGAGTACTGAAAGGATTGGGGGAAGAAATAACCATATAATTGTCAATAAGAAGTGAAAGAATGATCTCAAAATGGATATTTTATGGAAAGGGGATGCGTACGCTAAAAGCAGAGTTGAAGGAAGAAGTGAAAGGGTAAAATCTTCAGGCGTCCAGTGGTCCAGGGAACTAAATGTCGGTTGCCTTCTTCCCTCCCTATCTAGACTTGGTACAACTCTGGCCGAACCTTATTACTCACATTTTTTTCATTTGTGTAGAAATTACAATGATAGCTGTGATTATCTCCAAACAAAAATTGCCACAACAAAATTAATGTGAGTAATTAATCAAACCACACGAACATTTTAATGAAGTAATTTACGAATAAATGAAATGATTTTCAATATCTCTCTCTTTATCCTCTGGTTAATCTTTGAAAGCACTTCAAGGAGCATAAAAGTGGATAAATGATACAATAAAAAGAAAAGTGTTAGGAAGAGAAAAACGACACAGGTGTCCATCAGCATATGTGATTCCCAACGTGTGACGTAAACGGTAAAAGAGGCTTGGGAAGAACCAGTCAGGCTTGTAACTAATCAAGCTATAGTTCACCAGGCAGTCAAGGCATTGCAAACTCTACTGGGGGAACTGGAAAGTCAGTGCGATAGGTATGGGATGAGAATAAATATACAAAAAATGCTCTGAGGTTTTTAAGAAATAGAAAAGTTAGGTCAAACATTGAAATGGGAGCTCATAAGCGGGATCAGAAGGAAAAGTGAACGAATCTCGGAAGAGTTTGGACCAATGTTGTCTAAGAAGAATTGCATTAGACAAAGAAGCTTTCACAAGATGGAAGGAATAGATGACATGGATATTGAGTAAAGATGTTAAGAAAGGGCGTGTTCAAACTGTGATATGGTGCGTGTTGTGTGTGACGCGAAACCATGATCGTTAAAATAAGGCAATATTGGCGTATACAGGAGATATGGATATATAGTATACGATAAGCGCATCTGGGAGAATTTTGAACTGTGGGTGTGGATAAGGATGGAATATATAAAATTGACTGAAAGGGAAAAAGGGAGAAGTGCTAGGCATGGTCGGAGGGAAGAGGGGATTGCTGGAAGAAATGGGAAGGAGGCAGGTGATATGTTGATTTAATGTAGAAGACGGTGATTGAGGTGATAGCGTCGGACCAGCGAGTGAGTGATAGAGATAGAATAGACATATTGAACGGAATGAAGGGAGGGAGAAAGTATGCGGATATGGATGAGGGTTTATTGTAGTTCGGATGTCAGGTTATGTTTTAATAGGAGAGGCAAAGAAATGTACCGTAGTACTATTGTATTTGCCGTGTCCATTACAATCCTACCTTAATCGGTAACATCACAGCAATAATTATAATCTATGTATGTATATTCAAACAAAAAAACCTGCCATGCGTCGATAATATATTCACGGCGATAAAGATATAGGGAAAAGGGATATAAAAACACATTATGGACAAACACAAAGTAGGGAAGGTGGAAGAGTGCGGGTTCCAAGCACACAAAAGTTCCTCAAATGAGACAGGACCAGACCTTCGCTTTTTTAGCCAGTGCTCCACCAGAGTAAAAGGTCAATACTTTGGAAAAAGACCTTAAAAATCCACAGTGAAAGATATTTCTCCAATGAGTTTATCTTTTGTGTGGAAATATCACACTTGCAACAATCGTTCGTGGACATTTTATTTATTTATTCATATATACTCTGCAAGCCACCGCCAGGGTGTTTGGCAGGGGGTGAATACACACCAGAATAATTTTAAGCATCAATTTTATCATTTGAAGCGTACGTATCGCATTGTGAACCCCAAATCACGGAGCACAAAACTTAATTTCGAGTATATGGTGTAATATTAATTAAATACTATGTACTTATACCATGGTAGTAGCACCTAACCATATAGAGCCTGCTTAACAAAAAAGTGGAAAAATGCTAAAGTGTTTGTTCCATTTCTCTAAAAGAGAATGGTAAAATAAAATTGGTTAAAAAACTAAAAAAATGAATTAATGGAAATAAATTACGAACAACTTCCATCGTCGCCGACCTCTCAGGAAAAATATGGCCAGAATTCGATTTTCCAGGGAACGCTTTCAATCATCAAGTGTAAACAGGCCGTTTGGAGAGCACTTTTAGCTATTATGAGTTGAGAATTTTGGGCTTTTACAAAATGGGAAGGCATACAAATGAAGAAATGAGAGTTGAGTACACTTCAAGGAATAAATTCAAGGAGTAATCGGATTTAACATATTCATGCCATCAAACCATTTGCATAATACTGATCTCTTAATGTTATTACACCGTAGGGAAGTAATATTTTCAAAGGGACCCATTGCAATACATTTTTACTTTAAATATTAAGTAATTGCCTAAAAAATGCCTGGAAGACTTTTAATTTTGACAGTATAAACGGTATAATTGCTTACGTAATGAATGATTATCATATTTAATGATTTATTTATTAATGTGAGAGTTTGAAGACTACTAATTTGTTTCAATAGGAAATACATTCATACGTATAAATCCAAAACACCATTGGTGGCAGAGCTCTCTCTAGATCCCTCCATTATTTTCTTTACATTTTATTCATGAATCTATATTCAACAGTTACAGATCTTAATGGACGCTGAATTAAAATAAGAAGTCCGGATATTTGTTGGACAGTGTGTAAAATGTAGGGAAGAAATATATTTTTTTGTTGAACATATTATCTTAAAATCCGTAAATTGATTAAAAAACAGTAGCAACTGATGCTGAGATTCTCAATACAGTAGATGAGAACATCTAGGCAGCAGTTAAAAACAGAGTGGCCCAGAATATATAAGCGTATTACATTTAGATCGAAGTTCATTAGCAGCATTGTATAAATATTAAAACACGTAAAGGATTATTATTTACGGCAGTTTTAAATCTAATATATGTGTGGGAAGAATGGTCTTGTCAATAAAAAATCGTAGGATGTTAGAGTGAGTGATAGAACAAAAAAATATATAGCCCATTTTCATCTTCTGGTCTTTCAGATCAGCTTACCTTCTACGAATACCTTCTTCTTAATATGCTTCTACGACGTATTTCTGGAAATATATTCGCAAACAAAGTTTAAATACTAACACGAGAACTTGAAAAGGTTACTTTTCCAATAGTTCGTTGAATGTGATTAGGTGTTGTTCATTAAGTTCCCAGGTGTATGAGCTTAAGGTGAAGTAGAATGATGCCTTAATGTGAATTGCGATGAGTTCGAGAGATCTCATGTTATCTCTTTTGCCGTTATGTCTTACCAAATTCAGACCGTTACGTAAACGATAAAGTCTATTGAGAAAACCCTCAAGGACATCGCACTCCTCCTTTCTGAAAGATGTAAAGTAAGTACCCATTAATGCAAGGAACGAATTACCTAACTAGACTCAGATCCTGAATTCATTTGGCTTTTGAAGCGTAAATATGTGAAAGGTAAAAAGAGTTTGAATCTTGCCACGACCCTCACCTTATGAAGGAAAGGGTTTGGGTTATGCAGAGTGTTAAGAAAACATCCGCAATTCAAATTTTAATAATGAGTCCTTTTTACTGAAGTTTTGAGTAAATTATCTTCTTCTATAAACTAATGAATAATATAACTATAGCATATCTCACGCTCTTTGTTTGAAATGATTGTATACGCTTTAGGTGAGATTTCCTTTCAAATAATGAAATTGAATTACCACACAGAAAATATATCGAGAGCCAAAATAGCTCGGAGAAAGAGACGGGAGGGACAGTCGAGTGGAAATCATAACATTCAACACCTTTCGCGGAAAGTTTTTTTCGAGTAAATTAAAAGAAAACAGTCGTGAACAAAGGGGATCGCTTTAATTTATTGATAAAATTAGGCATTCCGACGGATGCGGAGTTTCTAATAATTAAAAAAAAGTCGCACCGAGAAAGTGGAAGTTGAAACGAAACGGAGGGAAATAATTTGAAAATCAAGATCTTCTCCGTCGACTCCGATTGAAACGGGATATCTCTTGAGCAGAAGGAATTTTTGCTTAAATGGCGTGTAGGATGGCTGGCTCTCGTAAGTGGGGCACAACAGGGTACGGAGGGGTTGTTTTCCAATAATTTCGAGCAGAGAAGAGAGTAGAGGTGGCAGGAGGAGGTGGGAGGGGGAGCGGCGAAGGTGAAAAGGAGTGTGTGTGTGTGAGTGGGTGCCACGAGACATTTTGTAGAATAAGGATGACTCTTGAGGATCTTCAAAAAATAACGTGGTGAGGCTCCCGCTGGGAGGAAGATGAAGTTGATTTATCTCCCACCTTGAATAGGAGTGGAGGCCGAAGGATAGGACGTACTAAAAATATACCCATTTATTTTTTGATCCTATGGAGCTAAATTCTCGTGGAGCAGAAAATATGCTAACCAAAAAAAAATATATAGACAAGGTTAAAGGGTCAAAAATTTAAATAGACCAGGTTTAGAATATAAAAAAATCGGAGATTCGCAGGTGAGAGGCGTGAAGCAAGATTATTGAATTTATTGTTTCTTTACTTTTCAATTTTAAGTCAAATTACGCCATGTTTTGAAATATATGAAAAGAGTTCATTTGAGTTACTCGAGAATTTATAGGCTTTACACAATTGTGGGCACGAGATGCATATTATTATTAGGTAATCTACCGGTTAAGGTAGGTTTTCTTTTATGGACACAACTATCAGATAAACATTTTGTAACTCCAAACAAAATCAAATCCAGCAACCTACTCTACATCATGTCCCTCTTCATCTCTGTGTACTTCTTTCCTTCCTTCATCCCGTCCAACACGCCTATCCTGTTCCTGTCCTTTCCTCGCTTGCCCAACATTCTCCCCTCTATTGCCTTCTTCTACATTCCACTACCGCTCAATACACCCTTCATCCATTTTTCCTCCCTCCATAGGATTTCTCTCAACAAACCCCTCTCCTCACCCACCATCTCCAGTCATTTGTTTTCCTTTAGGTCCATTTCACCTTCTCCATTCTCCTCCACACCCACATTTCAAAAGCCTCCAATCTACGTCTATTCTCCTGCTTCAGCGACCACGTTTCCGCGCTGTACATAGCTACGCTCCATATCAGAGTTTTTACGAGTCTTGTCTTAACCTCCCTACTTAACGTCCCCGTCATCAACTCCCTCCTCTTTGAGAAAGCTTTCTTGCCTAGCGCAATTCTTCTCCTTACGTCCCTACCACTTTGACCGTATTGGTCCAAAACACTTCCGAGATATGTAAACTGCTCTACCTGCTCTATTTTTTCCCCTCAAATTTTAATGTTTAGCTTAGCCTTTTTCTTTCTAAAAAATCGCATAACCTTTGTTTTATTAATATTGATTCTCATCTCATATCTATCGCACTGAACGTCCAATTCACTCAGCAATGCTTGCAACCCCTTGGCTGACTGAGCAACTAATGCTTACGAGACACATAGTGGCAAGAATTTAAAAAAATGTAGAAGACTTTCTAGCACGTAATTAGTGTGTAAAACCCATGAATTAGGTAATAGAACGTAAATGGAAAAATACTGAGTGCGTTCTAAAAGTAAAGCAATTGAATTTCTCGCGATTTCCTAGTGGTGTGAGTGGAATCGAGCGACGTAGAGTAGATGAAGGGGACGCTGACCTTTCCGCGCATTTGGTCTCAGTGCTCTCCAATCTGTGGAAGCGGCAGGGAGTCAGTTGTAAACCTCCGAGCGCCGACCGTGTCACGAAAGACCAACTGAGCGGAAATTTTAGGCGAACTTTTGCAACGTATAGAAAATGAACCAGATTATTTGGACAACGTCATCTCCGGAGTTTTGAATACGACCCAGAAACAAAACACCAAGGCTCTGAGTGTCACACCGACCAGTCCACAAAGCCCAAAAAGGCAAGAATGAGCAAATCATAAGTGAAAAAAATGCTCATTGTGTTTTTCAACAGAAAAGGAGTTCTCCGTAAGGAGTTTGTTCCTCTAGGACAGACGTTAACGTTGCCTACTACGTGGATGTGCTGGAAAGACTCCGAAAAAGGGTCGTCAGGATGCTGAAAAGACACGTCCGCTACCTGGCATTTCCATCATGACAACGTGCCTTGCCACAACGCGTCCGCGAGTTCCTGGCCAAATACAAGGTGCCAAAGCTTTTCACCCCCCTATAATCCTAACGTCGGCCCAGCAGACTTTTTTTTGTTTCCTCGAATTAAGGCAGCCCTGAAAGGAACTCGTTTTTCGTCCATAGAAGAGATCCAAACAACCATTACAAAGACCTTGCGAGAGGTCCCCTAAGACGCCTTCCAGGGCGCCTACCAGTAGTAGTAGAGCCCCTGGAAAAAATGTATGGAGGCCCAAAGGACAGTACTTTGAAGAATTTAAGTGTTTTTGCAAATCTGTTCAATAAATTACTAAAACAAATAACTGCATTGCTTTTGGAGCGCACTCTGTAAGACGGCAGAAATTAATCTTAAAATGTTAGCTTTTTTGAGATAATACAAGGGTGGTCTGAAAATTTTCAGACCTAACAAAGATCCAAGACATTTTTTCTAACATTTTCTGAGTGGGAAACTTTTCAGACCACCCACGTTTTATGAGATTAAAATACTTGACAAAAGCATCTCGATTCATCCGACCCTCGATTACAGCATACACGTAACTTGACCGCTCTGGATAAGGTCAGGGCATATTTATCAGTTACACTCTGCTCGAAGAATATTAAACAGGAAACATAGACACTGTTTAGTATTATAACATTTTTCAAAGCATCACATCTCATAATCCTATCTTTCATTCCAAACAATTAAGACCTTAATGGATTAACCAGCCAACCCTATCTGAACGAGTTGATAGGCGATAAAAAATCATGTATTTGAGCAGCTCGGACGAGCGCGGTCCCAACTCATCTCCATGTTTTTCTCATTCCCGAAATTCGCGTTTCTTTTTTTCCCCTCCAAACATTCATCAGGCACTCCCAGAGATTTAATCGAATCAGAAGACCGTTGATTTTTTTCTCGCTGTCATCGATTCTATCTCGCATTGGGAAAACAAAATAAAACATCTACGCGCCACCAACTTTATTTATTTAGAATTAGTCTCCGTATTTTCAGATAAAAGACTTGAGTTCCTTTTCCTGATCAAGGGAATAATAATCAATACCATTTTTTTTTGTTTCCAATGTTCTACTGAATTTTTTACCCCGTTACCGACAGTTCGATAACCTACAGAGCAGGCATGGATAGGACTAGCTCCAGGAGGATATAGAATCTTTTTTGAAAAACCCTTATTCGTTGAAGTGATCTCATTAATGAAAAGGTTAAAAATAATGGAGCATTCAATCGTAACCGAAAATAAATAATCGGAACCATGAACGGAAAAGTTAACAACTTTTCCTTCTAAAATGATGTCAAAGACTCTGCGATAAGTTGTTAACCACGAAGATTAAAACTAACACGACTAAAGATGATTGTCATTTAAGGATTTCCTTTAGGACACATTATTTTTAAGATAGTTAACAGAAATTGCAATATATAAAACAAAATTAGAAAATTCTCACTGGGTCCACTATGTATTAATTAATTATAGCTGCCCTAGACACGCTTTTTTGGTATAAAAATGTTTGCTAACTTAACCCGTTAAATAAATACTAGAGGAGTAGTATAATTAGCTATTAGGATTATGAGTATTTTTAAGATTGCTGACACCGGTCGTCATGGATAGTAAATAATTCCGATTGCAATCAATTATATTTTAACAAAATGATTGCTAAGTCTTTGGTGGGCGTCTTAATCAAGCGCCCAAGTGTATTTCAATTTAAAACTTTCGTTGATTTAAGTGAATGAGTACAAGAAACGGGATCATAGATTTGACATATTTGACTGTATGCATTGTTTTCAGTGTAAATTAGCTTCAACCGACAGAGTTTAGCTCTACACGTTCTCTTCTCTCACGACTGTCGCGTGAATGTAGACATTTTTCTTTGACAAAAATGAATGCACGTAGTTATTTACGAGCTAATTTTTCATAGGTAATGCGCTAAAAGTGTTCAAAATATATGTTTTGGCATAAAACATTTTAATAACCTTCCGCGAATACCGCTGAAGTAGGTGGTCTTTTGGAGTACCGTGATTAAATATTACATTGTGCCTTCCCTCTCACTCTCAGAGAAAGAGAAGAGACTGGCGCGCAGATGGCTTGAAAAACGACATCTTTACCCTTTAAAATGAAGACTGTGGGTATTCGAATAATAAAATGACGAGATTTTCTATCCGCAGCAAACATCATTCTGAAATTGAAAAATCTCGTGAAACGAGGACAAAGCGAGTCGAGAAGGAAAAACATTTTAGGAGAGGACGAAGAAAAAAATTGGTACGGCCTCACCTCATGAAACGAGGAAATGAGGGTAAGGGAAGAGAGAGATGGAGCTCTTTCTTACATTATTAAGGTGCGGTGGTTGATTTTCGGTCGGGGGTGTTAGTGGTAGGGAATGGGAGTGAGAAATGGAAACCCAAGGGTGTTTGGGAGAAGAGCGAGAGGGAAAGAAAAGGGCGTGGCGAGGGATGGAGATATGAGAGCGGGGGAAGGTGTCGGAGTCGTGGGGAATGATGTTCATTCCCCGCAGCGGATTCTCTCGCAGAGGACGAGGGGGGAATAGGGAAAGAGGCGCTGGGGGTGTGAAGGAGGAACGGGAGTGGAAGAGTGTGGTTTGTCTGTGGAATAAGGGGGATGGGATTCTTGTGAGGGATGCCGGGTTGGATCAGAGTGTGCCGGAGGAGGGTGGCGCGCGGCCTCGACAGAGAGTCGGCAAGGGTGGAGAGGATGGATCGTGTGCCGAAGGGGTGATGTGTAAGATCGCATCGCTCTTTCCCGCCTGCGGAGAATGACGAGCGGAAGCAGAAGGAGCCGAGGGGAGGATCGTTTTCGTCGAAAATCAAAGGCGTGATGAGGCACGGTTAGGACTTCCAATGGAATTCTATTCAAGGTCTTTCCAAAATGTGCCCTTCATACGAGTTGGATTAATTCGATGCGACGAAAGAACATAATGATACGGCAAGCAAGCATCGGAGCAAGAGGGCATCGGAGAGCTCTTACCTTGATGGTATCATTACGCTAAAGAACCCACGGAGGTATGCTGTTTTGAAGCATTGCTCTCTCGCCCAGTGCACTCGGTCGTGGGTTTCAATGAGCGACATGTAATATTGGCACAGTTTTCTTAGCAATATTCGTTTACCCATACTGGGAAGGGAAAAAATTGTTTGATTCTGTGGTGATAATTTTTAGCTATTTTAATATGTACCACGTAACTCCAGTTAAAAAAGTCAAGTTAAATATTGCTAGCTGTTATCGAAGAAAATCTTCTGAGTGATTAAGGACTTGAACTTTTCACTGAATTACGAATTGATGGTGCAGGAATACATGCTACAATCACGAAAAACTGATCGCATTAATCAAATGTTATTAAATTTGTAAAATATTTACATGAAACCACTCGCCTTTGCTTGGATGAAATTGATTGATTTGCTGGAAAACACAGCCAAAATCGCATAGCTTAACAAAACTGGCACCTCAAACATAGTCCAAAGTATTTTTAGAGCACATTTAAAAAATTAACAAGATGCTAAGAGTGCTTCGAAACTCTATATTAGCATAGTATCTGTTTATAAACTACGCATAAATGGGCGCATAGTTACTTATGATCAATTGTTCTTAATACTCATTCATTCTTCTCGCCATTTATTAACCCATTGAAGTAAATACTTATATTGCACCTGGGTTGATGCATATTAGCAAACAAATTAAAAAATAATTTGTTGTGTTAGAAGAAATATTAAAAAAAGGAATGCATTGTTCTAGCCCTATTTCCAGAAAATACATAAAAGTGAGATAATCAAACCTTTTCAAAAGAAACATCTTTATATAAGAAATGAGGAGTCAAAATTACTATAAATGAGTACAACTCTATAGTAAATCTTATGACTCCTGATTCAACGAAGAATTCTCAAAAAGTTAAGAATTGTATTACTAGACCATTTTTGGAATAATGCTTGTACATGGATCGCCAAGCAATGCGGAAAAGTGAAAAATATCTCAGAAGGCTACCGGACGGGAAATAGAATTGGTAGAATAAAGTCACTGGAGAAGAGTTCTTACTCATTTTTTGCACTATATATAGCGAAGAGACTCAATAATAGACAATTCAATCATCTTGTTTCAAGAATGAAAGGTTGGTCTACCTGTAGTCACATTGATAAACACGAATGTGAAGGATATTTTCCAAGTTTTAATATACGTAATACAGCCATTATATTTTGTTTCCACAGAATGCAAGGATTTTGGCAGAATAATGAGTGAAATGAAATCTGAAGAATCGCAGATAAAATCAAGTGATACGTTAAAGGGATATCCACTAAACCAGTCTGTGAATGCATCGCAAATTTTAATAAGCTCACAGACAAATTTATAGGGCATCATAAGACCACAGAAGTGGTGCAAATATAAAAAATATGATAAGTGGAATTGATGTGATTACAGACCGTGATTTGCAATTTGAATTTTCAAAAGGAATATGTTCTGAACATTAAATTTTAAAATATTTTATTTTATGTGCTTAAATAATTCGTTAACAAAGTAACGTGTGTATTTATTGATTTCAAGTGCGAAGATAATATATTTTGAAATTACTGGTTTTGATTTTTTCTGCAAGACCCAGAGCATGAGAATTCATAATTATTAAAGTTGATAGATTCTATCTACTTGCTGAGACCCACAGGGACATTATTAGTTCAATTCTTGAGCTAATAATGTTCCTTATTCGCATAAAGAATGTATGCACTGGAATATTTAACGTGATTCTGACTTCATTTGATAAATTTACTACCTTACCCCAAACATGGAGCAATACACGCAATCTTCATTTACATCCACAAAGTGACCTTGGTAGGATAAAATATTGCTTTAGGATGAATAACTTGATATTAAACAAAGAAAAAAATACTTTGCAGTTAATTTAGATATACATATAAAATATAAATATTTACAGGTTTCTATGTGCAATTCTGCCAAGTAAAATGGGCAAAAGATGTAAAAAACGAGAAACTCAATCAAAATTACCAATCTGTGTTTGAAATCTAATAGACTGAGGTTTTCAACTGGAAATTATATGCAAACAAACTGAAATCAGAAATATTATCAATGTTAAGAATTTTTATTTCTACAATTTATACCTACTTTCTCAGGTATTTGCCTTTTTTGGCATGCATTTGTTGATTCTAGTAGGAATATGATACGTGAAAATGAGAATATTACGTAAAGGTCTTGGAATTAAGGAAAGTACTCAGTCCAATTAACAATTGTGCCCTTCCCGCTATCCCCTCCTAAGCTTCTCACCTCGCCAGTCTCTCTTGGCCACGTACTGCAGTCAACTCCGCAAGTTTACGGTATATCAGTACTTTAACTTACCTATTCGATTGAAAAATTCAACCAAATAACGGATCAAACAGTTTTGATACGATGAATTGTCTAGAAGAAGCCCATGTTTCTAATATGAAGCTTTTGAATAAATACTCGTAAGATTAAGTTCAAGCAAGGCAAAGATTGGGTCCTTTTTCTTTACTTAAAAGTCTTAATGTATTGCAATTTTTGCATGTGCTTATTCATAAGGAGTGGAAATAGTTTTTATTATTGGTGTAAAAAGAATGGATTCGAGTGAGTTCTTGAGTCAGTGAAGGTCGAAACGTGGTGTTAATGGACAAAAGTCCAAAAATTAAGCTTTTTGAACAAGCTTACGCATAGAGCTTGTTGTTTTCCCTATCAAATGATTTGGATAAATTGCAACACTATTACACTTTAAAAAATATAAAACAATGAGTCCATTTTAAAGATAAATTTGAAGACCTTCTAAAAACTATTTATAATTCTTGTCTATAAAAGTTTTGGCCTACATTTTGACCAAAATGTTTCTGTTTAGTAAACACGCCAATGAACTATACAAAAATAACTTATTAATTGGGTACAATTTGATAATATATATTTGCACCGACCTGCTCCATTTTCTTTTACGTTCCCTTCCTTCTGGGTACTTATGTTACACTTTTTGATATAAAATGTTTAAAATTCAAATATCATATATTCGAAACTAATTATGCGGTTCTAAACATATTATTATCGAGAAAACTATTATTATTAGTAATCAGCAATTCATTATTAGGATGATAATTGGCCTATTTGAATTTCTTAATAATTTTCATTCACTACGACATCTTAAAATTAATATCGGTGCTTCAAAATAACTTACAAGAGTAATTCAATCAAGAATAAAAATAATATTCCTCTTAACTATCCATGTAAATAATCCCATTGTAAGCAGATCATGCTTATTCGTATGGTGGAAATAGTGGTTTTATTACCTCAAAACCACAACAAGATGAGGTTCATTTGTGTTAAAGTAATAATATTGCACTCATGACATAATTCATAAGTTTCCGTCATTATAATATTTTATGAACCATGATATATTTAGTTTCTTACTTCTGTCGTCGTGTAAATGGTGTCATTTACGTTTAAACAAAGCTTAAAAATTTGACAGGGTCTCTTCCAGTAAATAATTGACTGTAACACGGTGTAATATATAAATATTTCACGAGATAACGCCCTATTGAAGAAACCACAAAATTGACAATGATATGTTTAATATAAATTAGTGTTACAATTGGGAAATGTTGAGTGATAATGGAAGAGCCAAATTGGAAAGGGTAATAGGCACTATAATTTTGGATGAGGAACGTTAATAATAATAAAAAAATTACGATAACAAGTGCTCATTTTCGTCGAGTAATCAAATTGAATAATCAATGTCTCAAACATGGCCATGGCGATGCATACGATGGTTTTATTGTACGTAAATATTTGAAATTGGTGAGACGAGGAGATATTGAGCAAATGATTTGACAGTCGATACTGTGAAACCTCCCGGAATTATTTATCTCTCTCTGTGTTTGACGAGGACTACGAGATGGAGAGGTCATTCCAAGGGTAGTGATGGGAATTGACACAAAGCCTCATCCTTGTGAGCTGTGTTTGCAAGAACTCCTTGCAGCCGGATCGCAACCAGTCAAGCTCGAAAAAGGACGGACTGTGTGACAAAATGAGTGAGAAATAGTAATAAACTGTCACCGTCCCTCTGGCTGCGGGAATTGAAAAATTTATAGAGCTCATTAAATATTAACCTTTTATAAACTCAAGTATTCTCATTGATTGCTAATTAAAAGCTTGAAATGTTGCATTGAACAATGAAAAATCTACGGACTAAAAAAATATTCGCAGCAATAGTGCTGTGGGAACTAAAAACTGGATTGCAAAAAATTGACTCCATATAATGAGCGAGCAAGTGGAAAAGTGTAACTAAAGAAATTAATTAATAACAAGGAAAATAGATTAGCATGGTAAAAATTAAAAAAAAAAGGATCAATGGCCACTGCTTCAAACGCTTTAATTCGATAATCCAATTCACTGCACCTATCTCGCAATATTTTTATACGTAATTAAAATATGCGGATAATGGATATGCATAAATGTGATGACAACAGATAATAAATACAGGTAATTGGTTTTAACTACCGTGAATGCATTTTAAAATTATGTCACTAAATAATCTAAAATAAAAATTGGCATATATTTATTTTGAATGCCATGAAAGTCGTTCGGTAAGGTGGGTCTAAGGTAGTGTCATTGTAACGGTTTTATTCAAAATTCGAATTAATGCTAGCATAGATTTTCCAAATTTGGGATAGAACAAAACTGAAACACACATACTGGTGGCTTTCGGGACATACTGTTACGTCCGGGTATAAAATATTCAATTCATTGCTTTATGAAATGTCAGCATGGTAATACACTTGATACGTATATACGACGGAGGGACAAATTTGAACATCTGGTAAACAATTAATCCTTTGGTTTGAACTTTTTTTGTGATTGTAACATTGCAATAAATATTATTATAATTTTTATGATAATTTATTAATATGGGGCCAATCATTTGCTGGTAAGATGGAATTCTGTAAACTGCCAAACGATAAAAATAAAACGGAAAGCAAAGCAAGGTAATCACATCGTGTTTTTAATCGAGACGCTTTAAAACGCCCCGGAGGGAAATTTAGTTCGAATCATCCGAGTGCAGTGATTTGCGTACGCGTCATTAAATTCCCCTCCTCATTCCCTTGTTAAAAATATGAATCTCGGAGAGGAAAAACGATTCCGCGCCGTTCATAACACGCTGGACTGGAGTAATTACTGCACACGGAACGACGGGAATGGTCCTCTCGCTCCTCTTTCTTTTTCCCGCCTCCATTTTTTCATTTGAACTCCCCTCACCCCTTCTGAATGTCCACACCACTCTGGAAGCGGAGCGCATTCCACCAACCACTCCGCCCCTCTGATTTCGCCCCGGCCAGCACCCCTCTCCCCTCATCTAGCCTCCCCTCGCCAAAAGCTGGATGATGTAAGTGAAAACAAAACAAGCGGCGAAATAGTAAGTCACGTGAAGTTTCTCCTTTCCGACCAGAATAAAACAAAAACACCCAGAGAGCCAGCAGCGCTATCCGTCCCCCAATACTCCCATGAACCATTATGCTGTTAATCACTGCCAAAAGTACGTGGCGCGTGTCACGGGAGCATCTTTAGGTGACCCGAGGGCTAAGAGTGTGGGTGGTAATGATGCCTTTTAAAGATAAATAACAGAGCGTTGGGAAAGTAAATATTTAGTTTCGTGCCTAATCTAAAAACTAAGCATTTACACCAACACGTATTCTAAGAAACACATCTGGTAAGGTGGGCTACCTTCATCGAGTTCCCAATGCCACTGTTAGAAAATTCGAGTACACCCACATTTCAATCTCCTGGTAACGATTGAAATAAAGATATACTTAAAGAGTTGCGACACTTGGATCGTTTTATAATAACGCAGTTCTAGGATCAAAATTCAAAACTTCATTATTTAGACAGTATTATTGGTGAATGAAGAACATGAAGCAAATAATAATAAGTTCTATAAACGTATCGCGACCAACAGTGGGTAGGAGGTTTTTATGGTTTGTAACTGAGTGAAATACCTTCTTCCTGCCTTATTCTGTATCTTTCCAATGTGCAAGCCTTAATTTTTAAAGATTCGGTATGTAGAAGCTACTGCTTTAAAATTATAGAAATCGGTGGAACCTTGAGCAACGCTTATAAACATTATATGCTAGTCTGTATTTCACAAAAATTGAGACACCGACAAAAATGTGAATCCAAATTGTAACCCTTACTCACGGCCTTTTCACGAAGTGTGCTATATTTTTGAAAATGTAATTACTCTCAAAGGAAGAACGAGTTAATTGAAAATGATTTGATAATTTGAAGGGAGAGTTGATCAAGTAGATCAAATGTATTGAACACTAAAATCAGCCATTGGGCATGACTCGGAAAGCGAGCCAACTACGACCTCACCCCATCTGTTTCTGCGCGTTGAGCGGCCGGGTAAAAGCCGAGCACTTCACCATGCAAGCGATTGACGGAGCAAGGCAGATGCCCGGTGTTGGATGGATGCAATTACCATTCTTGCTGCTGGGTCTTGAAGACATGCATTGATGGATTTAAACACGGTACTCCTTCCTCTACAACGGTGCCATATCGAGATAACATAATGAGCAGTAGTAATAAATTTAGGATGATTTTCCTGAGCATCTTAATTCCTTTCTCCCAAGGAAGGCTAGTGCTAACCCCGAGTGTTACTCCGCTCGTTTCCACGCTCCACAAAATTCTGCTCGCCCGAAAATACCGATTATTAAAGCATCCGCTCTTAGTATGTAATATATACTAATTGCGGTCATGCTACTATTTTTAAAATGTTAAGCACAAAAAATATGAAACAGAAGTATCCATCGAAATATTCACGCTCGACCCAATTATTATTAACTGTCGCACCCATATTTCATGCACCTCCTTGTCCAAAGATAGTTATTGTACGATTTGAATGACGCAATAACACACTAGTCAGCTACAAGGAGATCAGTCAAGGGATTCCTAGGATCCCTGGCGGGGAAATAGGCTTTTCTTAATAAATGGCGAGCACGAGGAGCGACGCGCCTTATGCGACTCTTGTCTCCTCGGTGTTTTTTCTACCGCTTTCGACGCGCCCTCTCCCCCGGCACCACCCCCTCTTCACTCTCACCCGCCACAACCAAAAGCCCCGCCCAAATCCTTAAACCTACGTCCCCGGTTGCTAATTGCAATAAGGCCCGCTGTCCACGAGGGACCTTAGGGAGGGGAGGGGTGGAAGACAGGAAAGGGATAGAGAGAGGGGAGAGGAGAGATGGAGGGAGCATCTGGGAACCCTTCGGTCGTATATTTCGTATTTAGGGCGAAATATGTCGCATTCCCCTCCATGGCCACCGCTGAGCCGAACACGCGTATTTTGCACACTCGGTGGTGTGCGAGCGGCGCGAAATACGCAGCCGGGGAAAGGGCGGGGGACGACGTCATTTCCGCTGATGGGAAAGAAGGACGCGCTCGGAGAGGTGGTGGCGGTCCGAGGAGCGCGCCCCCTCTCCTGGCGACCATTTTCGGGTCGCCCGGAGCCGCGCGCAACGTGCCGGCCCTCCGGGAGCCGTTGCGTGGCGGCTGACGCCCTTGACAAACGCGCGCCGGGAGAGTTGGCCGCGTTAGGGACCTTTCACCGTGACGTGCAATTCGGAAATCTGATCGACGCGGCTGCGTGGAAAAAGGGGAAACTAATTCCGCTGTAAACAATTCTCCTCGCCAATTTATGGACCACGGAGTGAAATTATGACGGAGAACGAAATGGTGCGACCACCCGGGGGGGTTGTGGGGACAGAGTGTTTGTGTTGGGGAGAGGAGGAGGAGAACTGGAGTTACGTTCGCCCGTCAAATGTAATGAGACGGATCCGGGTCTGGGGCGTGGATGAACGCCGCCTCGTCGCATAATTATTTAGACTGGATAGACATCTGTGTGTACATCAATAGCAATGAATGCCTACTCTGATTCTTAAGCCACTATTCCCGATTCTACAGCTCCGTGTTTCGTGATCTGATTTTCAGTTTGCTTCATTAAATTTTCCTTTTCCCATGATGTTATTACTACATTAGGTAACCTTGAATTACTCGATTGTGAGCCATTGTTCAAGGAAATATATCTGAACGAATCTATAGAGCATGTTGCCTAGAGATTTTCCGGAAACAACAGCGCTCGGGATTGTGATAACCCGATTTCTGCTGCATTCAGTTGAATTTCAAGTTCTAGTGTTCCCACTGCTTTACTTCGAGGTTTCAAATTTGCATTTGAATTTGAAAGAAGTGAGGAAACTACGGCAAGAATTAGTAAAAGTGTGAAAGTTTGCATTCTCTTGAAATTAAGAACAAAACATGGACAGAAATTAAAGATTTCTTTCAAACAGTAAAAATTGGGGTATTTTTGAACAATGATATGCTATCGGACTTGGCAATAAGTCCGATATTATATATATTTGAAGTTAATTCTGTCAATGCTGTTGAGGTAAAACGTAAAAATTCAACCTCATGGAGATTAATTAGTATGACATACGAAGTTGATCAATGATTCATAAAACTAAAATACTCGAAATAGAACATTTTTAATGCGCTTTTATTAATTTATAAAAGTTAAATGAAAGTGTTAAAATAAGCAAGATATTATCTATAAGAATGTAGATGACCACAAGACAATTTAAAACGCTCGATATTTACGAGTTTTGGTTTTTAATTTTTTTATCGTTGTTTTAAATTTGGTTTCGACTCCATCTAGATAGGTCATTTCTCAGAGACAGAGAAATAAAGGATGTACTATGGAGGAGGGTGAAAAAATTGGTTAGAAATGAAAATAATAAGCGATACTTACTAAGTCCAAGTCACATGAAAAAATGCATCAATCTTACGGAAAGAAAATATTGACTAACTCGATACTTAGGATAATTCGTCACTCGTGCGACTGAAAAAAATGGAATAGAAAGTAAAAGAGAATGGACCTCCGGAAGTTGAATGGGATATAGTAGGAAAGTAATTGCATTAAGGTAAATGGGAGCAATCATGGAAATTTGTAAAAGGTAACCGAATTAGACCAAGATTTTGCGAGATAAGAAAAGAAAAGTTTTAAAATTAAATCGAGATTGTTTATGACGAAGGGTGGTCTGAAAAGTTTCTCAGAAAATTTCAGAAAAAATGTCTTGTATTTTTGTTAGGTCGGAAACCTTTCAGACCACCCACGTTTTTCTCTGACAGTTGCACAGAATTATGAAACTTGTAGTTTAGATACTGCCTCTGACCTTCGATTTAAGGTAATTACATCCCAAAGAGAGTTGAATAGCAGGTGGTGGACATCAATATTATAAATGAGAATTCAACTACGAATCATTAAAACTGGCTCCAGAATGGGCCAGGCGATTGCAGGGGTGAAGATCAGTGCGATGAAGAAATGGGACCGGACCACGTTATCAACTGTCTCATCAATATGAGAACATAAACAGAAAAAATCAGATTAAAGGACGAAATTTACTTCGGGTTTTTATGAAGACTTTCGTTATTCCAGACTAAACGACATCAGTGAGAACATTTAATATTAGTGAGAACATGCCTAATGTAAGAGTCTACTGGATTAGCATCGAAGGAGCTGGAACAAACTGCATAAGTTTGACTGCAAAAACACCTAAGGCATGTAGCAAAAATTTATCTACCAGCTTTCTCATTTCCTCAAACAGACAGGGGGTCATGTCTATCATGACGCTCTTGTTTGCTATTTACAAGAAACTTTTAATAGGAAAGATAAAAAATACCAATCCTAAATTTTTATTTTGCATGATATAAATTGACATAAATCATTATGAAATATTTATGAAAACATCTGAAAGGAGTGAAATTATTTTTTATGATATATTGGTCATTAAATGGCTATTTATAAATGATCATCACAAACGAAGCAAAAGTATTAACTTCGAGCCCAAAATGTTAACTTCGTGTGTTAGACATTTAAAATAAAACGTAAAAAGTTCTAAAAGAATAAATGCAAGGTTGAATATGGAGAAAATAATATAGTTAATTGAACTCAAACGAAATTCAAAATTTAATAATGATCCGTGACCCAGTAATATGTGGCAACGTAAGTATTTGCGATAGCGCATCGAAATGGCCAGAATATAAAAATATACCTCTTTGCCGAGATCGAAAACTTCATTAATGAACGCTTTATTCTCAATATTTTTTCAATTTTCATCATAGATACAAAAATTCTGAGCCTTTGAAGAGAATGATGAAAAAAGGTGCCAGAAATGAAAATATCATCATAACAGCAGTCGGAAGTAATTGCTATGAAACAAACACTTATATATGACAGTTGAAATGCACTCTATAACTCATAGGAATCCTGTATCAGGGTTTAAAAATATAACTCAATCGTTTCTATCTGCATTCAAGGGGTGGCTCACTCCTTCCTCTCTAGCACAGATATATTTTTATTGCAGGCTTTCAACGAAGGGGTTTTGTTTTTTAGAAAAACCTGCTCTTCAGTTCTGTGCTTCCCATAAATGGAATTGGCATTGTGTTCCGAGCTTTATTTCCCCGGCACAAAAGCTTTTTCGCTTCCCCCCCCCCTACCCACCGAAAACCTTTATTTGGTTGTATCCCACAACCACTATTTGCTGTCGCTCCTCCGACTTTCCCTCTCTCCGTTCCCTCACCTCCTCTCCCTCCCGCCCCCAGGGTCGCCGTGTTTCCTTTTCTCCCACTCCGTCCACTTCGCTTCCCATCCGTCCCTCGGCACGCTCGTCGTGGACTCCCATTCAGCGTAGCGTGGCACTATGCAAAGCGACATCCTTCATTGACCCGCGGCATGTTTGGCCCGCCGCCCGGAAATTAGAGAGCGGGGCTCCATAGGATGCGTCGGCAATGCGTTTGAGTATCTGGAGGCGAGGAGGGAGGTGACTGGAGGGCGGGGGAGGTCGGGGGTGCGATGCTGGCGAGAGAAGAGAAGAGGAGAGCGGCGGCGTGTTGGAGGAGTCAACGAGGCGCCTGGGAATATCCTGCTCGGAGAGATGTAGCCGACGACCACCGTCATGTGCACTTTTTTAAAAAGCACTTATATTTAACCTCTGCGGGATGTAACGCCGCATTAAGTGGAAGCAACCCGGCACATGTGCTCGAGGAAGTTTGCAAATATGTGCCTAATAATCGCATGCGTTGAGCCTTTCGAATAAGTAACGCTTAGTAACCGTCTTTGGAATTCAGTTGACTGGTAAAAATTTCAGCTTCAACGTTACATTTTGTGAATTTTTAAGTATAATATTTTCCAGATAAACACTTGGCTGTTCAAATTCTCTACTCTATGGTAAACGCTTAATTCGTGGGTCGGATGTCTGGTGCTGTGCTAGTATTGTGCTGCTTAATGCTGTGATAACAGTCGTTAATATCATTCGCCTCAATAATATAATTTTTAGGCTTACTTAAACGGGAATACAAGAATTACTCCACCTCTGTCTTGAAAATTGATACATTTTTCCTATCATTCTCTTTATTATTTTAACCAAGAGATGACCTCTTTTTTTATAAATCTGCTTCACCATTTATCGTTAGAGAAACGACTTTTAAAATCTCTAATGGTATTCGCATCTCATATTATCAAGAATAACAGTTTATTTAAGTTGTGGTCAAACAAAAGTTCACAAAGTCTGTTACACCATGAGCTAAGTACATCACGAAACGACATATCGCAAACTTGGAACAACTGAGAAAGAGGGAATAGAACCTCGTAGATCAGAAGCCATCCATTCCACTGGCTCTTTTCAAAGTCAATGTACGGTAATCTTCCGCCCGCCCTATCAGCCTACGATGACTAAATGAACTAAACTAAAAACGATGACTAAAAAAAGAGTTATTCTGATTAAATTTGTTTACGGAATCGGAAAGACCAAGAAAAAATTTTCAAAATCCACCGAAAAAACTCCAGTTTTGGAATTTCAAAATAAGAGGAAAGAAAAAAAATATAAACGACTGGTATGGGAATTTTAACGAGCAAATCAATCGTATCCTTTCTATTTGGGAATAGTTTAAAAATTGGATAAATCTGGGAGCCTCTGAGAAACAACTCTTTCCATACTTTCATCTCTACAGCACACTCGTCTAAAGGCTCTCTCTATTCTACTGGTGAATACTTGGGTTACAGTAGTGGTGGCGAGTAAATTATGGTCGTCGGTCGACCAATGACGGGCGCGCCTAGTTTCGTGAACACAGGTAAATTAGTGGCACAGCGTATGCTTACTGCGGAATCGCGCACACATTCAGGAGTGCACGGCTGATTTTCCGATGTCATAAGGAAATTAATGGCACAAAGCTTTCTCCTCCGGAGGCCACATCGGCATAAATCACGAGAGAAGAGGCGGTGGAATTGCAAGAAAATCATTGCATCATTTATTAAAACGGAGATAAAAATTAAAGTGAGAATGTGTGGATATTTCTGAAAAATAATTAATGATACATACTATCTAAATATAAATAATTTCGAATAACTTCAATGAGATCGAATGTTTTCATTTTACTAAAGAGGAGAATAGTCCTCAAGTTATGTTTTTCCTGAATTTAGGTAAAAACTACTGTATGTGAGGACTTCCTCTGAGCAGGTATTTGCTATTGTGGTTTTCAATCCTAAAGCGACGGCCATTGTGTACAGGTGACTATTGTGGGAGACAATGGATGGCGTCCGAGCCGCTCAATAAAACAACTCTTGTAAGTCAAGCGTACATCTCCCTTAATGCGAATCTGAGTCACTAGCCTTCACTCGGCTATTAGAAACGAGCACCACTAAAGAGCATTGAGTATAAATCATGACTGTAATAAACGATGCAGTCATCCGAAAAATAATCCCAATCTTTTTTAAAATTTAAAACATGGTTGAATGAAAATGAGATAGCCAAGGCCGTAAACTTCGGATCTCTCGTTTTCATTGATTCACGACCGTAGCTACGTTCATTCTATATTTACATTAAAACATGGTCTTTAATGATTTTGAATTGTCATGCGTTTTTAGTATTTGAAGTCACTAGTATGTCACCTGATTTGTATTGTTACTATGAATGCCGAGGTTTGTTATCCTTCGAACAATGGTGACGGGAGTCTAAGAATGCTAAAGGAAATTAGCGTGGGAAATAACGATATACGATTAACTGACTTTTAATAATAAAACCACTTTACTTTTCCACATAAATTTATGTGGAAAAGTAAAGTGGTTTTATTATTAAAAGTCAGTATGAAGATTTTCCACCAAGTTACGCCAGAAACTGTTTTATTTTTTTATATACGATTAAGTAATTTAGTGTTCCCTAAAAGTGAACAAAAAAGAGACTAAGGGAAGTAATAAATGAAGGGAACCACTTGTGAAATTACTCTTTTTATATTCAGGGCAATTTATAACCTGATATCTTAAAAAAATGAAAAATGGAATCACGAATGAGTCACTGCGCCTAAATTATTACTCAGAAAATAGGGATTTAATAGTTCAATTAAATACATTTTGATGTCATATTCAAGAGTAGAATATCACTCTTAGTCTCATTCATTATACTAAGGAATTTAATCTTTCGACCCATTCTTGGCGTCTGTTCAAATCAGTCGTTACCATATCTCTTCCGCTTTCTCTCGCCATAATCCCCGCCAGGATATCGGTACGTACATTACTTTCCGTTTTTTGAGCGCAAATTTTGTATGCATTACGTTTTTCTTCTGTTCCGAGCCCCTGGGCTCGAATTACTGCCCAATATGCAAAGAGCCACCATCTCCAAGATTAATATTCATCATTTCAAAAAACTCATGATTAAGATCCAATGGCCTCCTTCTCTCTCTTCCACAATGATGTTTGTTTTTTTCCAATAAAAGTTATAATATTTCCCTAAATTAGCACTCTTGGCCTGTGGATTACGGTAGCCTTTATTACGAACAAAAAAGGTCAGAATATAACTTTCTCCTCCAAACTTTTGCTTCTTTTGATAAGTTTTTCTTGCTCTCCCATCTGGAACGAATTTCTAGCTAAAACATCCTTGCTCTTGCTTTTGGCCAAATAAAAAAAAGAAACGGTCCCTCCTCCCACGCTCTTTTCATCTTTTATATCAATTCCCGATTCCCTGCGCCCTTTCCTCTCCCCCTCTTATCAATTTCCACCGTTCATTTCTTCCATTTTAATTACACGCTCCATCTATCTCCTCGGCCCCTCCACTCCTCACGATCGTCCTCCTCAGCTCCCCCCACTTCTCCCCCCTTCTCAAGCACCTCCCCCCATCCACCTCCTTCGCACTCCATGCATTTTTTATCTTCCCAACTCGATATCATTTACTGCACCGCCTCTCCACTTCCTCCCGCCAACCTGAACCGCACCTTTCCCATCCACCATCTTTCTATCCCCTTTTCACTCCCTCGTTCCACCCCCGCCTCTCCTCTATTCCCCTCGCCTGGAATATCTCCTCTCTTTTTTCCCCATTCTCCTTCTTCTTCGCTATCTTTCCTCTTCTCTCTCTCTCCCTCACATACTTCTTTCTCTCTCTGCGGTTAAATGAAATATATATCCTGAATGCTTTTCGTGTATTTTAAAATACGAGTACGTACTCGTTTTGGCATCTAGATATTCTGATCATGTCTCGTAACCCACGGTATATTTTCCCAACTTTACCTATTGCTTCCTATGGACCCTTACCTATGGAGGGATTTTCGCTTTGACATCATAATCCCTACCTTTTTCCTACACCTTTAACCTTTACTATATTTCTTCTTCGTTCGCATTTTTGTCCCTTGGCATTATTTTTTATATCTTGCTTTTACATCAGTGAATTTTTGTATAAAGCGCACCACCGCGGACCTCTGGTCTCACGGTAAGGGCCAACTAATTCTCAAACGTCATTCCCACGACCACTTACTAGTAATCTAATGGAAGATCTAGCGCTGGATGTAATCCACAGATCTTTCAAAACAAAATTGAAACCCGCAAAGGAATCCATTTTTACGTTCATGATATTCCATACCAAGATAGGAGAATGTTGACACGTGATTTTTCTTCTCTATAACGCTACTTTACCCTCTGTGTCAAGTTCTTAGGTAGACGCGAAATAAAGCGTTGAATGAGTTCCGTTATTGGTACTTCTTTCAATATTTACTTAATTCAAACGATTTTTGACCTTATCCATACGAATTTGGCTTACGATATCGCTTAAGGAAGAAAACGTGCAGCGCTTGCATCAAGCCATATGGTCCATTTGATCTTTCTATCACAAATGCTTTGACTCCTGATGACTGTCTCACTATTACATCAATTGAGTACTCTTCGTACGGAATGCTAATTCTACGACACACTAAATAGCCGTTGAAGAATTAAGCATTCATCAAGTGTGAAAATACGAAAAAATGCACGGATTCCCAATCTTTGGATCGCCTAGTACTCTACCGAATTCCCCCTGCCATTTCAGAAGGTGCATCAAGGTGCCATCGGAAACAATGTTTTTTTGGAGTTTCTACGAAGAATACACCTTTGAATGCTTTTCACGATGTTTTTTTAGACAAAAGCAAAATCCTTGCATCTCATTGGATGGTGGATTTAAATATTTTTTTTCGATTCGTTTAAAATATTAAGTTTACTAAGTGATTCAACTTCGCATGTATCTCAAAGCTGCTACTTTGGCAGATGCGTCACCTTGACACGAAACCCTCAATATATTCTTCCATTTCACCTTTGTGCTGTATTTCTCCCACATGTGAATAAATTCATTTTGTTTTCTTTTTTGACAGCTCTATTTTCGACCTTTTCAGATGAAAGGGGGAGACTTAATAGCATCAATTTCACCGCGAGCAAAGGGGCTGTTATCTCTCCATCCCTCCATCTCCATTACTTTTGACTTCCCTTTCGTCGTCCTCCAGCCTTCTCTCCCGCATGGCCCGCCTTCGGCCGCCGCTCTCCCACTTTTCGACAACGGGAGCGGGAGGAAGAGAGAGAGTGAGGGAGAAGTGGTGATGGTGAGAGCAAAAAAAAGGCGACCCTCGTTTCGAATGCCATACTCAGTTCTTCCGCGTACCTCCGCGACACTCGTTCCCCTCCCACTCCACACACACACACACCCTTTCGCATTCACAAGCGGGCATAGCTCTCTCTCCCCCCCTCACTCACTCGCATTGGAACCTTCCGGTAGTCGGCACCCCTCCTGTCGCTCCCTGCCTCGCCTCTCGGCAAACCCACTTCTACCGCGCACCAACCATCAGCTTTCTTCCCCTCCCCCGTACCCGCAGCTCTTTCACTTTGCCGCCAAACTATTTCTTCACCTTCCCCCTCCCTTTCTCGTGCTTTCCCCACCTCCTCCTATTCCAACTCCCGCCACCCCTCGCCCCCCGCCCTCCTCCGCCTGGCTGCAAAGGGAAAGCGGCACCCTATCCTCTGTGTGCTTGGAGGGTCCCTCACGCAACCTCGTCCGTTAAGGTAAAAAAATGCCATGTGCCCGAAAACGGAAATATTCACGCGCATCCCCGCCTGCCCCAGCGGGATTCGCCGCCGTCGAGTCGTTCCGGCTAACTGCGCACTCACCCTCCGCTACTGAGCATCGCACCTCCACATCGCGTCCCTCTTCTTTCCTTCTTCCCGATACTCCCTCGTTTAAGTCCATCGTCCGCTCGTCTTCTTACCCCGCCCTTCCCGAGTCAACACCTTCCCGTATCCGCCCCCGCCCCTTGCGGCGATTCCTCTCCCACCGACTTCTCAAACTCCTTTTGCGCGAATGCTTTTTCACGTTCAGGCATTAATTCATGGATCGAGAGTTGGCAGCAGCCGCCAAATTGTAAAATACTCGCTCTTTCCTTTCGCCAACCCCTCACACCGACGTACGGCAATATTAACTAATACATTCCCTCATCTTTTACTTCCGCTGGCTCTCCCTTTTACGCCACAGACTTTCTTATGTGCTTTTTCGTACAATTAAGCCATTCGTTCTCATATTTCTCTGGAAATCGCCCTCTCCCCTCAATATTGCTCCGGTCAACAGCCCCCCCCCTCTCTCTCTCCTATTCTCCCTTCTACCCTTCCTAGTACTTCCCTAGTGTGTAATGTTTTTGTAATTTGTAATACGTGCTACGTATATTTATAAGACAAGCATAGAAAGCATCATTTCATCTCCAAACTTAAATAAACATCATTCATATCCGTACACATTGGTCATAAAACAGATTAATCATATATACAGGTATTCTATTTTTTTTCTAACGAGAGCAGAGAAAGATAGCTTGTAAGATATTCTTAGGAGCTCAAGGGAAAAGAAGAAAAATGCATGACTTAACATGAGATTTTGAATTGGTGGTTTAAAAGAGTGTAACGGGAGGAAACGCGGCTACCAAGCATTTACAAGGAGACCAATGGACAAGTAATAAAGGAAAGTTAAGACGGATGAAATAATAGGATGCTATCAGGGTTAAAGGAGATGACATGGCGTTAAGAAGAATGTAGGAGTTACATTGGGAAGGAAAGGGGAAAGAATAAAGGGCTGTAGTTACCATTGGATTAAAAACCCAATGAATGGACGACTTTAGTAGTTCACGAAAGGTGGAGAGAACCCTCAATGTCGGGTTGAAATTACGTCCTTGCAATGATAGACGTAAGGGCGTTCATAGTTTAACGTTCAATGGAATGCATGGAACGTAACTAAAATATCACCAGAGTAAAAGCACTCCAGGAATGAGTTTAAATGCCATTTATATATATACATTTATATATATACACATTTATACACACACACACACACACACACACACACACACACACACACATATATATATATATATATATATATATATATATATATATATATATATGATATTTCCAGGCTTTGAGCCCGAAACTGCAGAAAAATTCAACTTATTGGCCGAAAGAAGAGGCTGAAGGCAAGGGTGCCGAGCGAGAAGGGAGGGGAGGCTTAGAAAGATGGAGGGAGAAATGGGGTTTGAGGGGTGAGTGTAGGAAGGAGAGTCGACGGGAAGAGGAAAGGTATTCCCTATTGGGGATTGCTCAAGCCCCAGGGCTTGAGTCTTGCACTTAGGAGACAAATGCACACTGCTTCAAGGACGTTGAACTGCAGTGACGTGGATGAAGGGAGAAAGACGATAACAGAAACATTTAAAAAGTCATAAAAGAAATTCTGTGGAGTGCAAGGTGTGTTTGGGAGCTGGTAGACAGACTTGATTTGGGGCTGACAGGGTTGGCGAGTTAGGGTTGCAGAAAATACAGGTCATTTCGAATATTGATGGTGTGTTACATTATTCGGTGATATGGGAGGGGCACAGTTTGCAATACAGTTCAGTTGGTTAATCACATTTATGTGTGTTTATATAAAATGTATATCGAAAATATATAAATATTATTAGGTAATCTACCGGTTAAGGTAGGTTTTTCTGGATGGACACAACTATCAAATAAATATTTTTTAACTCCAAACAAAACCCAATCCAGAAACCTACTCTACATGAAGTCCCTCTTCATCTCTGTGTACTTCCTTCCTGCCTTCATCTATATAAATATATGTAAGTAAAATGTAATAAATACATGTAAAGAAATAAGTGTGTATATAAAATTTGATTAAAACTTAACTAAAACAGAAACACAAAGAATGGACACTCAAGGATATATTTGACGTTTCTACGGCCTGGCTGCCGCCTTAAAAATTTCCTTCTGGGGGAAGACATTTGTGGGAGGGATGTGGGTGGGGGGAGGCAAAGAACAAAGAGTGATCGGACAAGAGGTTTCGACGTGATGGCGGCTGTTGAATGATTTCAGTGGGTTATGTTCGCCCGGGAGGTTTGAACGATATAAGTTCGTACCCAGAATTACAGGTATGTACCTGTATGCTATATCGCGTGCTCTCACCTTTATGCAGCAGGTGGATACAGGGAGGGTTTATTTCACCGAAACAGTAATTATAGGATAGAGGTGAGAACGCGTGTTATGGTTTACATCAGAGTACTTTTACATGATTTCTTCTTAAAAATTCTAATTTAATGTCGTTTGGCTACTTAACTAAATGTATAATGTTGATACATGCTTCATGGATCTGACCTCAGGATTATGACAGAGAAAGACGTTGAAATTCGAAACTCTTCAGTTTGCCTAATCAACAATAGACGCAACACGCGACGTTGTATTGAAAGTTTGCTTTTGCCTGAACAAATTATCAGCTAAGGTCAGCTATGTAACTCTACTGGAGGCTAAATGGAGAGCATGATATTCCCATTAGAACGGATAAAAGGTGGTTTAAAATGTATAAAGAGGGGAGACCATCAGCTTCAATAGGAGGTGAACCCAGAGCATATTATGTCGATCACAAGTTGATAACAGAGAAATTGCACATAATGCGTGTTTATGCGCGGTGTGTACCATGAAAACCAGTGTGATATTACGGTCATTTCGCAAAGATGAGCCTGAAGTGTGATCTTCAACCTGCCTACAGTTCTGATTTAGCATTATGTGACTTTTTCCTGCTCCAGAATGTGAAGAAACACCTTCGGGCAGATCATTTTTCATCATCAGCAGCTGGCGTTGGCGAACTGAACATGTATCAACTTGCAACAGCCGTTGCTGTCATAATACTGCACTCAAAGCAAATAAACTTGTACCACACACACATTAAACTATAACATAAAATCAAATACACACATACAGCAAAAAATTACGATTTTTTCAGTGAATGGTGCGAATAAAAACATAATGATCACACTTTTTTAAACAATTCTCGTACATGCTTGCGTGTGTGTGTGTCCAGTCCGATCGTTTTCCGCTCTCATTCGCTTCGTCCCAGTCCATTTCTTACCCTTGCTCTCCCTTTCCAAAAGAGCCCACAGCTACGTGGCCCTCAACCCGAGCCCCCGTCCGGCCTAACACCACCACTCCTGCCTACTGAGTTTCGCTTCTTCAAGCGCTCTCATGTCTGCCCCGTCCACTCCACTCTTCCTCTCCTCCCATTTCTCCCCAGGGTCCCAAAGAAGGGAGAGGAGCGCACACACTCCATTCCTTTTCTCTCCTTCCATTCTCCGTGCTTTGATTCTTCTCGCGATCCCCGCCATTTGCTAATTTTCTCAGTCTGCGTTGGTCGGTCATCGCGCTCTAACAAATAAATTTTCCAGATTCTTATAATTCTTTAAAACTGAAGTCAAGGAACATACGCAAGTGCCCCTATGATATGAGGGCAAGTGGAATGACAGAAACGAGAGGTGGTTGCTATTTTTGTCATCAAACCCAAAGAAAATTTTTGCATTGCCACTTCATATCGTCGCTAACACTCCATGAGGAATGCAGAGTTTAAATGTCCAGTTGGTGCTTGAATTTCCTTCATGGCCATATTTATTCCCTTTATAGGCGTGGCACAATAAAATTTTGAGCATAAATGGAGTAGGAAGTAGCAAACAGTATGATTCACACCCGCTTTGACATTTCATCCCTACCACCAACGGGATGAAACAGGTAGGCAGGACAATTATCATGGCTGGGTACGTACCTGTGGAAATATGGGTTTGCCTATGTGCTTTTGTTTACTCTGTTTTGCCCCCTCTCTCACCTTTTCCCCGTTGCAACTCATCCCCCTCCCCTCGCCCTGCGGTCTCATTCCTCCCCCAATCCACACCAAACACATTCTCCGCGTCTCTCTTCCCTCGCTCCTCCTCCCCGTCACTCCCCCTTCTCCCTAACCTGCTCCCCTTCTGCGCCTTCCGCCCACCCCCCGACGCCACACACCAAATTCCGTCGTGGATCGATATGGCTGAAGTCCTGGGATCAAACCCCAGAAGCCGCTTCCCACAACTCTCAGCGAGGGAGATAGACGGAGAGGGCGCTGCTATCGCCCACCTCCCTCCTCTCTCTCTCCGCCTCCGTCATTCCACTCGGAACCCCCTACCGCTACCCTCAGACCCCCCCGCGTATCCCTCTCAACCATTCCGTCGTAGACTCTCTCCGTCCGACCCTCAGAGCTCCTCGCCACCCGCATCATCCCTTTCGCCCCTCGCGGACCCCTTCCCCAGACTTCATCCTCAGACCCCTTCCCCCGGATCACCTCCTCCCCTTTCTCACCCATGCCAGCATTCCAACAAGAGATGGAGGCTGAGTGGAGTGTGAGGCTGTGTGAGCAGTGAGTAGCAATAGTGAAGGGAAGGATACCGTCGCTATCGTCCGTCTCAGGAATTTATATAAGAATGTGTTTGTTTGTATATGAATATATATTATGTGTACACATTTTTATGCGTATGTATACAAGTGGGTGGTCTGAATAGTTTCCGACCTCAGAAAATTTCAGCAAAAATGTCTTGTATCTTTGTTAGGTCGGAAACTTTTCAGACCACCCTTGTATATGTAGGCCTCCGTTTACTTTAACAAGATAGATAGATTTCTTCGCCATAGAACAATACGTAATTGTATGGGCTTCGTTATATATATATATATTCAACCTCGAAAATCCCTCCATACGGCGAACAAATATTATTTTTCGCACATAGAATATATATATATATATACTATATGTATAGGTCTGACCTGAAGAAGGCCTCGGAGTAGGCCGAAAGCTTAAATCATCTACAGTGTGAGTGTCCTTTTACGTGTTATCTGTTTTATTCTGTGTTCTATTGTGCCGTCCAAAAGTTATATATATATATATATATATATATATATATATATATATATATATATATATGTAGTTTAAGTAAACGGAGGCACTAGAAAAATTAAAAAAAGATTGTTTGTAAAACTGAAAATGGAAGACAGGTTTTAAATGGGCACAGACAACACCGCTACATTTCACAGCCTCGTTTAACAAGACAAAACATTATATACTTCACTACAATGAACCCCTATTTAATACTGAATACTTCCTACCTCTCTATGAATAAGAATGACTGTCGTTTTAGTGACTGATAAAAATTGTTGTGTTTTCTTTGGACGTGGAAGCTGCGAGTGGAAATCTGATTCTTGGATAGTCGCATAAGGGCAACTATAAGATTTTAGATGGCTCAAGTATATTTTGGTCGCTGCAACAGAACGCGTTTGTAAGCCCTGTTTAGCAAAGTTAGATTAATGATATTACTTTCGAGCGTGACAAGCATTCAGGCTACATTACATGATAAACTTGTGAGAGACGCGACGAGGTAAACGGCCATTAATGAAAGGTGCCAAATCGTTTAAAATATATAGATAGATCGGAAGGTTTTAAGATTTCGTTTTTGATTATGCTGGTAGGTCTAACTGAAGATATCCATTAACTGTGGCGATATTCAAAATATAAGTTTGAAGCTCATTCATCATAGCTGTAACAAGTCCTCTTTTGCATCACATCCACCTTGATAATTTACATACTTGACGATAAGCATTTGTCCGAGAGAAGATTTAGCGTCACCCGTACTAATGCGATTTCCGGAGCAAGGATATCCTGACAAGTGGCCCAATTGAATCTGATATGAATGGCGCATGCTGCAGGTTAAAATATCCCTGGAACCCTGGATATTAATCTCTTTTGAAAGATATATCAAGCATTCGGGTATAGAGGGGTCGGGACGGAGTGACAAACAAGGGCCCAGCTTTGCGAGCACACGGAGGAACCCGCCCTTTTCCGATCTCAACGACCTTCATTGTGGCGAAAGTTTCAGTCCACACAACCACAACACCACATCACACGTGCCTACACTCACACCTACGCACGTTTACGCGCTAATCGATATCCACTTCCCACCGTCTCGTTCTCTCCCATAACAATCTTGTCATTAGAGAAAGTCCAAGCCAAGAGCAGCTAGTTAAGTAAAAAGCTGCTATTAACAGGCACGAAGGCGCGAGAGCATTTCTCCCCTCTTCTCCTCATGCGAAATAAATGTAGGGTACTTTGCCGAATGTACTAAAAATGGAAATGAGGAACTGTCAAAAAAACTGGTAGCGATGTTACGCTGAGGACAGTGCATACTTAAATTACTGCATTATTTGTATAAAGTCTGTTCAAAACACTTTGCACGCACGGCAATATATCGATAAAAAACTGTGGGTGTACTTCCAGTTATAAATTAATCTACGCAATCTTCTGCTATTATAATTAGATGCGTCCGTAGTCTTTTCGAACCGTAGAAAATATTTACAAAACAGTGTTTAAAGTAAATTTTAAAATGTGTAAATGAATAATCCTTACCCAACTAACTTAGAAAAATTCCAGATAAAATATAGCTGGAGAATATGGAAACGTATCCAATTATTAAAAAATCCGTAAATTGCCTTAGGTGAGATAATCTTACTCTTAAGCTGAATTGCAGTCTTAATTTAGCGTAGCAGTTCATGCTAAGTAACATTTATCCTGGTATTTTTATTTAAATTTCACAGAGCTTAGTCTATGCGTACCAGTGGTGAACATTCTGCCGCTTGTGCAACCAGGACTCACTCCTTCCCTCTCTCTCCCTTTTCCTGCTCCCTTCTCTTTTGTTCTCTCTCTGGCATTTATTTTTTCCCAGCACGCTCTCGGGATCGCTCTTATGCCCGCCTCTAATGCACACCGCTTTTTAAAAACCATGTAGAGCTCACATGACTACGTTTCTGCTCCTGTAGAATCATTTCAGTTACGATATTTTTATCGCACGAATTCCTTACGTGCGGACATCTTCAACAAACTCCCAATTTAAGTTTAAGCTAACTATTTTTCCCATATTCATTCAAGGTTGTATTTATCTCATAATGTATGCCTAATTTTTACGTTATATCTATTACTAAATTTACACTCAAATTTTGCGAAACGTTACTTCATTTTTTCTCCATCTTCATAATTCTTTATATTTATTTGTATGGATAATATATTCATATATGCTGATGGCCTCATGGCCTCTATAACGTGAAGTCAGGTTCCTTCATCGATTTGCACGTAAAACCAAACAAAGTAGCATGTATTTAGAAATACAGCCTAAGAAAAAGGTCGTTCTAAAAGGACAATTACCCAAAAGGATTAAACACTGAATTCCATTGACCTATTTGTATTACTGGTTAAGCATGGGTGGTGTGGACGTGGCGGAAGAAGGCCGTTCATATATCCGTCGAAGAGTCGCGAGTTCAAGTCCGGGTGATGCCATTACGGGCTCCCAGCCAAACACAAGTTGTGATATGCTCCAGATACCAGGAATTTATGGTTAACCGCAGGTGGCAAAGAGAAAGGAACAGTTCTCCTCCACTCTGAATAACGCCGCAGGGGTTAACTCGAGGTGAACTCTATCCTGCTCTATCAAACCCACTCTCGGGTTGATTACTGCGGTCCTCTCGGGTGAATGGGATATGCGTAGAATGGAAAAATAGGCGTTATTACATCGTTCTATGAACGCAATGGCGTTCTGCGAAGAAGCAGTGGAGGGAATAAGGGTTGTAGAAAGTATGAGGATTGTCGGCGGGATGTTTGGAGGCTGTGCTGAAGGAGGGTAGGAGAGAGGTCGGGGGTTGCAGGAGCGATGCGGGGTGTAAGGGGGGGATGAGAGGGGTGGGCGGGTGAAGGGTAAAAGGGTATGGGGTAGAAGTTTGGATCATTTCTCACGCGTCCCTTGCCGGGGCCATCACGACCGTCGGCTGCAAAAACATATCAAAGTGCCGTATAACGAGCACTCTTGGAGTGGGAATGAGAGCGGGTTCCGAATATGGGTTGTGGGTGGGTGCAGCGGGCCCGCACACATTCTCTTACTTCCAGAACCTCCCCACAACACACACACACACATATTTCCCTCCCCACGTCACCATTCTCTCCTCTGCAGGGAGGATGGAAGAGACTTCAGCCATTGCTCCACCTCCCGCCCCCACCTCGGCTCCTCCTCCCCCGTGAACAGAAGCACTCCGCGAGTAGAGGCGCTAACCGTTTGGGAGGTATGAGGGGGCTGTCGCATAGGCACCCCCCCCCCATCTCCCCTCCTCCTCCCTCTTTGCGCAAACTTCCATCAGAGTGGCGACGTTTTTCGTCCTCCCACTCGCACGGGAATCCGGCATAAAAAAGGGTGACGTCACTAATTACAAGCGGTGATGGTCGGGGCAAATGGCCAAAGGCGTTCGTTCAAAGGCTCCCTCCGAAAGTTTTCCCTTTGGTCGTTTCGCGACGGATTCTTTAGCGTCTCGAGACTTCTGATTAATTTTTTGGTGTAAATAAATGTACGTAGTCAAGAATTATGAGAAGACTACGCGTGTTAGTGTGCATACATTTCTGAAGGCCCGCTGAAGCTAGACGAGTATCCATCTTGAAGAAACGTTTTCCGCAAATTTTATAATTTCCGTCATCAGTGCCATTTCAAGCATGTCTTTACAATGAAATTTACGTGTCCTATAGTTAGAACGGAGCTATAACTATAAGAAAATTCTTTTCCTGCATTAAACTCATACCTTTTCTTTCAAACTTAAGTATACAATATTTTTGGTTGTAATTCCCACTCAGAAATCAATAATTTTGAGAAATAAAATATGGAATATTGCGAATATTGCAAGCATATTGAATAATTCATAAAGAAAGTAAATATCAAGTATTCAATACGCAATGACATACACTTGTATAAGTACACTCTTTGCTCCGAAGACTTAGAGAGTCAAAATATACAAGGAAATACATGTTGATACTTCTCCATTCGTTTTTTCGTGACTTCGTAAGTTTTTGTGGATTTTATAAGTAACAACCGATGAAAATTTTTTATCATGAATAGCTAATTGAAATGCCCAGTTTCCAAGGGTGATTGTCTTGAAATGTTTTTCAAATAACGGCACTGTAATTCGTACTAATAATATTCGTGCTGTTGCACAAATCTAGACATACGGTTATGTACATCTGGTATAAACTCGCTCAACTATTTTCATCAGGGCAAGAATATTGACGACAAAATGAAACGTTTCATTAGATGAAATATTTTTGTACCATAAAATGCATAAAATAAATGCAAAAATTAATTCAATCAGATAAAACTATGAAATCCTCGTCAGGGAATAAGATCTTAATAAAGGCAACAGGTTTATAAAAGCATACGACTCATCAAATCTTGCCCTGAACTACACTCATCGAAATGCATTACCAATAAGTTGTTATTAGCATATTTTAACGAGAGGAACTTAAAATAATGAACAATCTATAAATTAGTTTATTTTAGGTGGGAATACTCCACCATATACGTGGAGGGCAAATAAAAACTGAGAATAATACTGTATAATATCATTATATAACCTCACTTTTCATTCATTGAATATTAAATGTAACGCATGTGAACTCTAAAACAAATTCATAAAGTGGATTGTGGAATCATGCTATGTAACAAAATGATTCTTATTAACCCATTAAAATCCATTCCAGTAAGTCATAACGTTTAATTTTCAATCTTTAAAGTCTATTCCTGTGGTGTCTAAGTGAAGAGAATTGCCAATGAAAGAAAAATTATAAACAGTTTCCATGTCAAAATTTAAAAAACTAGAATTATCTATAAGTCCCTCAAAGTCTAATCTAACTTAATGTATATGGATCAAAATTTTTAAAATATACTCGAAAAACTGTTAAGTTACAATACCACATGTTATAAAAACATTTTTCTCATCTACTTATTCATAATAACCACTATTCAATAATGATTAATGAATACTTCTATCTGACTCGTTTTGCTTTCTCACCACATCCTGTTGTGCTTGCATCCCTTGTGATCCCGATAACCCTTTAGCTAATTATCAGGTTTTCAAGAGGTCGGACCACCAGGATTAACACGACAGCCATGCCTGAGGGGGGATTCGAACCCGAAACATTTGGGATTAACAAGTAAGCGTGTTCACCACCTGAATGACTCGGCGGGCACAGACCGGGCTAATCAATTGGATAAATGATTATTCAGTGCGATGTTGATAAATGCTAATACATACTTGCATATCTTATGATAAAAGCTGAGTTAATATGGAAGCGGTAAGAAGTCAACATCGTTGACAAGTGTCTATTGGAGATTTTTCGTCATTCTTATAACACGTATCACAAAATAAATCCTTCGAACTTTCTTAAAATCTCAAACATGGATATAAATACCCAACAGAGCTGAGAGACAAAACTCGCATCATATTTCAAATTAAGAGACTGCTAGACAGTGACTGACAGGCCAAAACTCGGACAACTAACTAATGGCTTAAATAAAAAGAGACGTTTCAGGCGTGATGTGGTGAAATATCATGATTAATAAAAATTGGCAATTTTCCACAAAATAAAATTTTAATACGACCGGTTTCGATGTAACTACATCATCATCTTTGGTGACAGTCATAACTCAGTGCCTAGTATATATGCTCTATCCTCCATTTTCTACTACACACCAACCCCCCCCCCCTTACTAGCTTTTCAGCGTGTATACTAGACACTGAGTTATGACTGTCACAAGAAGATGATGTAGTTACATCGAAATCGGTCGTATTAATATTTTATTTTGTGGAAAATTGCCAATTTTTATTAATAATGGCTTAAAAGTGTGGTCTAACCTTCATAATTCCAATTCACGGCTTAGAAAGTCCATTCATGATACGACGCGATCACTCGCACGTTTCGGCAACAAAAATACACTTGCTTTTTAAACATTAGTCTTTTAAAATGGCTCGGTAAAATTTTTTACTCGTTTTTTCTTAACTGATGCTCATATTTTTCATACAAAAAGGCATCAACGTGTGTAATAAAACAAATATTTTAGCGTCATCGTTCACATTGGGGAGATTTTATCGTCAGGGTCTCGTAAATATCAAACATTTTGGTTCAGAAGTATTAAGATTAATAGATTAGCTTTACTTATCGAGATCCCCTGAAATTGGCAATTATGAGATCCAAGCGATTTTATTGTTGAACATAAATAGTCAAAAGGACGTGTTTACCCCTTAAAGTCCTCGTTCAAAAGAGTTCTTATCACTCTCATGGTTCGCGAACTCATTAGTCGTCGTCATGTGCGATAGAGTCAAAAGAAAACGCACAGGATCTGCGATCAAACGAGCATAAAGAATTTCCTCATTCAGCGTTTCGTCCACCCTCCTTCGCGCCTCCTCACTTCCGCCTGAAGAGAAGTGCGAGACGGAGGCTGAAGGCCATGGAGCGCAAGGGGAAAGGCTCCACGATTGTCCGACAGAGAAAATGAAAATCAAGCGTAGTCAGTAATGACTCTCTGAGGCGGAGTTCTAAATCCAAACCAAATGGCCTTTGAGCGGAATTAGCTGACCTAGGCCATCTGGGACCGTGGCAAAAAGACTCACCTCCTAAGAGAAAATACCAGTGAAAGAATGAGACATATGATAAAATTGTCAGAGGCGTCCTTATTTATTTTTCGAGATTAGATAGAATCAAGAAGGCAATAATGAAATGAGAGGAATTTCGAACTCTTCGAGATAAAGGTCGGGTACCGTGATATCGTACAGCCCACAGAAATTATAATATCCGACTAAGCCAAAGGAAGAGAGCCCTCTTTCATTCTTAGGAGATCTACAGGAATATTCAAATGGAGCTTACGAGAAATAACATGCGAGAGATGCGTAATACATAGCGAATACACACATTATTATGTGGAGGATGGATATTGCATTGAAAATGTGTACATGTGGCAGCTTAATTAGGTATGTAGAGTTATACGAGGGTACTAATAATGGCATTAAGCTTCCCCAAAAAAGGTCACATGTTGGCCGGGTTTTCCTCTCTTGAGCCTTCGCACGTTCGAGATGCACGGGAGGATGGCGGCGGCAAAAGTTCTAGACAGAGACAAAAGCAGTAAGTTTTAACGGCGCTGCACGCGGTCGTGCAGTCGTTTGCGTTTTCTCGAGGGAAGCCTGAACCGGGGTGGGAGTGTAAATGCACACTGCGTCGGCTTCGCCAGTCTTCGCCATCAATTCACTCGTTAAAAAAAGAGCACCGCTTCTCCTACTGCCCCCATCGCTTTTGATTTTCCCTCTCCCTTCCGCCACCGCCGTTCCTACAGGGCGCCGAACCTCCCTCTCCCCCACCCCCCCAACACCCCTCCCTCCATTGGCTTTTGGAGATTTTGGGCCTTTTCTCTTGGGCTCTTCCTTTCCCTCATCTCCTCTCCCCTTTTAACCACACCGCCCCTTCGCCCCCCCCGAATAAATGCCTCCTCTCGCCCCGCCACGCAGGATGCTGCGTGGAAGGGTGTTGCCCATGACACCCTAGGGACTACATGTCACCACGATGTTCCTCGTGTGCGTCAGCCCCGTGTGAGCCCTATAACCCCTTCCCTAACCACCCCCGCCCCTGCTCCGCTCCCAACCTTCCACCTTTTTCCAACCCCTCCTTCGCCCCTCACCCTTCCCCGCTCGCCCCTCACTCTCGCCCCATCGTCCATCCCCCTCGGATGAGACCTGTAATCCTCTGAAGGATAGTCAGGAGGGAATGTCCCAACAAGCTCACTTACCGCAAATGGATTTTCCATTCCACCGCTATCGCACGAATTAACCCGTTTGAAGCCGTTTTTATATGCACCCGAGGTTGATGGGAGGGAAAGGCGACTTCTGACGGTATCTAATGCTTTTGATTCCCGTTTGACGACCTCATTGAGTTTGACGTAATAGACAGGGCTTGGAATGAGTTTTGGAAAAAAAGTTGAAAGTTATCGCTGGAGATTAGAAAGATAAAAATACCAAAACTGCGAGAAATACTGGACTTGGAAGCAAATGATCCTTTGCACGCGCAGTGGATGAGAGAAAAAAGAAATTAAGAGAATTTCCGAGCGAGCACAATTATTTTTAATTACAAATCTTCCAGACGAAGCACAAATTAACGATGCCAAATTAGCAATTTTGCGCATCGGAAAAACTATAATTACGTGAATTAGCTAATGGAAAAAATAATTGAAAATCCCTCACATTGCTTCCATGATTAAAATTTAGCTTTATTTCACGATGCGAAAGATCGATCGAGTTCTTCTAATGGTGACCGCCATCGTTCTTCGAGAGCAACGAGATTACATTAAATTCCAGTATCATCAATTACATTCCCATTACGACATTCACTCGGATGCTTAAATGAACCTGATGAGAGAGAGAGAGTTTATGAGTGTTATCGGTGACATTAACCAGCTATTTCCCGGGAACGTAGACGCTGCTCTGCTCATTAAACCTCATGGCCATGTGGAAACAAAAATTGAGCTTTCAAGATGCGGTGAATATTTTAAACGCAGAGATAAAACATTGAAGGACCTTTCCGCGTGTACTTCATACCAAATTATTAAACATTTTATGTTACACATTTATAACTTTTCTAATTGTATTTTTTCATATCCATTCATCAAGCTTTCACTTTCCTATCACGATGTTAAAAAAGCCATATCAGGCTCATAAAAACTGAAAGTATGTTCCATTTCACCATTTAATACGATTGTTTAGCTCCACCAATACTTTCTTAATCAGTTAAAAGCAACAAAAATTTGAATTTAACAGTAAATATAAATGAGAAACATTACATTCTACAAATGAGTAACGAAGAAGACGATGAATAAGAGACTTTACAGAATAACTAGAAGTTAATGTTCATGCCAAATTGAAAAAAAGTTATATTTTCATATTTACGCATCCAGGTACTTTAACCGAGAAAAATGGTCGTTATTCGATCACGAATTGTTTATATTAATGTGTTTTGGATGAAACGGTCTATCCAACTGGACTGGAAATCTTTGTCTAGCGCTCGGGCATTTGTGATCAGATAACCCTGTTTAAAGACCTCTTTCGCGCAGTGAGGATATCGCGGCTTCCTGATGTGATGCCATCGTTTCGTGGTCACGGTTCGGACAAGCACAACGGAAACCATGAATGCAGCTCATTTCAGTGATGGCCGATCCACCATGACTATCGTGTGAACAAGGAGGTATGCCTCCACTATAGCCATTACCACGGCGAATCACTGGGACGTGTGTTAAAGACCACGCAGATTATTAAAGCTGTCGTCTAATTGTAGTGACCGAGGATAACATCCTGAAATAAAACGTCATAGGAGCATGCGGTGGGAGGTTTTAGAAGATCGACCATTCAATGTGCAGGAGAAAAAAACACTAAGGTTGTCTCTGAAGCTTGGATAAAATTGGTACTGAAAGTCTACATGCTATAAGTAAGTCGTGAGATCCTCTTAGAATGTGTTCTAGGGAGTCTGCATTGCGTAATCTGTAACATCAAAACGACCCTAAAACAAACTTTTAATAAATTATGTTATTTTTGTTGGCTAATCAACTATTCCATTATGTAATTGGTACACCTATATTTTAAATATAATCAATGTTTTTTAAATTTTAAAAAATCATTTTCTAATGTTACTAACCTTCGCTACCTGTGAGCAAATGGTGAAGGTCGATGAGCCATAGAAATGAGTGTCTAGGGAGAGAAGAGTTAGAGGATAGACAACGAAGTGGCCAGAAACAATTCTAGATGTAGAGAAGAACTGATTGGATTCGACTCACCATGACCGTCAATGGGATTGTTAACGACATGGTAGCAGGGAGAGGGAATGGAAAGGCCCCACCAAGAACGGAATAGAACAGACAAAGAAACATATCAAATAGAGGGGAATGTGAGAAATATGAAAGGTTACATGAAATGATATTGGATGATATGGATGATGAAAAATAGCAGTCAACCAACTTTTAAACTGAAAGACTGATGAATGGATTCCTAGTTGTCAACTTCACGTTCGCAAAATGCTGTATTTGTCACGTATATGAAATATAAATATGCGTCATATTAAGATGAAACGACCTGAATTCAGTTGTTCCATATACGGACAACGTTATTATCAGTCGATGGAATAAAAAGTACCCGGATTTTAGCTGAGAAATTGGGAATTATGATTTAAGGGTGGGCGTGTCTGGAACAGGGAGGCGTTGACGGTGATCGTTGCACACTAATGCACCAGTCCTCTGGGTGTAGAGAGGGGTGGAGGAAAACAGCAAGAGATAAGTGGAGAACGGATTAAGTTGCTAGCACGCGTGCCGTTGTTGGCTTTTACGAAATCCCCGCCACCCTTCGGATGCCTTGGAAAAGTCTTAAACCAAATGTTGCTGCTCAAAGTGGGGTCCTTCGAGGGGTCCTCCCTTCAAGTGACGCCTTTTCTTTACATCCCTCGCGTGTGAGAGTCGCCATTATCCCAGGACATTTCACGACAGAGAGTGCTATTTGTCTCCGCCTCCTTGATAAACCTTTCGGCTCTCTAGGTGGGTGTTGTCGTTCCCAAACATTTATGCTAATAAATCAACCTCATTAGCCAGAGCTCTCTCCTGGTTCATTAGCAAGGCAAACCACATTTCAAGGCTCTCATGTTATCATCGAACAGCATTAGGAAAAAATTCATCACACACACCAGTAATTCAAAAACTTCTGTCTTTTGGCTGTTCATTTCATACAGTATTGAAAGTTATTTTCCGTCCGTGAAAATTTCAGCAATATGATTCAGCACCGCACCTCACATAGACAAATGCTACAAAAGATTGTCAGTAATTGTTGGTACACTATGTTGACCCTGATTTGAAATCGGCGAGGAAACATGTGTTTTGAATATTGGGTGCAGGGAAACAGGAAGTGTGAGTGGAAGAATTACTGAAATGTCATGGAAGGTTGAAGGTCGTAATGGAAGAGAGAATGCTGGGTAAGCGTTGGAGGAAGAGTTCGAGCTTTTCAGACAATGTGGAGACGGGCAGGAGAAACTACGAAGTTCTCGTGGTGCGTAGAAGGTAAAACTCAAAAGGGATCATCCAAAACCTATCTTTAAGGAAAAAACTTGACGGATTAAATGTAGAAATATGATGAAAACAATGTATCAAAATATATATGGCATCGTAAGGTCTTGATATTCATACGAGTGTAATCCCAAAATAAGGTCTCCGAAACGTTGGGGACGCAAAGAAACTACTCATGCATCTGTCGGCGTCTCTGTTGTGATTTTTGCTTCCACCACTCCCAAACAAGCATGCGCGCGCATCGCTGGGACGCTCAGTCTAGGATTGGCAGCCGTTGGGAATGGAGCCCCTGCTGCATGTTTTCGCCAAGTGTGAAGTTTGCGCAGTTATTCGGTTTTTGAATGCAAAAGGGGTTGAACCGTTTGAAATTCATCGCTAATTGATGGAAGTGTATGCGCAATCGTGCATGGATGTCAAAAACGTTCACAAGTGGCGTAGAGAGTTTACATCCGGTTGTATTGAAATTCACGTCGAACAAAGGGGCGGGAGACCGTCAATTTCTGGCGAGACTGTCGCGAAGGTTGAGGAAACCATGCGTGATGATCGGCGGATCATGCTGGATAAACTCTTCATTTTGGTTCTTGGGATTTTCACGGAAAAGTTGCAATATCGGAAGGTGTGTGCAAGATGGTTGCCGCGAATGCTGACTGAAGACCACAAACGGCAACGAGTTGATTCTTGGCTTGACCTGAGTTGACTTTGGTTGGGACATTGTCAATCACCCACCCTATAGTCCCCAGCGACTTTCATCTGTTCCCTAAGTCGAAAGAACGTTTGGCCGGAAGGCGATTCAGCTCCGACGAAGAGGTTAAAGATGAAGTTCAACGTTTCCTCAAGGACATGGCGGCGAGCTGGTATTGCATGGGTTAACGAAAACTGCCAGAGCATTTACAAAAATGCGTCAACCGAAATGGCGATTATGTAGAAAAATAGATAATTGAACAATTTTTAAAATGATGAGTATATCATAGAAAATAAACGGTTTTTTTCTCTCTCTAAAAAAATTGGAGACCTTAATTTTGGGATTACCCTCGTATTTTGTGTCTCCATTCATTTTCATGTTGTGCAAATAGTTCACCCTAGATATTTCTACATTCTTACGCGCTTTTCGGAAATTTTACAAAATAATACCTACAGCAATAAAATTCGGTGACTCTAATTAGTTTCACTTCCGCCCGACTATTTGCCCTTTTAATTCCCGCAATAAAAGAATAAAATAGAAAATAAAATGACACGGAATGCTAATAAAAACCTATTATCCCAATGAACGGATACCCAACACCCTCTGCTACACATACTTCTGGCGGCTAGCGACACAAGATTAGCATATATTGAATATATGCTGAATTAAAATTTATCTGATTGCCACAAGTGGAGAGCCTAAAAACCTAGTGAGTTGGGTGTTCAGCTTATGACCGGGTGACCAGAGCTTGCATCATGGTCCGCTGTTCTCTTTGTCCGGAACAAATCTGTTGCAAGGCGAGGACGAAGACGATTCGAGCACCATAATTTTTCCGCTAACTGCCGGCGGCAGGAGAAAAGGATCCGCCCTTCCTGCTCTGATGTGAGAATTGTTAACGCCGTTGGGCTTAGTATGAAGTGAACTCTGATATTCAACTATCAAATAAGCCTAAGGGTTGATTACTCAGGTGGTATCAAGCAATTTGATGCCTTGTGATCTTAAATGCTTATTCACAGTAATCTTATATTCTAATTTAACGTTTCTAATTCTAACGCGTTCCTCAAAATGAGCTCTTCATATACGCAGAGTAAGCAAATCGTTTACGCATTAATTTGAGTTTATCTAATTAAAATTAATGCAAGGAGACTACTGATTAGGAGCCTTACGCTTGACTTCCGTTCAGGAGAAAGATGAAGTTAATGATGAGAAATTTGAATTTCATGCAAAGCAACAGCTTGTGATATCGTGAAACCGAAGATGGAAGAGAATTTAAGGTTCGGGTTGTAAATGTTGACGGTATAGATTTAACTAACATTAAAATAGTATCAGGGTTAAATGAATCAAAACTTAATGGTTAAGGTTCCTGAAAATGTGATGAAAAAATAAAAAAGAGCGGACATTATGCATTACATAAGGCACAAGTAGACTACACGAAAAGGAAGTGGGACTCATCGAAAAAAAAGATTTTTAATGAAGTTCAAATAAGATTCTAAGGATTGGTAAAAATTAATGCAAGGAAGACGTCAAATAAGGCTGCTGGCGAAATTATAATGAAAGTTGCTTCAGATGAAAAAAGCCACGCCAGCGGTAAGTCCCTAGACAACGAAAGGAAACCTAAGTTAACTATGGGAACAAAGATATAATTTTTAGGGAACCAACACTGTATAAACATATTAATTATTCATGTGCCTTGAGGGGAAAGAGGAGCTGGTAGTGATAAATTTAAGTTTTCGTCTTCTCTAAAAAACTCCTACATTGCAAGATCCTATGAACTCTCAGCATTCAGACATTTTTGATAATATTTACAGGAATTGGGCTGGGAATTTCAAAGTTTTATAAAAAAAATAATATCAACTCGTAATACATTCTGGTCTCTGTCCAGCGACGCATAGACTAGAATATCGGGAACTATGTACACCAAGTACAAAAATGCCCTGCAAACGAAGACCATTTAGTCCGACGGTCATTTAATCAGCGCACAAAGTGACCAAATCCATTAAGCGAGATGACATCTTTAACAATAAGTCAAAAGATTTTAACGACTATCAAACCGGGAATGAAAATCAGTGGCAAGCTTTGTAAAAAGACATTAGCGTCGCTCACGATTATAAACCAAAATTGTCCCCTAAAAACGCCTCACGACGCTGTCAAAGAATTGAGCGATTTAAGCGTTAATTTTCGTCGAACTATGAACCTGATGGCGTGTGACAGGCGCGCAAAAATTTCAAACTAAAAGAAGGCTCATAATGGGGATAGCGGCGCCTGTTTTAGTTTCAGTATGAAAACAAGCCCGTAACCAGCCGTGACTTTTCCCGCCTGCGTCAAAGTAATATGCTTTCAAGTTACACAGTTTTTTAAAAGGCACACAACGTCAATGAAGACCCTAATTCGACATAACGAAAACCGCACCTCTGCTGCATTCTAATTTGCATTCACGATCAAAGCCCTGGAACGGAGGCAATTTCAAATGGGGATGAAAAGACCTCTGCAATATTTGAATGAATACATATGCAGTGACCGGAACTTCATTAACACTCATAAAAAACCTGTAAGGTGGAAAATGAAATCCGTTGACAGCTGATGATTATCTATACTCCTCAATATTTGTTTGAGAGCCAAGTTTTCAAGATTATTCATATAACTACCTATATTGGAGATTAATGACAATATTAAATCACGGAGGAGAATGGAGGGGTAAAAATAATTGCATCAATAATACTTGATATTTTTGCCTGTGCACATATACGTACTTGTCCCTGGCTCCTCATACACAGCCATTCATTGCCAAATATGTATTTGGAATAACGTGTAATTCTATTTGCACACTGAACTTCGAAGTAAAAGATATTTCCTGATTTAAAGCTATCAACGGTAGTGTTCTGTCAATCATTCATTTTAATAACCTTGTTGTTAGCCGTTTTTGGAGCTGTTTTATGCTTATTTATCTTATTGAAGAGCACATGCAAATCATGGTCAAACCAACTTCGCTTTCACTACAAATAAATTTTGAAACGACATTGCACCATAGATTTACAGGAGTCACTTTCTGACAATGAAACGAGTTTCTTTATTTAAGTCATTTTAAGTTTGCAAAACTGTAGCGTCACCGAAATATGTAAAATGTATTGACGAAAAAAACAATAAGCTAGATGAAGTACAAGCGAGGAGCCTGGAGAGTTATTGTATTTATCATGGGTACGTGTAATAGTTTGGAGGTAAGAAGAGAAAGTGCCACGAGGGATGAACACATCGGCGAAGTACCCACGGACGGAAGAGTTATGAGAGCATTAGAAAGGGGAGAGTGGAGTTTTGCTGTTTGCCAAGCCTCGAGTTAAAATACTGATGATGAATTATAAAAATCTCGTCAGGTTACAAACGATTATCAAACTTTTGCGATATGTAGTTGACTTATTCCAATTTTTGACTCGATATCCTGAGATATTTTTTCAATTCGCCCCTCATCATTCACCATGCCACATTTATTGTGAATTGAAGTTTGAATTTAAAAGCAGGGCGCGGTTGTTGCCGATTGCCACTTGCATTAATCCGGATCTTCGCTCAAACCAAAATTACTTATTCAGCAAGAAGAATTTTCGTGGAGCAAAATAGGAGGATTGATGAAACCGGGTGGATTAGTGGATTAGACCTTTGGACCCAAAATCATTCACTGTACGGACGCCCATCGGCTGCCGCAGTTTTCGGCTCCTTTGGCCCAGACCCCGATTTGTCGGATTGGTGGCTTTCTCCGCTGGGTCAGCACGGGACAGAGAGAGGGAGGGAGAGAGAGAGAGATGATGCATCTGAATTGCAAACGCGCTCCAGTCTCCGAGACACGGGGGAGGGGGCCCAGGCTAATTATTTTGGAGTAAGAGCCGGCCTCCTCCGCGCTGCCCACTGTCGCCACCGCTGACCCCAAATTGTATTCGTGCCTCTCTCTCCGTTCCCCAAAGCGTCATCCACTCCAATGAGTCCGGCCACCACTCACCCACACGCAAACAAGCAAACACCATCACACAAGCACACACATACCCACACATTCGCACGCCAGCAGGTCCCTTCAACCTCCCGAGTCTCCCCTAAAATCCTAATCTCCTCTCTTCTTCCCCACAGTCCCTTGCTCCCAGCCAACCCTTCCCCTCACGCTCTGATTGGTTCCCAAACCTCTACCTCCGCCCATCCATCCGTCCACGCCATCCACCCCCTCCCACTCCCGCCCACCCTCTTCCTCTCCTTATCGGCGTCACACAACACTTGGTGGCTTCATCCTTTCAGTGAGCGAAGGCCTCGAGACGAATTAGATCCCTCAAGCTCGCCACGTCCCGGCACAGGAGAAACAAAGCGTTGGGTTAGCTCAAAGTAGACATTTACATTTGTTCCACACACAAACGCACTTAAATCTGGGTCGAGGGCTGGCACTAGGGTTTTTCTGTCGAATTTAATTAAGCAGTATATCGAAACTAATTTCTTTTCGCTCGTGCGTCGTCGCGTGTGTCAGTCCAACATCGCGTGGAACTAAATATAAGATGGTTCATCTTCAAATCTGTTGCGGAAGCAAATTGAATTTCATCCTCCTCCATTTTACCGACGTGAAATACTCCAGAAAATTCTGCTTACTTTTGACGTGAAATACTCCAGAAAACTCTGCTTAATTCTTGCTTATGACGCAAAGAATACTTATGTGATCCATTTTTGGCGGAAGTTGAGGGTCCATGAGCGACAGCTCGGCAAAGTGGCTTCCCTTCTATCGTTTATTTTTATTAGCATTAAGGAAGCAAAGCCTCCGAAGCAACAAAAATGTCGTATCGGGCTCCAAGGGAAGCCCATGGAGGGAGTGCTGGTGCCGGGTACAAGAGGGCATTGAAAGAGAGGATCGACGGGCCTTGGGGTGACGGAAGCGAGATGTATGCTTCGTTGGAAATATCATTAGTGTACCACAGCCATTACCAGAGACGAAGAAGGGGACGGAAAGGGTACAGATTTCACGCCGTCACCTGGGTGGCGGGGAGGGGCATGAGACTCTCGCGTCGAGTTATTACATTTCAGCCTCTCTCCCCTGAGGCGCGATGTCGGCGAAGTGATCGTGCCTTCACAAAGCACAAAGTGGTGACGTTGGGACACGTAGCGCCGGGGGCAAGGGAGCCCCTAACTATTTTGCCACGCTTGATTTGTCATGACAAGGATGCGAACTGTCCCAGAAAAACCTTCAGCAGCGCTCCGTCAAAGATTAAGAAAAAGCAAACGTTTCAGAAGGGTTAAGTTCTTCAGTTTCCCGTAAAATCTCTCTATATATGTTTGAAAAATTTAGGTTAAATAACCATGAAGAATTTCAAGATTCCCAGAATGTATTCTGCAATGCGTAACATCCATCAAGAACGTTTTATTGTATCTCTTATTTCATCTTTATTTTCTTCATTGATATTTATACATATCATAATTGTATGCCTCATACTAATAAAAATATGCCAGAAATACCAATAAAGCAACATTTTCAAACAAAATCATTAAGCGATGGCCATTCAAGTTCAAACGGCCATTAAGTGATGGTGTCACGTTAAAAACACCATTGAGGAAGGCAACGGGAAACCACCTCAGTTATTATTCCCAAGAAAATAATGATGGAAAACATAGAGAAATTGAGTCCTGGCAACTGCAGGACTCGGCCCAAGGGGCCGTGTGTCGTGCCTGGCAGCGGGGGAGGCAAGGCTTCCGCGGCCGTCATCCCACGAAACCCTTTGCTGGGGAGAAATAACAGCAGCAGGACAGAAGACGCAGAAGAAGACGAAAGTAGTTGAAATAGGAACATTGAACGTCAGGACAATAATGAAGACAGGCAAATTAGAAAATATTAAACGAGGGATGGAATGAGGTAATATAGATGTTTTAGGTCTCTGCGAGGTGAGATGGAAGGATAGCGGGGATTACTGGAGTGACAATTATAGAGTGGTATATACAGCGGCGGGGACTAGAGCCAACGGGGGGTTGCCGTAATATTAAATAAAGGGGTAGGAAGAAGCGTAGTCAACATAGAACAAGCAACTGATATGATCGTACTCGTAGAGATTAAAGCAGAGCCGACGAACTTGGTCGTTGTTCAGGTATACATGCCACCGAGCAACCACAAGGAGGAAGAAGTCGATAGGATGTACGATGAGTTAGAGGATATAATCGCCTGTGTTCCTGCAGGGAAACATTTGTTAGTGATGGGGGATTGGAATGCGACGGTAGGCGAAAGAAGAGATGGTGGTGAGGTGGGAGACTATGGGTTAGATACGAGGAATGAACGCGGGAAGAAAGCAATTGAATTCTGCAGAAGACAGGGGTTAGTCGTCACCAACACATGATTTAGACACCACAAAAGCCGTAGGTATACATGGAAAATGCCAGGTGACTCAGAAGGGTATCAGTTAGATTATATTATAGTTAGGCACAGGTTTTGGAACAGTGTAAGAAATTCACACAGTTTCCCAGGAGCGAATGCAGAATCTAACCACAATTTAGTTGTTATGAAATGTAACGTCCGTTTCAAGAAGATAAGTCAAGGGCGGCAGGTTAGCAAATGGAATGTAAAAGAATTAAATGGATTAACGAGGAAGGAGTATCAGCAGGCAGTAGAGAAAATGATGGATAACGGTAAGAACTGAGTACTATCGAAGAAAAATGGGAATGTATCATGACAGTGATTTCGAAAGCCGCAAAAGACACTATAGGAACCGTTAACGGGAAAAGGATAAGGAAACCATGGGTAACGGTTGAGATGATTGCAAAGATGGATGAGAGAAGAAGATGGAAGAATGCAATCACAGAGTTAGGAAAAATGAAGTACAAAGAGTTGAACAATAAGTTGAGAAGGACCACAAATAGAGCAAAAGAAGAATGGTGGAAAACGCGGTGCGAGGAAATAAAAGGTTGCAGAAGAAGTGTGAAATTGGTGCTCTATACAGCAAGGTTAAGTCATTTTTGGGAAGTAAGAAGGCAAGATCTGTGTTAACCGTTAAAGATAAACGAGGTAAGATAATAGTTGACACAAAAAAGATCCAAGAGAGAGGAATATCGATATAGAAACACTTTACGTTAAAGACCATAGGCCAACAATGTTAGACGTAGAAAAGGAACATGACGTAGAAGAAGACAGCTTAGGTCCAGGCATACTCGACGTTGAAATAGAAATGAGGAGCAAATTAAAGGAGATGAAAGCTAATAAGGCCGTAGGGTGGACATCATTCCAGTAGAACTGTTGAAATGTTTAGGAAAATGTGGGAAGAAGGCCCTATATGGACTGATTCGTAGAATCTATGAGGAAGGAATCTGGCCGGAAGATTTAGTGAGAACAGTGTTAGTTCCTATTCCAAAAAAGGCAAAGGCTACATCATGTGAGGATTACAGAACAATAAGTATGATATCCCACGCAGATAAAGTTATTCTCAGGATCATCAACAAAAGGATAGAGAGTAAGGCAAATTATTACTTAGGGGATGATCAGTTTGGGTTTAGGAAGGGCGTGATGCCATTGCAGTAATGAGATCACTAATTGAGAGGAATATAGAATACAATCAGGACGTATTTGCCTGTTTCGTAGATTTCGGAATGCGTTTGATAGAGTGAATTAGGAAAAATTAATGCGTGTATTGCAGAAAATAGGAATGGATTGGAGGGACAGGAGACTGATCCGCAACCTGTACATGTCTCAGAATGCTCAGGTGCGAGTGGGGAAGGGAGAGTCCGGATGGGCTGTGTGAGGAAAAGGTGTAAGGCATGGTTGCCCATTGTCACCCGTGGTGTTCAACGTATATGTGGAGGAAATGATAAAAAAGGCATGGGAAGAACTGGAGGTAGGAATGAAAGTCGGAGGGGAATTCGTAAAATTGGTTAGGTTTGCTGATGACCAAGCTCTAGATTGTCAGACACCCAAGGGGTTGTAAGCATTGTTGAGTGAATTGGAGGTTCAGTGCGATAGATATGGGATGAGAATGAGTATTAATAAAACAAAGGTTATACGATTTTCCAGAAAAAAAGGCTAAGCTAAATATTAAAAAAGGCGGGGAAAAAATAGAGCAGGTAGAGCAATTTACACATCTCGGAAGTGTTTTGGACCAATACGGTCAAAGTGGTAGCGATGTAAAGAGAAGAATTGCGCTAGGCAAGGAGGCTTTCTCAAGGAGGAGGGAGTTGATGACGGGGACGTTGAGTAGGGATGTTAAGTCAAGACTCGTAAAAACTCTGATATGGAGCGTAGCTATGTACGATGTTGGACGGGATGAAGGGAGAAAGGAGTTGCACAGAGATGAGGAGGGACCTGATGTAGATTAGGTTGCTGGATGGGGTCTTTTTGGGGTTGCAGGATGTTTGTTTGATAGTTGTGTCCATCCAAAAACCTACCTTAGCCGGTAGATTACCTGATAATAATATATTACAGAGGGAGAGAGAATAAGCCCGGAAAGTGAAAAATATCCGTGGTTCAAGGTTTGGAATCTCTCATAAAATGCTTATTTCAAGAGTTCAGTTATATTTTGCGATAATATTTCCAGCTGGGTTCATTTTTTGTCATTTGACGGAGATAAACCTTCTCATTTTTAGATTTTAAAATTAATTTTCATCAATATGGATTATCAAGTGCTAACGGGATGTCATAATTAAAAATCATTATTAAATGTTTTCATAATTAATAAGGCTGCCAAAAAATACGTGCGGTATGTGTAACATGATCATTGCATTGGTTTAAATAAGCAAAAAGTGAGAATACCACAAGGACCCAATTTGACGGTAATTAGTTCGTTGAATGCTTTAGGAGGAAATGCAAAATAATGAGAGGCGATGAGTTGTTTCGTGTGAAAATGTTTGAACGCAGCTGGATGGACTGGGTGTTCCACATTAAAAGGGCACAAAAGGAGACAGAGAATTGGAATAATGTAGGAAACATGTAGAGAGAGAGAGATGTTGTTATTCTGAGGAATAAGCCGGGAAATTATAGACAGGAACATTATTTGGGCTTATCTGACGTCTGGATAAGACTTGGACTGAAGGAGTGTTAGATTCTACCTCCACCTGAGCCACCCCACAACCCCTCCGCTGCTTCCCGCGTCGGCTGGGAATATTTGCGCAAAGCAAGCACACCCACTGCTCCCTCCGACCCTTCCCCGTCTACACTTATCTCGCGCTTCCCATCTCTTTCTCCGCCTTCCTCCCTCCAGACCTTCCGTCCCCAAACTCGCTCGCGACGCTCTCCCGAGGAGTTTCAAGCGTCCGCTCCAACTTGGGCTGAGACTGCGCTTCTTCTTCCCGCGTCCCGACTCTTCCCGTCTCCCCCATCGCCCGTTCCTCCCCGTGTCCCTCCTCTTTGCCCCGCTCACGATCCAGCGCCCTTTGGTTCCCGCTATGGTGGAGGAGATCCAGGCAAGGGAGACAAACCAACGCACACACCTTAATCTCATCTCTTTCTCTCACAAAAGGCGGCGTAACCTGGATCTCCCCCCTCCCCTTTCACGACCCCTTTCCCCATCGACCCAAACCTCTCGGACGCCTAAAACAGTCACGACTTCCAATTCCACGTCTCCCCACCTCCTGCCGACACCCAAGCCCTCCTTCGCCCTCGATCCGCCTCCGACCGAAACTTTGTCCCCTGGCCCTGCGCCGACACCGACCGGAAGGTCGGATATTGGAGGAAGGGCAGGCACGTCGGCTCTCGAAAGCACGGGCCTTTCTCTCGCTCTCATGGGGTTAAATCGACGGGGGACATAAAAAGTACTTCACTTTTCATGCGATTCGGACGCCCAGCCCCACCTCCGGCCCACGGGGAAGTTGGCCCATTGGCAGAGTCTTCCGTCGAGGAGTCCGTGAAAGGGAGGAGGGACATCGGAATGGTTGGGAGCCCACCGTTGAGTTTCCCTTCCACCCTTCCCCGTCATCGCTGTGGAGGTAAAGAGAGTTTGGTCGTTTCTCTACCCCCTCCCAACCCAACCTTCCTACACCTTCCCAATTCTTCGAGGTTGTTTTTTTCCGAAGCCGAGGTCCCTCTCTGAAGTGACAATCGTGCTGCATGTCCTATCACTCCCACTTCCATCCCCCTCTCCACTATCTCGCCTCGTTTTCAAGCCAATGGAAACAAAACAACTTCAAAAAGAGTAAACCAATGAGGAATAAATCGTTTTGGAAGTTTAAAATTGGCTTTGAGCCGAATAATTACTGACGAATGAAATGAAATCATCCATTAAATACACGTGCCAGGTTCATCTAGTGATACGGCAGTAGACATAGCTCGGCCAAGTTTGAAACAGTTTTGATATATCTCATTAAACTGTCGGATTATCGATATCAACTAGACTAAACTACGTTAAACTATTTAAACGGATTGATTTTGACATACAAGTACTTCAACCCTGGCAGAGACGTACTCTCAACATATTTAAAGTATTCATTAAATGTAAGGTTTCTATGTGAATATTAGGTCAATGTCTATGCAAGAATTAAAATATAAAAAAATATAGTCATCTTTATAGGATACTAATTAAATGGTAGCCAACTGTTTAAGGTAGGTTTTGGATTGACACAAACTTGAAACCTCTGAATTTTTTAGCCTCTCCTAAGTCACAACCTGCCCTGACACAAAAATATACTCTTCTTCAATTCCGCAAACATTTTACCTCATGCCTATAGTTTTTCTCCCCCAACCTCGACTGCCTAATTTTCTCCCCTCAATCAAAGTTTTCATTATTCCAATCTCCATTAAAATTCTCTGCAGTCACCTTTCCTGCCTCCTTTAGAATTTTCCCAACAATCCTCTCATCTCCCGCGTCATTGCTTCGTTGTTTTTCCGATTCGTCTATTTCACCTTTTTCATTCCTCTTCACATGCACATGTCAGGAGATTCCAATCTACGCTTATCATTTTCCTTCAACACATTTCCAAGCCGTACATCACCACTCTGACTATCAAAATTTTAACGGGTCTTTTCTCAACGTCCCCGTAAAATTTCCTTCTCCTTGTGAAGTCTAATTGTGAGACATTCGCAGGCCACGGATAATTCACTTATCCCCTCAGTATACATACTCCATACATGTTTTGTAACATATTCATTAATTCTATCGAATTTACTCAATCAAATAATGTACCTTTTCGAAGCCTACGAAATAAAAAAAATACCTCCATTATGTTCCTCTCAATCAATCACCTCATTACTACAACGGCATCACGCGCGCCCCTACCCTTCCTGAAACTAAACTGATTACCCCCTAAGTTATCATTAGGCCACTTCTCCATACCTTTGCCGATGATCCTAAGCAGCATCTAAGCCAAGTATGAAATCAGTCTTATTGTTTTACGGTCCTCACATACAGCGGCCATTCTCGTTTTCGGGATGGAAACCAACACTTGTCAGGGGAAATTTTCCGGTCAAATTTCTCCCTCACAAAGGCTATCCATTTAAACGTCCTTCTACATTTAACTAATAACTTAAGTAATAAAGCGGGTATTTTATCTATTCCTTAATACCTTGGTAAAAGCTATCTCCATCTCTATCATATTGTATTCTCTTTAATGCCCAAACTTGCTGGTCTAATATCTTTACTATATGTATTCTCTCCATCTCTTTGAATCTTTCTTGGTTCATTTAATAATTATCCTGACGTATATTTGATAGTTTGCACGGATTTTTCCTCCTTGCTTCCTGACAGTGCTTTCGCCTTCCTCTATAGCACCTTAATTTCACGCTTCCTTTGTAATCGTTCCTCGCACTTCATATTCCACCACGCTTCTTTTGCCATGCATTCCCCCCCCCCTCAGTCCATTATTTACCTATTATTTCTTCTTTATGCCTAGTTCTGTGTTTTTGTTTCATTCCATCTTTCCAATCATCTCTTCTTTAATCCATGGTATAGTCGCGTGGCGTCTTTGTATTTTTCTGTACCTGTCTCCCAATTGGCACTCATAAGTTCGTTTTCTGCCTCCTAATGCTCCTTTCTTTTAGTCCCGGTTAACGCTCTGCAATAGGTTTTCTCATCAGCACTCTCTGTTTTTTACTTTTGTATCTAACGTTTCGCTTCATTAGTACTAAATTATGACCTTAATCCGCATAGGCTCCCGGCAAACTGTGCAATTGTGCAATCTATGCACATCTTAACTGATTTCCCTCTGAATTTCCGGCTATTCTCTACGTATACCTGTATCTATTTTGGTGCTTGAACTAAGTGTAGGCAATGGCGAAACCCTGTACCCCATTAGAGCTCTATTGCTTGCTTCCCGCAGTCATTTCTTTTTTCTAAAGCGTAGCACCTTATATCTCTACAGTTTCCCTTAAGGTGATATTATATGAAGAAGACAAGTAACATTAATTTCCATTTCATACTTTTATTAAATTTTAAAATATATAAGTAATTCATACGCTACAGTGAACGACTGCATAGTTATCAAATTACAATAGATTCAAGATAACTTCCTGCAGAAGGAGGACTCAAGGCAACACATGCAAAGCTGGGCAATCAAATGCTCGAAGAAATGTAATGGTTAACATTAGGGAAGAATAATAGCAAGCAAAACGAAAGCAAGTATTAGGTGTGAGGTTATCACAAGACAAGAAGGCCGTCATAAATAAAGGAAATTATTCAGGCAGCGCAAAACATGATTTCATAAAAATAAAACAATGAGGGCATAAATGTGGAGTGCTCTTCTTTATGTAGACGAGTGCTGTTGTCGGAAGAAAAAACCGGAAGAGTGAATAACCTTAAAAACAATACCAATATGGGAAAAGAGAATGATGTTGATGCGGCCAATGTACGCATATAGTGACTATAAAAATTCATTGAGGAGTGGGCAAATATGAAAAGCTATGCACATTACTGAAAGACCCAACGAAATCCCTTAAAACACGCTACCCAGATGGAAACAATAATGGACGGCGAAGTGGATGGGGAAACCCTCCCGGGAAATACTGTAAATACAAATATAATGGACAGACACGAAAGATAAAAAATGCGGAACCATAAGTTTTAGCTAACAGGAGAGTCCTCGTAGACACGATGACTGCGGATGATGTTGGTGAGGGACCGATTAAACGAAATACAATTTAAAAATTGTGATTTCTACACCACAATTGAACTTAATCTTTTCACACCAATTCAGATAAAACATGTGAAGGGACATTTAACTGTAGAAGGCGTAACTTTGTACAATTCCATCATGACATGGAAAAAATAAAAATACTCAATGAAATTTTTACCCACCATTATTATTGATTTTTACCCTAATACATCATGCTATAAGGTTTTTTCCGAATGACAAACTTTTCAAAAAAAGAGAAGTGCCAGTATATAGTATTTAGGCTGACTTTGTTGCCTATGCATGGAAACGCTTCTCCTATTCCAAAGCGAATTACGGTCGTCGTGCGTATGATTCTACGGGACAGTGCTTTGCAGGAAATCTTTCCGTGGGGATTTCGATTCTATTCGCGAGGAGCTCAGAGTTCCTTGCCCTTGGAGCCCCATCGTCTCTCTCGATTCCACACTTTTCGTGACCATCACGTAATACTCGTCCCATCACCTGGAAGGAAACTCGTAGCCACGAATCATTCGTAGTTTGTGAAAAGGTACGTGGCATGGTAAAGCTCGAGGGAAAAAACTAAACTTCGCGGCTGATTTTTTTATTTTCGCGAAAAAAACATATCAAGGGAGTTCCAACTCATTCCCGTCTATCACTTCTCCCTTAGCTCTTCCTCCTGCTGCTCCTATCGCTCCGACGAATAGAACGATCGAAAAATATAAAACAGGAAGAAGCACGTCAAGAGTGGGAAAGACTTCTTCGTTGAAAATAAAATAAATACGTTGCTCTATCCATTTGGGGACTTGAGTCGCAAGCCAGGAAGTAAGTTGAGTCATAAGCCAAGACTTGTGCGTCATGAATTTTTCATTTTTAAATACCAAACACGGTAACGGCTAGGAAACAAATCTCTAGCCCTAAAATGCCTAGGTATATCTTCCCATATGACAGAGAACTAAAAATGTAGCGTAATGTCCGAAAAGATGATTATGAAGAAGCATAAATATTTCTTTCAAAATTAAAGAATTAGTATTATTATTTGGTGGCCCACCATTTGAGGTAGGACTTCGATGGACACAGAATCTGCACTTCTCTTACATTTCTTAGCCTCGCCTGCCTTAGAATGCTAAACCTAGCACCCTAAACTGATATAAACCGTTCTTCAAGTCCGAATATATCTTATCTTCCGTCATTCCGCGAAAAATCCATATTGTTTTTCTTACCCTAACTCACTTGCCGATCTTTCTTTCCTCTAATACAGTCATCAGCTTATAATCGCTAATCGAAATGCTCTGCATTCATCTTTCTCGCCCTTTTGGATTTATCCCAGCCATGCTCTCATTTCCCATACCATATGGCTAGCCCTTCTTTATCAGCTTATCATTCTACCCATCTTGCCTTTTCCATTCCTCTTTACACAAACATCTCAAAAACCTTCAATCTATGCCGATCATCTGGCTTCAGTGACCAAATTTCTGAGCCGCAAAACATCACCATACTAAAGTATTCATTAATCTTTCCTTAACATTCTTACTCAACGTCACTATCTTCAACTTCCTTCCTCTTGTGAAAGCTTCTTTGCCTAACGCAATTCTTTTACTCATACACCTACTACTTGTATCATCTTCGTCCAGACTTAAATCTTCCCTTTCTCTCGTTTTTACCCCATATTTTAACTTTAACTCAGGTTACTTCGTCAACGAAAACGGAATGAATTAATGTCGCCCTAGACTGAGTGGCTAACGAAAACTTGATTGTGCGCGAGCTTCACTGATTTTATAAATTCCTCACCTACTAAGTACATTATAATCTACAGTTCCTTTCATGTAATTTTTACCATACTATTCTCATAAATGTACCCGTTAGTAGAAAAGCACGGGTCATAAAATGGACACTGCCTCCTCATTCTTCTTCCTAACATTGCCCATTCCGGCTCTGAAACCCCCCCACACACCTGAACATTTTCACACATATGAAGACTATGGATATACCACTTATTCATCCATCTTCTTATTAAGAGTTAGTTGTTAGGTGGTAAAAGAGACTTCATAGTCTCAATATCGTCCCAAAATAAAGACGACTATCTATCTCTATCTTCCATACATTAATTACATGTGTTACATTAATTAATTCTACCTAATTTTCTCAATCAATCGCCTTGTCAAAATCCATGAAACAAATATATATATATATATATATATATATCCTATTTGTACTCAATATTCATTACTATTAGTAATCTCATTACTGATATAACATCAGGCATATCCCCCCCTTTGGGAACTAAACCTGAGCATCCTCTATGTAATTATTAGCACTCCTTTCCATCCTTTTGTCGATAATTTGAAGAACTACTTTTTCCGCGTGCGAAATCAAACATTTTTCTACACGTGTGATCCTCACATAGCTTTCTCATATTACTATCATAAATTTCTCTTTTTTGGGTTAGGAACTCACAATGATCTGAGGAAATCTTCCAGTGGCATTCCCTCGTGTTCCGAATTATCCCTTCATTTGGTTTACTTCCATTCCTATTACCTCTCCCAACAGTTACGTCACGGGTTTCTATATTCCCTTTTTTATAAATTCCCATCTTCCATCTTTGCATCTGTCTCCAAATCCTAACTCATAAGTTTGTTTTCAGCTTCCTTACGCTCCTTTCTTACCGCCCTGGTTAACGTCTCTATGATCTACTCCCTCATTAGTACCCTTTTTTATCCTTTTGAATCTGACATTTCGCTTCATTAGTACTAAATTATGATCTGAATCTGCATACACTCCCGGTAAGCTGTGAGTATTGATTACACAGGCCAACAGTGGTTTTGGTGCCGGAGCTTTTAATGCTGATTTAAAGAACAATTGGGGTGCTGAATCCAATTATGACACTAGTTTTTTCCTATCAGCTATAGTTTTCAAGATATAGATATGTTGTTACTTACGTAAAAAAATCTTCTACATGATGATATGGGAATATTATATTAATAATACAGGCCAACAGTGGTTTTGGTGCCGGAGCTTTTAATGATGATTTAAAGAACAATTGGGGTGCTGAATCCAAATATGACACTAGTTTTTTCCTATCAGCTATAGTTTTCAAGATATAGGTATGTTGTTACTTACGTAAAAAAATCTTCTACATGATAATATGGGAATATTATATTAATAATTATCTCATTGGCCTACAATATAGAAATATACATAAAACTTATTGACAGTTTATTGAAAATAAAAGGAACACCGCAGAGTGGTTATAAATTAGTATACTTATAGATTTATTTAACTTTGAAAATTATTTTCCGGAATATATCAAATATTAAAACAACTAATCGTAAGATGTGCCATATCTAAAAAAGTAGAGCTGTTAAATAAAAACGGATTTCATAATTGGATTCAGCTCTACAAATATAATTAAAATCATCACAAAGATTCCCGGCACCAAAAAAAAATTTTTTTTGTAGGCCTGTGTTATGCTATTCCTAAATATGTGCTTAAACATACACATAGCATAGTCGTTTAAAATGCTTAGAGTTTAAACCTGGTGTTCATTATAATTAAATCCTAGCCTCTGCAGGACTGTATTGATTTCTCTCCACATTCATTCTTTGTTAGTAACCGTAGTGCTTTCCTTCACTGCCATAGCTCTCTTCGCTCACCACCGAATTCCAATCTCCCATAACTGATAATTTTTCCCCCAGGGACATCTTTTATTTCCTTTAACTGATCGTAAACTCTTCCTATTTATTCCAATTGGCATGGAAAACACTTAATACGAGTCTAAACATCTAATAATAATCGTAATGACCAAGTTCACTGATTCAGCTCCTACTCAACTAATAGTAATACTATATCACTGCTGACCTACAATAAACGCAAGTTCATTACGCTTCTTCCTCTCTTTTCCTTAGAAAATACTGCCACCCATCGCAAACTCTCTTTCACTCCACTGTAGTTGCCATTATATTTACTATATATATTTGCTATTTATTTATCGAATAATCACAGCAGTACCTTTCCCCTAACATAAAAACCCTAACATATTTTCACATCTTCTCAATCTGCTAGTTTACATTTTCTACCCTCCCTGTTCTCAACATAGTTTTAGCATTTCAAGTCCTAATTGTAATTTGTTCGATCCTCTACTGGGTCTTCTTTGGCTTTGAAATGACTACTTTGTGTGATGACGACGGTAGAAGTCTAGCCTCTCCCGATGCCGGGTACGATACACGTTCCAATCGGCCACGTCTTGTAGTTTCCAGGACCTATATTCATATTTGTGTCCACCATGAGTTCGTGGGATAAACAAGTGAAATTTTTTGCCGTTGCTTTATTCAATGTTTTTAACTTTATACCATTATTAGCATGATAGATAACCAAATTTATCAACCTGAAGGTTGTCTTGACAGATGAGAGTATAACTCGCTTAGTACTGAGGCCACCAGTGTGTGAAATCGATACATCTAGGTACGGGAGACAGTTCCTTTCTCTGTACCGCCTGCGGTTTCCCGGAAAGAACTGGTACCCGACAGGTCACAAAGCTTGGGTAAAGCTAAGGGTGCTCATAGTATTCGCCGGGAATCAAACTCGGTTGCGAGTCTAGCGCCCAATCTCCTTCACCAATAAAACCCTAATTAAAGAATGAATAACACAAATGATGAGATATACAAGTTGGTTTAAAACGATTAACTTATTTGTTTCAATTTATCATTCATCATTACTGAGGAAAAGTTAAGCGTTAAAAATTACACATAAGAAGATTACAATATTCACAGCGGCCATTATAACTACATTCATTTTTCATTATTGATTAAAATTGAAAAAATAATCGGAATTAGAAATAATTATTCGATTCCCATGATTGACTAGCGCCATATTCAGCGCATTTTTAGAGACAAAAAACGTTCCTCAGTTTGATTCCGGCCCAAAAGTTTTTTTTCGTAAGCAATCGGCACGTAACTTACAAACATAGAATATAACCAAAACCTAAAAGAATAAATGCCTATCCTCCCCTGGTCAGTGTTCATTGAATCTTTTAGGATGACCCGAGTGCGATATTTTCGTGTTATGATAAGTATGTGCATCTAAACTATTCGAAATATTAAGGCAAGGGAGTGGAATACGAGAATATTTTGTTGCCAGCAAAACCATCAAATCGACTTGGTAGTGTTACTATAGTGACAATGAATTTTTCACCAAATATGGTTTCTGGTAGCATTGCAACCCATGGACCACTCCAGTTGAATTTAATCTTGTGGGTAGTCGTTTTCTGGAGCACCGATTTTTAGACCTTGACACATTATGTGCTCATGAAATTCAGCCTCCATAACCTTGATAAATTTACTCTCTGGGAGTAAATCCTTAAGCCTATCGGAAGGCTCCGACGTGGGTTTAAATGCTACCATCAATTGTAGCCAAGACATCAAGAGCGTCGGTGTAAGTGGAAGCGATTGGAATTCGGAAGAGCCCCAACCGCCGTAAGGAAGTTGCCACCATTAATCAAGGGAAGTATAACTTCATTCGAGTTGATAAACCGCCCCGAGGAGCGCATGAACACATTCAATGGCAGAGAAATATTCGCAGTTATGGATTAAATATTAAATCTGAATTTCTAAAAAAGGACAAGTCTATTAACCTCTACAGGCACAACATTCTGTTGATCGTACCATTGAAATGAGGGAATTCGGCAAATACGCTAAAAAATTTCCGAAACTATAGTTCGTGCGGGTTAAGTGCTAGAATTCAAGAAAGTTGGTTATGCCTGTATATTCAAAGTTTATTGAAATATGAAATTAAATTCTACTAAATTAGTTGGTATGTCAAGAATTGGGTAACGGTAGTATTTAACTAAATAATTTGAGAAAAGAGAGGAAATAATGATTCCTACAAATAATCATATGTATCATGTCAAGTAAGCAAACATTCTAGTCTTTGTTAGAGGAAAATTTAGGATTGAATAATTAATGAAATATAAAAATGTCTAGAACTCTATTTAAAAAATCTGAATCATTTCTTACCATTCCTACTTATCTTTATGCAAAATTATATGCAAATGATTGGAAGATAAATATTTAATTAACAATTCACGAATAGTTCAAAACTGCCCTGCACACATATATTGTAACTGGAGATGTTAATTGGTACTAAAAATATAATAATCTAAAACCTGCATATTGATTAATTCCGAAGTAAAATCAATTTAGTCGCATTAAAACAATTTAATTTAGTTAGCACAGTGTTCCACTCTGTCCCGCATTGCTCTCGTTTCAAGCAGGTAAGAGGAAATTTAAGATATCTTATTATGCAATATTAACGGGACTGGGGTCATTAAAGAGTTTCAAAGTATAAAAGAGTACCACGCCAAGATAATTTGCACGGAATTATTTCTCGATAATTATATCAGCCATCAACTCGAACAGAAAATAATCGATTAATATATACGGCGCTTACTTAAATTGAAAATACGGGATTCGCTCCAGAGCTCGTTCAGTTAATCAAATTTGTAAAGGGATATCTGCTCGGCTCCTGATGGATTATTAATGGTCGATAAATGAAGTGGCCATTAAAGCAACGAAAAAGCATCACATTCGGCGCGACATTTCACAGGAGATGAAAATTAAATTATGTAAGTCTAAAAAATCCTTCTAATTAAATGTGAACAAGGATAGGGCTATGACCATTATCATTCGATTTAAATTTGATCCAAATGGCATTTAATAATATTTGAGGATTTAATTGATTAAAAATGAGTTAATAGTTGAACATATAGAAAAAGGTCTACTGAGCACCATACACGCACATGCATATTTATTCATTTAATTCCAGGGACTAAACCGTACACAATTTGAATTGAACAAAATGAAACGTTACCAAATGAACGTCATGCATCGTGAACGGAATTGAAAATTTAATAGTACCCTTAATTAAGCAATACTATATTTTATTTTAGTTTCATTATAAAAAAATAAGTATGTATAATGAAGCATGAAGGGGTGAATCCTAAATCCTACCACATAATATCAAATGTACCACAAAAATCCTCTGGATTTCTGAATTATCTGAAGCCAAATCACGGAGGTAGGTTTTATGTAGTGGAGCTTCTGGTAGCACAGAAAAAAGGTCGAAAACCGAATCCCACTACTGCGTCCCTCTCTGCAAAATATTTTTTTTCGAAAGAAATGTCAGAACGGCAGACGGTAAAATAACGGCCTCAGCTGTTATACAGCGCGCGCTCTCGTCATCCTCAACGCAGACCGGGGGTATGTCTACGCCACCACGTTCTCATGCTTGATACAGAAGAATAAAACCCCAATACGCTTCCACGTTGGATGCACAATGGTCGAAAATTAAATGGTGTCTACGAAAAACGTTACCCCTCGGACGTTGGGAGAGAAATGAGAGCCCAGTGGGGGGATAAAACGAAGAGAAGGAGGAGGAGAGGGCGGGAGAAGAGTGGTGTGTGGCGCCAAGGCGAGAAGTTGGAAGGACCTTTTGTCTTTCAGTGTTGATTGAGAGTATTTCATCTCACTTTCCGACTCCTCCTTGTATCTTGTCTCTAAATTGAAAATACCACGGGAATAACAATGGACAGACAGCTAACCTCTCGAGTTGGCTATGACACGCAAAAAGCCGGGAATAAAATATATGCCGAGGACGTGCGCTCTTTCCAAAGTAATTCTGACAAAGCTGAACTTTTTCTACGAGACCATTCAAATCTGACCAAGAAATATATTTCTCTATCTGACTGACGCGATATACTGGGAGGAGAACTTTTCTGTTCCAAATGTGAAAAAAATATAAAAACCACGTTAATATTTAGAAAAAAACACATGAAAATCACTGAATTAGTGAAGAGAAAGCAAAGGAAGTGAATTAAATGTATCTACAGCTAGTGTTTATGGATATGCTGACAGAAAGAGATTAAATTTTACATCTCAATATAAATGCATCTAAAAATGTGTATACGAGTGATATGAAACACTTGAACTTTTCGCCGATAAATGGGTTCAACGATAATATCGAATGCATAAAAGTTACAGTGTTTTATGGCCGATTTCCTTGACATGACACATAAAGATTATTAAAACATAGTAATTTTCCACTGCAAAAAATTGATTTTAAAGGTAATTTTATATTTTAAACACCCTGATGATACCCGATGATGACTTTTTAAGTCAAAACCTAGTTCAAATTAAATCAAATTTTATGTGGAAATACCATATTCCTGTGGTGTTCATTTACACTCACGAAATTCGAGACAACATATTCGTTGCCCAATGTTTATCAAACTCGGATGATTACATTTCGCACTAAAATTTATCGATAAGGAACACAATCTGAGATGAAATTGTTTTTCTTTAACTAAGTAGACACCAGTGAATTTATTTCATTAATTATAAATTTCAATTAGGGTATAAAGACGATATGCAGGAGTAATTAAAATATTAAATACTAAAATTTAACTAACACAACGTTTTTGATTCCATATTCTGAATTTTATTATAAATACTATATCTTTGCTTTCTTTAGCTCACCGCAAAGAGGCGATACTTTGATGTTTCGATTCGATCTACCGAGAAACATTAACCGCATTAATACTAGACAGGCAATGTAAATATTTGGTTATCTTTGAATTTTACAAAGAATTAATTTAATTATATATAAGACACTATCAATTTCAGTAGCAATTTCTATTTTCAGTAGTCCAGTCCATCAAATGTGTTGAAGATCAAAAGAATCTAGCTAAGCAAATCGTTGCCTCAGAAGCGCGTATTAATATTCTCACCAATAATTTCAATCAGGTAATATTAACATTTATTTATTTATTTCGAACTCTAAGAAATCTGAGCTAGAAAGGTGTTTCTAATGTAAAACGCAATGCTGATAAAATATGAAAAAGTCGGAAAGCATTACTGTACATTAGGACGGAAATTATGTTTTCACAATTAAAATACGGTTTTACATTGCCATAATTTAAGTTACCAGAGATAAAATATGTTTTCCATGCATGCAGACTCCTGTGCTTTAAGGCCTCGCCATTCGGGGTAGTAAAACAGAAAAGTCACTTCTTAATGTGCAGTTTAGTAAGGTGAAAGAGGGGGGGGGGGCACAAGGAGGAAAAAGGCCAAGTGAAGGGGAGGGGATGAAAGTGGTTGGGGAAATGGATTTATCTCGTCACAGATGAAATTATGGGGGAGTTTTCAAGGACCGGACACTCATTGGAAAGAGTAACTTCAGGGTCAAGGCTTCTTTTTGAAGTCTCTAGCTGTTCCAAAGCATTGTGTTTACGTTGGATATTTGAAAAGTTGAATAAATAAAATTAAAACTACTTTGGAGGTCAAAGAATAAAACATATTTAGTGAAGTAACTCAAAAAGCTTGTCGCTTAAAATGAAAATTACTTTGAGAACTATTTTCGTGAAATGTAAAGAATTTAACGAGCCTTTCGTGAGAAGTGGTATTTATGATCCAGGGTGTTAGAATAGTGTCCTTTGGAGAAACGCGTAGAAATGTTATAACTGGAATACAAGTAAATATTATTGCTTTTGAAAATGACCATGCCGATAGTAGTAATTTTGTTAATCATCTCATCTAGACGATACTCCACGGTGCACGGTAGACCTCGTCGAGGGCGCGTTGCGGGGCGCCCCCAGCCAGCCATTCTGTGGAGGCCGGGGGACGTTCACGTCTGCCAACGCAGAGGCCGCCAGTTCATTTCCCGGCTATGTGGGTTTTCTCCATCTGGGGAATGTGTTCTTCAATATTATGTTTAGGGGTTTGGTGGAAGAAGTGAGTATATAGTATCAATCTCGCCCCAACACAAACGTTAAATAAATATGTAATTGCGCCACTATTAATTCAAACATGCTTTAGCCCACGAACACAATTATCGTACACAAAATACTCATACACACGTACACTTATATATTCCGCAATCATTGGTTAAAAATTAAATGTTCGTCTAAAAGTAAATATAACTGGGTGGTAGATTGAATTTTGTTATGAGCGAGAATGTGGTGACCGAGAATGTAAAATACTGCAATTTATCGGTAACAGTGTGTATCTTTCTTATTTCTCGTTGGTTGAACTTACCAATATCATTTGGGGCCTTAATGGTCCCCTCGGTATCGCAAAAAAATGGAATAGTCATGGACTTTTCCACAAGTACGCCTGCTCTCATCGTGGATCCAGAGACTCTCAACCTAATTCCTCCGACTAACTAGTTGTAAAGTTTTCTGAAGTAAATATTTCACCTGCATCAAATCGAAACTTTATAGTGAAATAAATAAAATGCCTCTATATTCTCCTCCACCATTGCTTCCCACTACATCTTCCCCGGTGGGCTACATCATTTTGATGCGCCCAATGTAATTTATTTCAAGTTGAACCAAGCACTTTCTCCTTAAAATGCTTAATTGGAAACAATTAACCCCGGAATATATTTTAATGAAGAATAAGATATGTAGTAGGCTTAAAACTTAAGAAAGAAAATTTAGATGAAGTATTCAACCCTGACAAATTTTCCGAATGGTAATTTTCATTTTACCTTTTTTCATAAGCTATGTTCTCCTTGATTCAACTCTTTAGAATGAAGGTTAAATTTGTTCGACACAAAATCACTCAAATGTTTTGCGGAAAATTTCAGGAAGGCAAATTAGTGGGAGCTAGGAGCCCCTTTGGGCAGAACCCATGCTTTGTGGCACAAGATGGCGTGATTGACTCCTCCCATAAAAATTAGCAAATAAGGGAACGCGGAGTTTCAGGAAGCGCTATCGAGGTAACAAGAAAATAGTGCTAACTAGTGCTATCCTATTTAAAATATTTACATAGAGCGTACCACTGCCTCTATTGCTTATAGCTCTTCAAAACGACGGGATACACGTGAACCCAATGCCAATGGGCTAGCATTATCATCAGGGTGTGCCATTCAAAATACATCCTCCTTTTATATCATGCTGGTAAGTCAGGAAGGCGCTAAGATGCCGGAGAAAATTTATATGGTGAGACACTACTGTGAGGGTGGGGTAATTTGGAAATATTCAAGCATTCATTGGCATGATACCTGTATACCTATGACACGGAATCTTTTTAAAATTTTCAACAACTCAAGAGCAAATAATCTCACGCCTAATGTTTGAAAAATTAAAATTGTTAGCGCTGAAATCACTTTTGGTGTTGTCGTTAAAACGTTAAGCAAAATTACTGTAATTATCAGCCCTGTGATTGAATATACGAAAATTACATTTGCTATTGTATTAAAATCTGCGCACAAGATCTTAATTTTATGCCTCATCTAATATTATGATAACAAATCTAAACCCGGGTCGCGTGCAACAGATCCTTAAATGTGTATCAGCTGTGAGGAAAGGAAGATATACCCGAAAGTTTCAAAGTCTCGCCTGCTTCTAGCCTTCTAGGTGAGTATCGCGATATTACGTATATAATCTGCGAATGGAAAATTATCTCTGCGATATTCCGTAAAATTGACCATTCATGATACGCAATTTTAAGAGTTAAATCTTTCAATTTTTAAATACGTTTGACGAGAATGCAAAAATTATTATCTGGAGAACGTTTTGCACCTGATTCGAGGCTCTTAATTAGACAAATGTGTGTCTGTGACTACTTTGACAAGTGCGGTCTTTCGGTACGCCGGTAGACGTAATTAACCCGTGTAAGAAATCATTTAGTCCAAGCCACTAAAATGCTTTTGGTCGCGTAACCAATGCGAATTCTAAAAAAATATATCGACGCAAGGGAAACATGAACTATGCCGCCGTTCGTAGGAGACGAGCACGCGAAGTGGTGGGGTCGACCGCCGACACGGCATGGGAGACCCCCGGAGCGGGTGAGGCACCCTCCGTGGCGGTTTTGGAAGAGCGGGAGGGGGCAATGAGGTCTGGGGCAATATGAGTGGGGGAGGGGGCGGAGCGAGGGGCCCGGTCCCAACAAAGGCGAGAATGCCGTGCGCGGCCGAGGCTCAATGGCACGCACCAACGAGCTAACTCGCGCGGGACGCGTCGCTCGATACAGGGCCATCAACGTGAGCCCACGGGGGCTGAGGGGGCAAGAAGAAAGGGAGGAGGGGCGGGGTGATGAATGGGAGGGGGAGGAGGGAAGCGAAGGGCAGGGAGGAAAAGAATATTGAGTTAAGGGTAGGGGTGTATAGGGAGGATACGAGACGAGGAAGGAAACGGAGGGAGGGTGGGGGAGGGAAAAATACGAGTCAATGATGAAAAATCCCTTCTCTTCATAAAGGCGAAGGGTCTCTCTCAATTGTTTTTCAATATAATTACTGAATTAAACCAAATACAAAGGAAAGCTGACCAACCGATTCGTTTAAAAATTTTATTGAAGAACAAATACAGCTCCAGAAGCGCATTGGAAAGACCTATAATGTGAGCCTTCAGGGGCAAGAAGATGGATGTGACTCAAACGACCGGTTAATACAAATCGTATTGAATTTAATGCTGACACTGATGGATTATTCTAATCTCACATAACATTCCTATTCAAGACCGCAATAGGAAGTCAAGGAAAATGATTAGTCGAAATGTGGCGGATTAATTTTACCACTCGCATCACAGAGTAAAAAATAGGAAACGTTCTTTACAATAAAATATTACCTAATGTCAACACACGTTTCAATCTCAAAATGTAAATTCACCTAATAAATACTGACCTAACATCCCCTGGCTCATGCCTCTGTGAGGGCTTGTACGTAGAATGATATGCAGTTGAAGCTGAATACGAAAAGCTAAAACATGTAATTTAGTAATTCAATAGCTATCTGTTGTAAATATTCCTTTGTTATATAATATTAGTTTTATTTTCACCATAGGTGGAATTTAAACTATGCTCTATTTATGGGAAACAAAGCCTATTTGGACGACCATAGTTTATTCTCAAAGTGATATTCTTTAGGTGGGTCAGTTGAAACTTTTACAGCTGTATTTATGTGATTATTTTTTTGGCTGTTATTATGGTTCATAGACAATAAAAGGAAAAATAATACCATTCTTAGTATCTATCGTGAGAAAAGAACCCCCAAGAGAATTCAACCTTTAACCCTGTGGAAATTGAAATCCTGGTAAAAATTTAAGGAAACTCTTTGACAAGTGACCGAGAATGCGTCATCTTCAAAAAGATACTGTATATCTCCATGATATACTGTACCATCTCCATTAAAGAAGCATTTATCTGAAATTGAATGCCATTGTTTCAGATCGACAATACTCCTAATGGGATTACTTATTCAAATGCTCCCTTAGCTTTTGGAAGAAAAATGAATTTTAGCTTTGTTTATATCTTTGTTTACAAACAAAAAATAGACGTATCGATGAAAGATATTTTGATGACGTTATCCCCCAAAACAACAAATCCAAAAATTTTGTTGCATTGCACCTGGAAACGGCAAACGTTTAATGCATGGGTGTAAAAAAATGCAAATAGTAATAATAATTGATTTAGTAGAGTCGAGGCCATTTAATAGCTAGGTTATAGGACCATACTCGATTGTCTATGAGTACAAGCTCTAAGTCATAGAATCAAGAGTCGAGCATTCCACATCTTTTAAGAATAATCAGAGGTTTTTCGATCGTTAAATGCAATATCCAGTTTTAAGTGGGAGATAACCTAAATTAACCTGGGAAATAACCAGTTACACCTGCGCAATAATAAAATTACCGTGAACATTTTTATTTAATTTGTTCCAGACCTCCACTCGATGATCTCGTACTACCTTACTAATTGTGTATTCTCCAAAAGGAAACTCAAATCTGGAGTTTACGAATGTAAATAGAAGTCAAAGATGGAAAGAGGGAAACATAGTTAGGATTAAAAAATGAATCCGACGACTTAGAGCGTAGATGGTGCAGGGAGAGGTGGTGTGGGGAGGAAAGGATGGAATAGTCTGCGAGGTTGGCGGAGAAGAGAGGGGGGCCGAGATTCGTCCGGAGATAAGGATGGGGGAAGGGAGGTGGCCGTCGGAAGGTGAAGGATGGAAGAGGAGATGGAGAAATTCGAGCAAAAGAAAGGATGAGATGAGAGACCTCCCGCGAGCACGAGACTCAACAGCGAAGCCAGCGATCCCGGGGCGCCAAAAGGCGAGAGGTCTCATCACTCTGTTCGCTGCTTGCTTCCACCCATGCCCCCCCCCCAGACTGAGCGCTTATTTATTGTGCATGGGATGAGGCGAACGACGGGGAGGGTGTGGATGGAATAGCGAGAGGACAAGGTGTGGAGATGAAGCAAAAATACGGAAGGAATGGATGGGTGAAGAGCTGGAGAGAAGAAACTGCCAGGCGTGGGGGTTCATTCTGAACTGGTCCCCTCCACCCCCTCATCTTCTTCCTGCGCCAATATTTTTTCCCCAGATGGCTGTAGCTCCTCCACTCGTTCCTTCCGCATCAATTCAATTCTCAATTATTCTGGAACACTTTTTTTCGTCATAAAAAAAAATATATATATAGTATATATATATTATATGTGTGTGTATATATACATACACACATATATATCGATGGTGTAAAAGCACTCACGAGAGAATTATACGTTTGGACGGCACAATACGAGTAGAAAACAAAAATAAAATAGCTACCGTAAAGGGACACCCATTTCAGAAAGTTTAACCTACGAGTATCACATTGCATTAGTTAATCACATAGGTTAAATTTTATTGCAGGGTTGCCTAAAAATACCCGGAACCCTCGGATCAAAGCCGAACACTCTTCCTATGAATCTAGATGCCCATCGCTGTAACTACTTATGATGAAATTTACATAATGACGGCTGTTATAATATCGAGTAATTAGAGAAATCTAATTAAAGATAGCATCTGTTTTCACTTAAATGTTTGCTTTCATGTGAACAATTATTTCATATATTTGTGGATAGTAAGAATGTTTGACAGGTGTATAACTTTAAGTCCCAAATGGATCCTGTGAGGCCACTGACATTTGGGAGGTTTAAATCTATCGTTTCCTAGATATTTTCCACCACTCCAGCATGATAGCTTATATTTTCCTTGCTAGTTTCCTCGAAAAAATGTCATTTACAACGAACGCATTTGCCATACCATGCAGTATAATTGGCTGGTTTCGGGTGGAACATCAAACACGGCCATCCACGCATGCATAAAGCATAATACTCCTCAAATTTTTAAAAATTGCCTGCTACACTTGCTCTCTTAGGATAAGCATTGAGTGTAAAGTGTTTCGCTTATTTTAAATGTACATATACATACGTATGTATACAAGGTATTTTTACTGAAGTTCTCCATTCATCTCTTCCTCTCCCCCATCCCTTCCCTTCTCTGATTTACTTCCTTAATTTGTCCGATTCCAATTGCCTTTCTGTCCTATATATAGGTGTATGTATATATATATATATATATATATATATATATATATATATATATATATATATATATATATATATATATATATATATATACGGGTATGCATATACTAGATCATGCATATGCGAGTATATGCATGATCTCGAAGTAACGCGGCAGTGTTGAATAAAAACCTCGGACAGCAGCAAACAATAGAGGTACACATAAAAAGAGCATTCACACATTTTCTCAAACGTATACTTACACTCATATTATTATTATTATTAGGTAATCTACCGGTTAAGGTAGGTTTTCGGATGGACACAACTATCAAATAAATATTTGGTAACTCCAAACAAAACCCAATCTAGCAACCTAATCTACATCAGGTCCCTCTTCATCTCCGTGTTCGTCTTTCCTCCCTTCATCTCGTCCAACTTCCTTATCCTGTTCCTGCCCTTTCCTCGTTTGCCTAACATTCCCCCCTCTATTACCTTCTTCAACATCCCACTGCCGCTCAATACGCCTTTCATTCATTTTTCCTGCCTCCATAGGATTTCTCTCAACAAACTCCTCTCCTCACCCACCATCTCCAGTACTTCCTCATTTGTTTTCCTTTCGGACCATTTCACCTTCTCCATTCTTCTCCACACTCACATTTCAAAAGCCTCTAATCTACCTCTATCCTCCTGCTTCAGCGACCACGTTTCCGCTCCCGAGGCTCCATATCAGCAAACTCATAAATATATAATATATACATAAATGTACATATTTGCGGGTACGAGTATGCAAGATCGTATTATTTTTGGGACAATATGGGTAATGTTTTTACCAGTATAGGTAAGACGTTCGTATTCTAAATTGACGTAATAAAGGAATGTTTTTAGTTTTCATAAATAAATTATTTCCTTGTTCGTGAACATTATTATTTAAAGCTACACATTTCACAATTCTTCAGATGACCCCGGAGCATAAAATAGTAAATACATTACACGTGCAAATAATAATAATCGTAAAGCACAATTAAAAGTCGTTATATTACGGTGAGGACGTCAGGGCGAAAGATGTCGCCCTAATACTTTCATTAAGATTCCTTAGCAAGGAAAACTAATGTATTTATTTTTCAACCGGAGTTAGGGTTTCACAATTCACGCTAATAATTGCGGACCTGCACTAATTGACGAAGAGAATGTTATAATGATACCGGTTACCTATTCCTATCGTTTTATAAATCACTCATAGATCAAACCTTGCAGTGTAACCTTTTCCAATAAACAAAAATAACGACCGATTTAAAAAAGAAATTAGCATAATTTTTATATACCTTCCATATTCAAGAAAAATACGCCCTTTTACAAATTAGGATGGCGGATAGACATTTTTTCTTTTTTTCTTGCTAAGCCACGCTAGGCGACCGTTGAGAGAAAATCCTTTAGTAGTTTAATGCATGGTAAATATAGAGGAATGATTTGCGCAACTGCATTGCTCCTCCGTTCCAGGGGGCGTCCCACGGAGGAACAATCACCGATTTATTAAAGATGTCTACCTGGCCCTCAAACCCTACGAAAAACCTCGCCTTTTAATCATCTACTACGCACTTAAAAGGTGATGAGTTTGCGCATTATTTTGTGTTTTTCTGTTTTATTCATTCTCCATATCTCTTTCCCGCATCCTATTCCCCCGACCACTCATTCCATGTCGCTCCTCTCCTCCTCCGCTCCACCAGGCCCCCACTTCCATTCCCGTCCTTCCCTCCTCCCGCACCCCGCTCACACTCCTTCTCCTTTCAACTACCATCAAAACCGCAGGCCACCCCCAATCCCACTCCCGCCCCCGGGTTCTTCCCCAAAGAGGCTGTCAGGCCCTTTCTATCACGTCAGTTGCCTGGGAACAAGGCGAGGAACTATGGGAGGCACTCCTCCTTTTGAGGTGGAGTGAGGCTTGAGGGAGCAGCCCAGGAAGGGGGCTCTCGGGGCCCGGGGAGGGGCCTGAGGGGAGAACGAGGCTCCGCGAGAGATGGGCTATGATGGCGGTGTTGGGGCTGCGAAAGGGAGTGAGTGGAGGGCGGAGGAATGGGAGACGCATGGGAGGAGAGGGAAGAGCAGGGAGAGAGAACCTCTCGCCTCCTGTATTAATATAAGCCTCCGAGATAGGAATACTAATTCAGGGGCGTTAGAAGACGTGGAATGAAGAAAGGAAGGGCGAGAATAAAGGGCAAGGATGGGAAGGAGTGGATGAGAATAGGGATGGGATAGGGAGACGAGAGGGGAAATGGATATGTCACACACGCACATGAATAGAGTGGTAAATGGGGGAAGGAGGAGGCGGTGCGAGGGAGTGGACGGGCACGTGCGGGAGAAGCGCACTTGTGGATCACCCGAGCCGAAGAAGAAACGCGGACCATTGCGCGCGCCGCCGCCGCCGCCGTGATTGCTTCTGACCTTTCGACGGTTTCGCTAATTGTCCCGCTCTGGGATTCATGCGCGGGGGGTACGGCGCGGAACATAAGCTCTGAGGGTGAAGAGAGAGGAAGGGGAAGGACGAAAGGACGCCGATAAGGGTAACTCGTCGCCTAAATTAGAAAGGTTCCGTCGGGAAAAACGCCATCAATATCCGTGGGAAAACTCGGAATGGGATGACTGGACCTTTGGAAAAGGGGAGTTGATGGTCAAGGGAGAGCAAGAGAGTGAGCGTATAGTAGACTCATTACCTGATAAAACTATTAATCTCGCGCCAGTTAAAACTTACCGCTGACATTTTTTTGGAAATTAACACATTATTGTACAGTCTACTTGGAATATTTTTATCAACCGAGCAAGGTTTCTACCCTCACTGTCAAAGAGTACCGAAACCTATGTCGGTTAACATATTTTTTAGTGGACTAACAATAAAAGCATATCATTATTTTGAATTATTATTAAGTTGCACACACTGACTCCTGAGACCTTTAATTAACTTAAAACATTAAATCGAAAATGCCCATTGTGTGCGAAGTTTGGGGATGTTTCATGTGAAAAACAATAAAGGTCAGTTTAAAGTCTAATTAAAGCCTAAAATGTGCTGCAATATAAATGTGTTAATTAAAAGGATCATGATCATATAATATTAATGCAAAAATATTGAAAACTTCCCTAAATAAGAGGGGAGCCGTGAACAGAGAAACTGTTGAAGACATTTCTCCCCGAGTTTACTTCCCAGAGGCCGCCTGGAAAATTTTCCCCGAGTTACTTTTTTGCGTTTTCTCTTGTAAAATAGTTTCTCGTGCAACCGTTTGGAGGAAATCTGATTAAAGCCCAATCAAGTTTTATGTCAATATATACACATTACCCTACAGGCCATTACGATGTTGTGTGACGGGGGGCGTTGGGTTACCTGGTGGTATTGTAACTTGAGATTTTTGGAATTCGGCATTTTTTATTTAAGGGCAATACTTTATGGTGTTCATTTTTCTGATTACAAATTGAGCGAGAGAAAAGAATTAATATGAATTTCTCTCCACGGGAGTCGATTCCCCATTACTTCTTGAATAGGCCTCGCCTATCACGATGTGGGAATAGAGTTGAACTGCCAGCGTTTAACTTGGACAATTTGTATTATCCGTAGAGTAATCTAAATCGAATGCTGGTCCATGTTCATGCAAATATCTTATGCTGGAAATCAACGGATCAGGTCAGCCTGGATGTGACGTCCCGCCAGGTCAACTTATAATTCTCGGGTTTGAGTCCCGCCTTGGCCACGGGTATACATGGACTACTGTGTCATCTTCTCGGAAAGCCGATTGGAAGCCAAAAGAGGCTTAGCTGAATCACGGGAGACAAAGGCCACAGTTACGTTGGGTAGATCAAAAGAAAGTGATGCACTCTTCAATCAATAATATTATATTATATTTTCTCAATTTTTGCAGTTCTATTTTTTAATTAAAAAGAAACTCTTTCCAAAGATTTAATTTATTATTTCTTTACTCCTTTTCAAGAAACTGTAACAGTAACTTTAACGGAGTCACCCTCTATGTGTGCATTATAATGCAACCATTTCAGAGAGTAAAAATCATTCGCCTTGATCGGGATTTCTTTACTCCTACTAAAAAATAAAAAAAGAACTTCAAAATACCAATAAAAAGCGTTTCCGATTGGTTAAAAACATCATAGTGAATTTTTTACATGTCATATTCTGCTTTATTTCACTTTGGTGAATTTTAAACACTATAGTATTTTTTTGGATATTTGAACTGTCACTGTTCAACATTAAGCCAAAATAGAGAAGAACTACACGTTCGATTTGCCGTAGAAATAAATACATCTAAATATACAAAGATTATGCTGTGGCTATCACAAACACATAAATATTTTGTGGCAACAGGCTCCCTCAAAATACTATTGAGTTAAATTTGAATCCTTGAATAGTAAAATCTGCGCAGGCGAATACGACTTTAATTATAGAAGACGATCTGACAGTGCCTGGGTAACAAGCAAACTCGTGAATTACATAAAATAAAAGAAAATATGAATTACCAACACCTGTTGGTTTATTGAAAAAAATATTTAGAAAAATACGACCTAAAAATTAAATATTAAAGACCCAAATTACATTTATGAAGCATCAATGTATCCGAATGCTCTTTCAAATATTCCCCACGGCTGATCCGCTGGGCGACGATCCGAGGCATTCATGGCTTTTTCTACTTCGGTGGACCATTATCAATCTACATCATCTCTCGCGTTACGGCTGGGTGGAATTTTTCCCGACGCTTTTGAGCTCTATATCAGACACGTGGCCTATTACTCGAATTTCAAAAATTCATCGCGCGCGAGCGGCTTGCAGCGGGCGAGAGTAATAAAAAACATAAAGATGGAAAAAAATAAACTGCACGAGACATTCAATTCCTCGTTTTGCGGGGAAGTGACATCGAAGTTATGGTGAGAACTCACCGATCTATTTGGGAGAAGGTGTGTGCGGGCCGGGGAGAAATGGAAATTCACGTCCGCTCCGAGGCGAAGATATTCCTTCCCTCCAGCCGTGTCCCCTTCCTTCAACCACCCACCCACCCTTCCTCTTCTTACGCCCACCCCGGTCGCGGCTCCCCTCACCCTTCCCAGAAAGGGCCCCTCCATTTACGACGCAGGCAGCCTGGGGCCCATAATCCTCCCGTCGCCTGGGGAGGGGCATGGAGAGCTCATACCCCCCCCCCCCGTGGTCCCCTGCACCTCTCACGAGGCTCGCAAAAGATGGAGAGAGGGGAGAGGAGGAAGGGACGAGCGGCATTACAACTCGCAGATCGCGCCGACGTAGTACTTAAAAAGAGGGCCCCCTTCTCGTCTCCCTTCCACCTCATCCCTTTTCTCTCCCCCTTCATCTCTCTCTCTTTCCACTCCCTGCTATTCCCTTCCTCCTCTTCAACCCTCTCTCCCTTCGTCCATCTCTCCCTCCCCCCGCAGCTCACTCTCCGCGGCCCTCCTCCCATGCGCCCTCACCCCCGCCCCCCTCCCCCGACATCCCTCTGGCCATCCCTCCCGATGCGCGTCCTAGATCGATCCCTCCCACCGGCGCCATTCCCAAGGCCTAGATGGCGTCAGTTTGCCATCTCCCGAATCGGCGAGGCACCGCGTGCACCACCACTACCACCACAATCCACTTTTATCCCAAAAATGCGCCCATTTTCCGCTTCACGTGCCCCGCACCACTCCCCTTCCACCCTTCAGACCGTGGGAAAAGAGTTTTGGGGAGGGAGGAATAGATTGAGTGATGGGGGCTCGCCCACATGAGGCGGCTGTTGATGCTTTTACGTATTTCTTAAATTCCGGAATGAAGAGAGTGAGGGAGGGAAATAGAACGGGATAAACAAGGTTGCCTTTCCTAATTCTTTTCATCTTCGAAATTCCTCCCCGTTTTCCTACACCCGCAGTAAAAAAAAAACAAAAATCTAGACAGAGAGAGAGAGAGTGAGAGGAGAAATTCTATATCTAAAAAAAGGGGAAACAGAGGGAGTTATCGTATCAGCGGATTCGGATGACAAAGCATGAATAGTTCAGATTCCCACTTTATTTTATCGTTAATATTTCTCGAAGTTTTCCTCCAGTACATGGAAGCTTTTAGATGAGCTGTCGCATAGTGAGCGATTGCTTATAAAATGAAATGTGTACAATGAGATCTATGGTCCGAATAGGAAGAATGCTCTATTCAAACATCCCAAAAATGATACAAAAGTCCACATCCTACAGATGAGATGGTGAGAGAACTATCGGTTTTTATGATTTAAAAGCTCGGAACATATCCTTCTCTTATTTACAACTCGTCATGTTTCTTATCCCTCAATTTTAGAAAACCTAAGGAAGTTAAACATTGAATAATATCATTACTTCGCTTCTTGATGCCAAAACGTTTCCTCTTGACGCTTGGATTGCAGCTGTTCGATGATTGAATTATTCAACTGCTGTGTTTTCGGCTTTTTAGCCCGTCGATGAAGGAGGGTCCAATCAACTCCTTTTCCTTTTCAACGGTGTTAGGTCATCTACCCGTCCCGTTGCTGCTCTTGGGCGTTTGTACCTTTCCCAGGAGACAAGCTTTAGGCCACCGATCGGCCGCAGGTATTCTGACTTTTTGCTTTCAAGCTCCTCATAAAAGGCCGTTGCATGAGTCTTAATGACTTCTCCAATAGGCGTAGTATCAGTTAATGCGTGGAGGATTTCTGCGGCATACTTCCATCCAAGTCCAAGAACACTGTCGAGCGCCCCTCTTTCCGTCACCCCCATATGGTGGAATGCCGTTGGAGTCATTCTTCCACTCCTTGCCGGTGAAGGGTACATCAGGATTGGACGAATTGCCGCCACGCATAGATACGTCTTCGTCTTGATGGAGAGAGACGGAGACCGCAGCAGTGGCGGGAGTTGTAGTCGCCTTCCTCTTGCCTTCCTGGTGGCAGCGAGGGCGTGACTTTTGAATGTCAGTCTTTTATCCAGTATGACGCCTAGATAGGTCACCTCTTCTTTCCACGGCCCCTCCTCGGTGCCCACGAGGATTTTTCCCGGTTCTCCCAGTCTTCCAGATGAAAAAAGAATCGTCTGCGTCCTCGCGTTGTTGACGTTGATTCGCCTCAGAGCGTACCAATATAGCAGTTTGTCAACTGCTCGCTGCAGGTACGTTGCCGCCATGTGTGCTCTCCGCGAAGTGGTCACGATTGCAGCATCGTCCGCATACAGGGCAACCATGGTATGTCGCCCATGGTCCACTGTGAGGTCCGCCGTGTGTAGGTTAAAAAGTATCGGTCCGATCAACCATCCCTCGGCATGCCTGCGTAGACCTGTTTCGGCTGTGACAGCGCGCGTCCCCAAGAGATGTGGAAAGTCCTTCCTGTTAGGTATGATGTCAGTAAGCGCCGCTGCCAATTCGGACACCGCTGTTGTGTAAGTTTCCGTCTGAGGCCTACGTGCCAAACCCGGTCGAAAGGTTTCCTGATGTCAAAGAACGCCGCCGTTGAGCAGCATTTCCGATTGAATCCGGCCGTCACCTGTTCCACGAGACGGACGAGCTGGTGTGTGATAGAATGTTCCTCCCGAAAACCGTACTGTGAAGCCGGCAGGATAGAGTAGGCCGCGATGTGCTTCAGGAGATGTGGCAGCAGTACCCTCTCAAGCAGCTTTCCCAGGGTCGCTAGCAGGGTGATCGGGCGGAAGTTATCTACTTTCCGAGCTGATTTCGGCGGCTTAGGCAGTAGAATGACTTTTGCCGATTTCCAGAGGGCCGGAAAATGTCCCAAGGAGAAGCAGGCCGCGAAAAGCGTAATACGGTGAGCAGCGTGCGAGACAGGCATCTGTCGAAGGGCCTCGTTCGGGATGTTGTCCTCTCCTGGTGCTTTCTTGGTGCGTAGTCGTCCGAGGGCTGCTCTCAGGTCGTTTTCGGTAACCTTTGGTGCCGTCATGGTGCTCTCCTCCGTTGTTTCATCCTCTTCAGGAAAGTCAGTAGGGCCAATTGGTACCAGTGGATCCGGTGTCGACGTGAAAGTAGCCTCCAGCATGGTTGCTGCAAATTCAGCCTTTTCCTCTTTCGTGATAAGAGGGCCACCAGGTGAGTCCATCGGTGGTTCGATCCGAATTTTGTGTCGAAGAGAAGCTGCCATTTTCCAGATGTTCCCATCTTCGGTCCGGAGGGAAGCAACCTCCCTTTCCCATGTCGTCTGCCTGTGGTCCTTAATGAGCTGCCTCACTTCGGCTCGTTTTCTTCTGAACCATGCCCCGTATGCGGGACATTTAGTTCTTTGAAATCGTCCTCGAAGCCGATTTCTTTCACGGATGCGGCCAAGGATGAAAGGCGGCAGCGTCAGATGTCCAGAAGGCCGGGTCACTTTTAATGGCACGGTGTACTGTAGTACTTGATCCACTCCAGCTGTTATGACAGAAGCGTATTCATCCACCATAGCTTGTGACGTCAGTGGCGGCGGCTGTTCTGGTAAAATGCCGGACAGGATCTGTCTGTAATCTGCCCAGTCTGTTCTACATCTACATCTACATAAATACCCTGCGAACCACCAAAAAGGTGTGTGGCAGGGGGTGTAGCACCATGAGGGAAGGGTAGGGGTTGAGGGGGTTGGGGGTTAGGTGAGGAAAGGGGGGGGGAACCTGTAAGAAAAAATATATACCTATATACATATTCACATATATATATGCACACACACACACATACATACATACATACATACATACATACATATATATATATATATATATATATATATATATATATATATATATATATATATATAGACTCAGTCTGACCTGAAGAAGGCCTCGGAGTAGGCCGAAAGCTTAAATCATCTACAGTGTGTCCTTTTACGTGTTATCTGTTTTATTCTGTGTTCTATTGTCCAAAAGTTATATATACTGCTTTCGGGCCCTCCTCTGCCTCAGTTCTGTTCCTAATTCCTCTTGAGAAAGGTGGTTGGACCACCGAAAATTCGAGTACCAGTGAGTCCCTCTTTTGTGTGTTTTGGTTTCTGTGTTTGTTATGACTATCAGTGAATTTACATTACACGTTTGTGGGTTTTCCAAAAAAGTGTATATATATATATATATATATATATATATATATATATATATATATATATATATATATATATATATATATATATAACTTTTGGACGGCACAATAGAACACAGAATAAAACAGATAACACGTAAAAAGACACACTGTAGATGATTTAAGCTTTCGGCCTACTCCGAGGCCTTCTTCAGGTCAGACTGAGAGGTTTTGAGGGAAGAGAGCCTGGGGAAGCAAGAAGGGAGGCGGAAGGTTTAGGGACTGTTGGGAAAGAAATTAAAGATGGCGGTTAAGGGTGGGAATTTTAAAGGATCGGAAATATAGAATGTATGCGGATTCGCGAGTTCTCACCTCTATGTTGGTGGCTGAATCGGGTAGGGATTCTATAACTGTTAGGGAAAAGCATTCGTCAAATGATAGGTTGTGTGAACTTGCGTGTAAAGGGATAGGAAGAGAAGAGAGTGAAGCAGAATTACATGAGTAGCGGTGATTGTTCATTCGGATGGATAAGGGGGTAATGCATTCGCCTTCGTCAAATGATAGGTTGTGTGAACTTGCGTGTAAAGGGATAGGAAGAGAAGAGAGTGAAGCAGAATTACATGAGTAGCGGTGATTGTTCATTCGGATGGATAAGGGGGTAATGCATTCGCCTATGTAGAATGAGGTGCATTGTTTGCACGACAAAAGATAGATAATATTTTTTGAGAGGCAATTAGCGTGGGAACGGGGTGAAGGGACAATGAGGGGATGTGGGGAGAGGGGAGCAGATCTGATTAGGAGACATGTTTTACATCGGGGGCGATTGCAGGTAGGGGAAATATGTGGAAATTTGTCAGGGCGGGGTGTCAAAGGGTTGGTGGATCTCAGAAGGATCTGCAATCGCAATTTTTAATGAGTTTAACCTATATTGTAAACGCCGCTGCGTAAGAGAATCCCAACCTAAATTGTCTAGCAAAGTAGATACGCTACTGCGTTGGTCATAACAATGTTTGACAAATCTAGCCCCCCTCCGCTGAACTCGATCTAATTCCGAAACCAAATTTATATTATGAGGATCCCATATACTGGCAGCATACTCTAGGTGGGGCCTGACCAAGGCAAGGAAACATCGTTCTTTCACCTTTTCGTCGCATTTACCTAGCACTATTTTCACAAATCCCAATTTTTTATTAGCACGACCGCATATTTCTCGTATATGTTTTCCCCAGGACACATCGTGAGTAATTGTTACACCCAAGTATTTAAAGGAATCTACCCTCGCGATTTTGGTTTGTTTTACTTTGTAACTAAAAGGGAGGGAATTATTCTTTTCCCAAAAATGTATTACTACGCATTTTTAAAAATTTAATTCCAATTGCCATGTATCGCACCAATTTTGAATTGCATCTAGGTCGTTGGCTAACACGACTCTGTCTTCGTGACTTTGGATGTCCCCATAAATTACTGCATCATCGGCGAAAAGACGGAGCTTGCTATTAACTACGGTACTGAGGTCATTTATGTAAATAAGGAAAAGGAGGGGACCTATGATACTTCCTTGTGGTACACCCGACGTGACCTTGACAGTATCGGATGATAGACCGTCCAGGACGACTGTTTGGACACGATCACTTAAGAATTGTTTAATCCAGTTAATAATACTGTCGTGTATTCCATAAGATTCAAACTTCGCCAGTAATTTGCAATGAGGGACTTTATCGAAAGCTTTCTTAAAATCTAGGAATATCGCATGAACTGGAATATTACTTTCACCGGAGTTCAATACATCATGTACAAAAAGTGCGAGTTGAGTTTCGCAGGATATACCCTTACGGAAGCCGTGTTGGTTATTAATTAATAAATCTTGGCTATCGAGGTGCCTCATCATGGAACTAACAATGATGTGTTCAAGAATCTTACAGGAAATTGAAGTCAGCGATATTGGCCTATAATTACTGGGGTCCTCCCTGTCTCCGTTTTTAAATATGGGTGTTACCGAAGCTACCTTCCAGCCGTTTGGCACGCTTTCTTCTGCTAATGATTTCTTAAATATAGTATTATATCTAGATATGGGGCAATTTCAGCCGACAGTTCTTTATACACGCGCGCCGGTATCTCATCAGGTCCCGGAGATTTGTTGGGGTCTTTGTTTTTAAGGAGTAATTCTATTCCGCGGGTGGAAATATTGATTGCTTCCATTGACTGCTGAAATGTTTTCGGAAGGTTCTCGGGTGTATTTTGTGAGGATATGTTGAAAACACTCTGGAAGAATGAGTTTAATATGTTGGCTTTATCTAAACTACTCGTTACTTTATCCCCCTTTTCGGTATTCAATGAGTTTACGGTGGACTTTTTTCCCTGCACTTCCCTGACGTAGGACCAAAACATCTTTGGGTTATCGTTCAAATGTATGTATCGTTCAAATGTGCCTGTGTTATCCAGGCATCGCACCTTCCGTGGGGGAAGTAACGTCGGGTAGCATCCCAGATAGGCGCAAACTGGGTAGTGGTCGCTATCCAACGTCGGTGTCGCCACGAGAAAAAGTGAACTCGTGAGCCTGCGGTGTAGCGCAATGTCTAATACATCTTCACTCATGCCTTTCATTATGCATGAGAAAAGAGCGTCAAATTTCCGAAATCGTATATTATGTTGTTCGACTCCTTAATCCTAGAGAATGCATTGGAAGTATTTATTCCAGTGAATAAATCTGATTGGATGCAACAATTTCAGAATATAAAAATCATTCTCCATGACCGAAGGCGAATGATTTTTACACTCTGAAATTGTTGCATTGCAATGCATATCTGCGAATGTTTCCGTCAAAATTACTGTCGTGGCATCTCTCGCAGTTTCTTGGAACTATTTGAGATATTATAGGTAGATGAGAATAGGTTGAAATATTTGGTTATATCTAAAGAGAAATCCATCAGGAAAAAATTAAAACCTTTTTCATATTCCTTCTATAATTTTCACGGAGGTTATCGCTTACATTCTATCAGTATGTGATTCTAAGTCAATGTCGCAGACAGATAATAATAGTGCAAGTAGATTTATTGCACACGTATCGACACTTACTCGACTACGGATGCTTGAACAACGACATATTAAATATTTGCTTATGTCTTTTCTTCCTATATACGAGTATACTCCTTATATACGAGTAAAGAAGATCAATTTTATTATGCACTGCATAAATATAGGTTAGACTTATGGACGTAAAAGTAAAGTGCGTAGAGCGCTGGGCTAATGAACCTAGAGTTCGGGTTCGATTCCGATTGGCACCAATGGGCATCTTAGACTCCACCCGAGGTGCGTGACTTTTCGGATGCCATATCTTTCTGAACAATCAAAGGTGGCACAAGGAAATGAAATGGCTGCCCTATCCCCATATATTTATTCCACACGCCTTTGAGCATAGTATTTAATTGAGTTGTACTGTTAGTAGTCATTAGCGGAGAGGAGGGAGAACTAAGGTCATCTGCGCAATAAGAGATACGTGGTTAATTCAATAGGGGGAGGATATTCAGACAATAGAGGGAGCGTGGAGAGGAACTCGACCTCGGGATTGGTCTACTCTTAACGATGGGCGCCAAGGGGCTCACAATTCAACGTCCCAACCAACAGACGGTGTAGCCCAGGAAATGCGCTCTACATGGCACCTAAATAGGGGCAGGGATAACCCTGGAGAGTTCTGCTCCCTGTGGGATTCGAACTGGGATCCTCGGAGTGGGAAGATAGTGCATTAGCTACCGCACCATTCCAATCGCAGTGAGGTATCGTCTCACAAATTGAATCAACTTTGAGGTAATTACTGTAGTTTTGGTGGATATGTGCACCTATTTACTTAAATCAGGATAATGGCGTCATAGGTATTTAGACAAACTTAGAATTGACTTAATATAGATTCAGCGTGGGGTGTATCACGTATATTCCACATATAAAAAAACATAAACACAGTAATGAACCCGAAGTACGGTTTGGTGGGTGATGGTAGAGTTCACCCATTTTAGAAATCTCGTTTAGTTTTCATTCTTATATAATAAATTGCATTCGCTTTTTGCATAAAGAATTATTATATAAAAACACCGCTTTTAAAAGCTAAGAAGAACAAACACACACCATACTTCGTTTTAAGAAAAACCGTGAATCTGAGATGATGCTTTTTCTAGATACGACGTACGATAGGATTGAAGGGAACGCTGTCTACGCCACGACGATAACGCCGGCAAAAAATAAAAAAGGAGTTACTTGGTAAGGAAAAGTAGGACTCGGATGCCGAGGAAACTGGTAGAAGAAAAAATAGAAATAGGCTCCGCCGTATTACGAGGAACCATTAAAGACCCGTCGTTCTGATTCCCTCGTTCATTTGCATGATAATAACTTCGCCGTTTATTTCTTGCATATTAATCGGCATTTCTTGGCCAGCAGGAAATCCGTTCCCTTCATCCGAGTACCCAAGCCCTTTCGCTCGCATCCCTTCTGAAGCGCTCTTCCATCAGAGGGGACCGCCCATCCCCCAGACCCACCCATTACTCGCGCCCGAGTTTAAAAACAGGCAAAAATTTTGATCCAACCCATAATTCCCTTTCCCTCCTCGCATCCACTTTGCCCGTTCCAAATTGTGGCCGGGGCAGTTCTCCCGCTGTACCATTTTACGACTGCCCACGCTCGCCAGACGGATGAATCGATGGCGATTTGTCCTCCTCCCCATCTTCACTTCGCCCTCCTATTTCCTCCAGGCCTGCCTCCGTTCCAACCACCCCCTTATAAATCTCTCGCCCTCCGTTTTCAATAATCATCCCTTAAGACGCCCTCTCCTTCACCCAGCTTCCCCCTTTGTCCGTGGAAGGTTGACCCCGATGACCCTCCCTATCCCCTCTACTCTCCCCTTGCATCTTTCTCTCCCTTGTCCCGTCCAGCCCTTCCTCCAAAAGGCCACTTCCTTCTAATCCCCTTATATTCTTTCTCCTGCCTCACCCTCCACAACCTCCCTTATTCCCCACCCGCACGCATCCATTTCCTAACTCACAACCCCTCGCGCTCCTCCCCTCTTTTCATCCTCTCCCCGAAACCCTCTCCCGTGGGTCCCGTCACGACCGGCCCTCTGGGGTCTTCAATAAAATGTCCATCGTAGTGACCACCTCCCTCGGTCGCTCTCCCGCCCCCACTCCAAAACCTGCCCCCTTCGCCATGCTCCTCCACCGCCCCCCGCCCACCCTTTGTCCCATTCCCCAAACGCCGTCCGCGCACCTTAAAAGTCCCCACCCCCCTCCGACGTCCGAGGCGAGGCGCGGGGAACGCCGCAGGGCAAACGCAGCCTTCCCCGCGTCGCCCCACGTGCAATACGTGCTCCACTTGAGAGCTACGTGCTTCTTCTGAACTTAAAAATCGGCCGGCCGGGCGGACGTCATCTTCTAACGACCGTCCATTTCCGAGAAATTCCGGGAAAGAGAACTCTCTGTCCCGCAGATTGAGAAGAGGGGTGGAGAGGGTGGAGGGCATGTGATAGAGGGGAAGACCCCAATTTACGGAATGGCGAACAAATCGACCGAAAACGGGGTTAAAACGGAATTGAAAAAATAAAAGAACTCTGTGGAAAGAGAGCGCTACAATTTAGTTAGGGAGTGAGAGGAGGAGGAATAGTGAGGCGAGGGGGGGACCAGGAAGGGGTTTGTTGAGTGCAGGAGACGGGGTGAATGACTGCATGGTAAGAAAAAACTGCAGTGTCTTCGCAGCCTCGAAAATACGGACCGATTTGTTTGGAAAAAGGAAAGTATTAGCGAATATTTTCTCTAAGCGAAAGGTTTTCCTTTATTCAAATGGAAGAGTTTAGCTCGATGTCGGTGGAGTGTGATTCTCCTGACATTCCCCGTCAATCCTCCACGTTCACCTTTCGGCGGTAGATGTAGCACGCATTGGTAAATCTATCTGAGAAAAATATTCAGAGAGTTACGACGACAGTTACATACGCATACGCAACGGTGCGTGAGAAGTACCTTTTAAGACCCCTTTCAACAATTTTTATTCCCGCGTATGGATTGCCAGGAAATGCTTCAGCTAAATGGAATTCCTTCACTAAATGTTCGCCATTAAATCCCTTTTGATCGCAACTTTTAAAAAACTTTACTTATGAATCGAGAAAATGGAAGATGATTACGAAAACCGCAGTTTCGCAAAATCCGCTTTTCGGCATCCGAGCTTTTAAACTCCCCCATTGAACCCACTTGGGCGCGGGAAGGATCGAAGGGAGGGGGAAGGCATAAAAGAAATAAATAAATCTTCCACGGTAGTAAAAATTCTTGCAGATCAAACTTCTTGCATTAATCCGGCAACATGCTAAAATCCACTTATGTAGCCAAAATATGGAATCTCACCTTCAAATGAACGCTATAAACTCTTCCCGATCCAAAAACCATTAAGCTAGGCATTGACACGAGCAAGAGCGCGGGAAAGGGAATAATTTCGACGGCACGATGTTATCCATTCAGGACTCGGGTGTGTGTGTGCCTGCAAGCGCGGCGTTCGGCTGTGTGTGTGTGTGTGTGAGGTAGGGAGTGCGTATGTGTGTTTGTGTGTGTGTAAGAGAGAGAGAGATGGAGAGAGAGAGAGAGAGAGAGAGAGAGAGAGAGAGAGAGAGAGAGAGAGAGAGAGAGAGAGAGAGAGAGAGAGAGAGAGAGAGACTGACTGTTGCGAGGAGAGAAAAGGAAGGATTCTCGATTTTAGACCGAGTAATTTGTAACCTAGAAGTTATTCCGGGGCTGTTCATGGGGGCGGTAGGGTGCGAGGACGGTCCCGCTGAGGAAAAGTTCATCGTGAACCCCTCCCTTCCTCCCTCTCTTCATTCACGCCGGGAACTCGCCCGCAGAGGAGGAGGAGCGACCCTCGCCCGCCACGCCACACGCTCACTCCCACCCTCCGTACCCACATCCCTCCACATCCAAAAAGTTTCCTTTCTGCCAAACTATCCCCTTCCATCCATCTGGCTAACCCACCCACTCCCACCATTACCCTCCCGCCCCCTCCCCTCGTCCCATCAAGCTTCCTTCCTTTCCTCGTATTTCTCGGCTATGACCCTCGACCCCTCAGCCCCCGCCTCCGCTCCTGGCCCACCTCCACACTGCACTATCCTCACATCCCCTCCCTCTCCTTTTCCTCCTCTCTCAACTCGCCAATTCCCTTCCTCTCGGCTGCAATAACACTTTCTTCCCTTCCGTCCCGTCCCTTTTCCCATTCTTCCTTCCTGCCATCCCCTCCTCCGTCTCAATTCTCACCCAAGTGCGAATTGGATACCTCTTCCCCGTCTGTCATTTTCTCTCTCCTTCCCCTATTCAAATGCGACCCTTTCCGTAATTTCTCGCGTTCTCCTCACTGCAAAAAAGGGTTTATCTTCCACTCGCCCTCTCTCTTTTCTTCCTCCATAATATTCGCCTTCTTTCTTCATCACACATCCACTTCATTTTCCTCTCTTTCTCTCCGCCCATTTTCATTATACTCCAAACGCCTGCTCTCCCTTCCTCCTCTCCACCCCTGAAACTCCAAATTCATCCCACTTTCTCCTTGCCCCCTTCTCTTCCTGTGACTCTGTAGCCTGACTCTCACTTCTCTTTCGCGTTGCACCTATTCATTTAAAAGCTTTTGAAGCCGAAAGTAGTGTTATGGAACCATAATTTCAATGCAACACCAGCTATTACTTTTTTTCACAGACTGATATGCACAAGCCACCAGAAAGTGGAATGTATACTAGTTAGTATGTCGTTAATCATAAACATTTTCTCTATACTTTTCTACTGTCGGAGAAGCCCTTAATATCTATATTTTCTCGCGTTACCTTCTGAAATTATTATTTAAAATGTCCCATTCATAGTCTTTGTATTCCAATGCATCTCTTTCCCTTTAATTGGGCTAAAAATGTCTTTCTTAATTCATTGGGCCTTAAAATGTACCTAATAAGGTTCTCTTATAATTTTCATAGTTTTTAAAATATTTTTATCTATCTCTCTTTTCATAGAACTTCTTTAGTCGTTCGATCGGTCACTTTGACCTTCATTATTCTCTCGCTATGCACCACACATGCGCATTATATCTAATCTCCTCTTCTATGATGTTACTATCGGATATGGCACTACCAAAAATGCACCCTCCAGGTATATATTTGAATGAAAAGATCCCTTTTACTAGTTTATTTTTCTTCCTGTTGCCAAACTTATTTCTGTCTAATGCCACTATTTCCTGGGCTATTTTGATGTGTCTTACCATTTATCAATACTGGTTCCCAAATTTTAAATCCTTTATCATTCTTCTTGCTTTAGAGTTCCCAGTTATATACTTGAGTTTCTTTTTTCTCTTTTTGAAAACGATTTAAGAGATTTAGATTTTTTAAATTCTGAAATTGTACGTTTCCAGCGCCTCCTCCAAGTTAAAACGCATAGTGTTTTATGACACCCTTTTTCTCCCATAACTATAAACTCGGCAATAACCAATATGCTTTTCCTTTCGTTTAAACATAGCTATAATAAATTGCGCCTATTTCGGTATATAGCATCAAATGGTACTAGTAAGTGGTATAAGGATAAAACAGCTTCCCTTTCACCCCTAATTTTTCAAATAAAAATTTTAATACTGCCTCACTGGTGAAAATTTTGAGTTAAATGGGAAAACAATAATGCCGTAAATTTATAATCTGATATCACCAGGGAGGAAGGTATATTTTCCAAAATACATACACGTATTTATAACCATCAGGGACCAAGCTTTAAAGGAATAATCTAAACAACTTATTCTTCGTGTAACATATCCTATATTCTTGGAATTGCGTCATTTCAAATGTAAGGATGTTTCCTTAAACGACTAAGTTAGATGAAATAGATATGAGTTCAAATATTCTGGGACTTTGGTACTAATTTTTTAGCAACAATAATAAATAATAACTTCATTTATCACCAAGGCCATTTTCCTGCGTAAAACAATACGATATATTTATATTTCTTTATAATATATAGTTTTACGCAGGAAAATTTTGTGTATACATGTACAAAAATGTATTAAAAATCTGCATAATACAATGATTGGTATGTCTTATATCGCCTTACATTTCATCTTTTTCGTGCTATATACCAGTTTTGACACGTTATTGGGTACTTTACGTACCATGTAGACACAGTACGCGAAACACCCAATGACTTAAAGAATCCAAGGTGGTATTTCTTAAAATTTTTATTCTATTAATTTAAATTATAGAATCATTAAGTCTGTTAAAGCAATACGGGCTATCATAAATTTTCACGATAAAAAGTTACGGCGACCCCATTACTATGGGAAAATACTTTCAAATGTGAAGGCGATATGAGTTTATTATACGACTCTGCAAAATTCATCCGTTATTTAATGTAATAAGTTTGTGAACTGTGCATATACAAATTCATTTTGGCCAAAGAAATAAGATTATCTTTGCTAAGCGACTATACATGTGGCAAAAACTAAAATATCTGACAGTTTAAACCATGCAATTTATAAGTAGGTAAAAATTAGGTGTGCCTTTCACTCATGAAAACCAATATCCACCTAGCACTTTAGTGGATGTTTGCTGATTAACTTGGAAAGAATATATAGAATAACGTAAGGCATTGGGGAGTAACTCCTTCGAAGTGTGTGCACTGATCACAATAATGCAATGAAATGAGTAATTGAGAGAAAGAGCTAGTGTGTGTGTGTGCGCGCGGACCGAGAGATAGAGAGCGATCGACGTTCATGCATTCAAAAGGATGCACGAAAGAAGGAAGAAGAGGGAGGAAAATAAGTAATCTCCAGCTCGATCACATCATAGAAAGCTGCCCCATCCGTTGTATTTCTTCTCTTTCACCCTGCGTCTCGTTCCTCCCAGTTCCGCACCTTCGCCCTTCTGACCCACCCCCGGATAACTCTCCCTTTCATCAACCTTTCTTGCCCCTTTCTCCAAAGTTCCCTCCCCACATTTCATCCTCGATTTCACCGTTCCTCTCATCCTTCCATCCCTTATCAACCCTCACCCCACTGTTTTAACACGTCTCCCCCTGCCCTCGTTGAACCTCACTTCCTTCGCCTTCAATTCCCGACTTCCCCTTCCCCATGACCTCCCGCGAGAGCCTCCACTTCCCTTCCCTCTTCACCCTGGATCCATCGCTTTCTCTGTGCATCCTCTCCACCCACCCCCACCTTGGACCACCCAAACTTCTCGTCTTCCCCTTTCTCTCTCCTCACTTCCCTTCCGCAGACTCGGGAGCTTGCGAAAGTCTCTCCCTCTCTCGCTCTCCTCCCGACTTCAACTAGCTCGCTATCTCCGTGTTCACGCCTCAGCGAATTCCTTATTTCTCCCCTCCGTTCCTCCCTCCATGCCCGCCCCCTTTCCGACTCCCGGTCGCCCTCATACCGCGTCAGGAGAGAAGGGGAGGGGAGTGAGAGGGGGAAGGGGGAGGCGAGGGCGGCTGGCGAGAGAAGAATGGACCTTTAGTTTTCTGCACTCTTTCTTCCTTTTCCACATATTCTCCCTCATGTCCCCTACCTCCTTTACCTTTCCTCAATTAGTCTTTGCCATTTTATCCATGAAATTCCTGTTTACACGCCACTTAATATTTCAAATACGCTTCTTGAGGGTGACTAGAACCATAAGCTTCTCTGATATCCCAAAGGCGTCGTTTTATATTGTTTCCCTACCATCTCCCCATGTTGGGTACAGTTTCTGCTTTCCAGATAAATTTTTGGGCCCAATCAAGTACCTAAACCAGGATTTAAAACGAATCAGACATTTAAATGCTCCAAATGGACGAGCAACAGTTGAAAAAATAAGTAGTAATCATGGAATCTAAAAATATGGTCTCTTGAGGTCGCAATGAGCCCCGCTGAGGCTCGTCACACCATGTATGAAACGTGCATGAAATTTCACAAAACAGGATGATTGTACTTAACAATTTCATTACAAAGTGATTGTAATTTCAATAACTGAGTAAATTGAATGTGATAATTACGGCCCTTTTACGTAAAAATGTACGTAAAGATATACATGTATATACAACAAATAAGGGGTCGCGGTGGTCTTGCGGGTAGAGCGTTGGACTGCTGACCAGAGGGTCACGGGTTCGATTCCCGGGCAAGGCACTTTGGGCACCTGCAGCTCCACCCAAGCTAGTTGATTTTTCAGGTACCATATCTTCCTGGGAAACCATAACCGGCACAGGGAAAGGAACTGGCCCCCCTACCCTGATGTGTGAATATTCACACGCCGTCGGGCTTGGTACACGGGTGAGCTCTACCATCACCTACTAAACCGACCTTCGGGTTGATTGCTGTGTTTATACATAATGATCGATTTATGCACATAATATATGCGTAATGTAATTTTGCGCTATCTCATATCACTTACCTCAAACTAACGCAGATTCAATTGAGAATATAGCCCACAAAAAAGATTAAAGGATTAGTGTACTATCCATTTCAACTTTAACTTTGGTACTCAATTACTCCACTTCTACTTTATTTTTCAATATCAATTCCCTTTGATTGTTATCTTCTTCGTCCATTCATATGTTTACATGGCCTTGAAAATATCAAATAATTTTTGGTATTACATCTACTCATCCTGTTTGATTTTTTTCTTTTTTCAGACTATACTTTAAAATTATCATTGAAATTACTTCAAGTGATATCTCTTCCCATTTCCCCACACTTATCATTCATTTTCTTTGGTTTCTCTATGAATTTGCGCTATCCTCTCTGCCTCACTCTCATTCAATCTTTCCTCAATTTTTTCCACTTCCCATTTGTGATGAGTCACGCATCCATAGACTGGTTATGAGCCCTAAAATGCCTTTGCAACCGCACCCTTCGAACCTGTTACATCGCCATTTATATTCAGTCAGGTCGCATGCGCCACGCATGATGACCATTTCAGAAATCCCTCCCGCGCGCGCCTTTGTTGACATCCGGCGGTCTAGCCAGAAGACATGAATAGAACATGCCTTATCTTTCCCCCATTACTCCCCATCTCCCACGAAACATTTTCTCCTCTCCCGCCCTTCCTCCGACCCGGCCCTCCTCTTTCCTCCCACCGCACGTAGTGCCACACTTCACCCCCTCCCCCGACACCCACCCGGTCACCACTCACACCCATTCTCGGCCCATTTGGTTTCTTCTTACAATTCTTCTTACCCTTTATCCTCTTCTCCTCTCTCACGTAGCCCCCTCCCTCATCCCTCTGCCCTTCTCCCTCTCCATACCGAAACGCTTCGCAAGTTTCTTCTCCTCCTCATCCTTTACCGCCGTCTCTTTCCTAATTCGCCCCTCGCCCTCTCCTCCCCCAACACCACCCCTCAACGTCTCTCTTTCTCACTCCTCCTTCCACCATTTTCGCTCCCTCTTTAATATATGTATGCAATTCAGTACGCGTCCGGTATCATCTTGTGGGCCCCGACAACCCACCACTCTACCCCCTACGAGGCACTCTAATACCCCGTCCCTTTCCTCGACCCCTCCCTCCCCAACAACTTCTCCCCACCCCTGCACCCACCCCTTTGGCTATTATTCTCTCTACCCGCTAGGTTCGTGCCACTCCACTTCCTTCGCCTTCGAAATTATCTTCTCCTCCCCGTCATCATTGTATTGTTTCGTAGCGCTGCTTGAAATAAAAAAGTGCCTCCGTGTAATGCATAAGTGTTGTGTGGATGTATGTATAAATACATGTATATATACATACGCACAGTGCACAATACATATTGTAGATACTATTAAAATATAAGCAAAAATAAAAAGGGCAAGAGAAAACCTCACAGAAGTATTTGTGTACATATATATATATATATATATATATATAAATTCACTGATAGTCATAACAAACACAGAAACCAAAACACACAAAAGAGGGAAAACTCACTGGTTCTCGAATTTTCGGTGGTCCAACCACCTTTCTCAAGAGGAATTAGGAACAGAACTGAGGCAGAGGAGGGCCCGAAAGCAGCTGCTTTTCCTGTGGGTTTTCCAAAACTGTGTGTGAAAACTGTGGGTTTTCCAAAAAAGTGTATATATATATATATATATATATATATATATATATATATATATATATATTTGTACGTATATATACATAAATATATTTGTATTAAATACATATATATTTAACACAAATAAATCTATGCATGCATGCATTCAAATAATTTCGTGTATGCCCTTTTTTATTTGTGTTAATTTTTTAATAGTGCACGTGATATGTACCGCGTGTTGTCTTTCCTCGACGTTTCCGTCCAGAATGTGCGCATTCACATAACCTTATATATTATTAATATTTGGTCAGGGTTTTAAGGTAGATTTTGGATGCATGTTACGCAGGCTGAAAACCACTACCTTTATGAGCTTCACATAACAAAAGAGGACCTGACACCTCGGCTGCAATAAACCCTTCTCCAAATTTCGGATACCTCCCTTCATTCCGACCAACGTGCCTATCCTATTGCTACCCTTCCCTCGCATTTCTAACGTTCTGCCCCCTATCAGTGTCTTCAACATTCCATCGCCAATCAAAATGCTCTGCATCCAGCTTTCCTGCCATCTTTGGTTTTCCCTTAGAAACACTCTCTCCTTCCCCACCATGCCCCGTACTTCGTTTCCTTTCTGCCCTTTTACCTTTTCCATTCTTTTCACACCTACATTTTAAAGTATCCAATCTACGCCTATCATCTTGATTCAACAACCACGTTTCCTCGGCTGACAAAACTACCCTCCATATCAAAGTCATAGATAAATAAATTTACATGCATCTACAGGCATTCATATTTAATAGTATGTGTACCCACCTACCCTTCATGATGAAACATCTCGAAAGGAAATAAAGCAGTTGCGAGAAATTGGCGGCTGGTTTTTATTCCTCGTAGTAGAAGCGAGATTTATTTTAGCGATTGGAACGTTTGTCTTTGGAAAAAAACGCTCGTCGAAGGAATAGTGGAATAAGTGAGGAAATTGAACAACCAGCCTGTGACGGACCACTTGTGCCGCCTTACGAAAATATGTCTCTTTTCGCTTCTGGTCGGTTAATTTTAGTTCCTCTTAGTCCCACGTTCACCTTCTACTTGATCACTTCCTCATATCGGGTCGGCACGACTTTCTTTTCAGCACGTTTCAAAGGTCCGTTAACATTATTTCAAATTGAATTTAGTTATTAATTTGAAAATGAATTAATTTTATTGTTTAAATATCCTTACGCCTTGATTTCAAGTACCGCATAGATAACATTCTTTCGACTGTTCTTTTATTATATTCGCTAACTTTCCTTGATTTTCACATTTTTTCACTCAAATAAGCATTTTTAAAATAAACTCACATATACATGCATGTGATTACCTACATGAATTGACCAAAAATATCATACTCTCTCCACTGTAATTTAAAGATAAAAATCTTCGATCTAAGCGTTTCTACTTGCAGGTTTATCTTTTCCATTCATACTAGGCTACACATTCCAGGATGATTAATGAGGAGGTTTTCCCGTGGTCTTTCGCCTCATACTGCTCTCCCATAAAAATCACTCTTTCCCGCAGTTGGAATAGCGGATGCGTAACTTGATCCATGTAAGCATTGCTTTATGGATTAAATGTCACACATTAACTGTTCCATCGGGAGTTTCGCGGGTGAAAACATAAATTTGGGTCTGGCAGGCCAGATGTTTCCCCTGTGCTCTTTTCAATCCATCAGATTAATCTCGCCCCAGAAAAATCGAATAGTTTTGATTTTGGTTGATCCCCCCCAAGATAGAGCACCACCGATAGTTGACCTGGGAAACTTATGGCTCGGAGCCAATTGTCATAAATAATCAAAGCCATAGGATCTACTTTGGCTGCCATGTTATGTCCGCAAAGCGTATGATTAGATATCGAGGTTTTCTGAAGTGTTCGGGTTTCTACTTGGAGCCAATTTCTTGGTTTTTGAATTTTTTTATATTAATCGTGATATGCCGTGGCTCTGTTTTGGTTCATTATTACATCTACGAATGTACGTATTAACTCGCAAGTCGGCGGATTGTCGTCTTTAATGACGAAATTGAAAATTTTCCTTCACATCAATAAATTATTTTTGCAATTACTTTTTTGAATCCATTTAACATTTAGTTGTTCAAATATTCCTGTACTTAGGAAGTTAATATTTAATTTTTATTTTCAACTACAAAAAAGGAGCTGAGTAATAAGTTATTTTCAATTAAAATATCAAGTCACCTGGAATAAGAAATAATTTGTTGAAGATGGGATATGTGGCATTCTTAAGAACCCCTGAATAACTTTCGTAAGCGAAGGAAGAGAATAAAAATGAGGCCATATGGATAGGAAAAGAAACACAAAAGTAAGTATGTTCGATAATGTAAATGGGAATAATGATTGTATTGCGAGTGTAAACGGCGAAATAATTGAACAAGTGGATATTTTTTAATGTGCTGGGAGAGTGTTCATGAATGATGATTGGTAGTAGATTAAAGTCGGTAAAAAGGTTGTGGTAGTGTATGGAAAAATAAATGTTTGTCTGAAGCAGCAAAAATAGCAGTGTACAAATAATGAATCCTCCCCATGTTATTTGTGGAAGAAAAACTAGGGACGCTAGAATATGTATATTTTTCCATTAAATTCCTCCAGCATGAGGATATTAGAAGTGTTGGCCGAATTGTAAGACTTTGGTTTGGATGAACCTTTAATGAACAAGTAAACAACAAGTCCAGAAGAAGACAATTATAAAGTCAAATTGAGGAATATTATAATTATTATAAGCCAAGAATCATGCATGGAAAAATGCATAAAAATAAGAAATGCGAAATACGAATGCAACGGTAAAGCAGTAAGGAAGATTAAGTGGTGCTTTCCAAGTATTTGCTTTGACCACACCAAACAAGGTAAATATGCTTATGCATAGTTGAAGCTTCCTCAAGCTGTCCTTTTGAGTCTAATTTCCATTAATTGCACTTTTCATAGTTTTTACTGTCAACAAACATATTTCATGGACAAAGCTAATTTTTGTTTTATAAATTTTTAAATTCACTGACCTATTTAAATTCACCTGATGAGAGGTGATTATTTATGTCATGATTTCTTCTCGGCTCGAGGGAGATTTAAAATCGCATGTCAGTCATATCCCGGCAAGTGCCATCTTCCCTAGTAATTCTATTTGTCATTTAAGTTTTTTTGCAATTAAAAGGATTTTTATGTAGGCACGCTTATTGATATTTTCAATAAGTTGACAAGAATTTCAGCGAAAATAGCAGAATTTTTAATTTTGTCTTCACTTCCCTTTTTATCTTTTTATTCCAGAAAATAATATTAAAATAACTGTCGCCTTAAAATACGGTAATCCCAATCTGGCAAGTCCATTCCTTGGATTGTTGATTATGTCTTATTCGATACTTAAATTCACATAGTATATTAGACAATTACATCTCATTAGTTTTAAGATACAAAAACTTCGGATGATTGACTTCTGGATAACTCTGACTTCTAGATTGACTTTCCATTTTGACTATGGCTCAGAAATAAATTTCTAAATAAGTTAAAATTAAAAACAAAAGTAAAAATTCATCATTAGGCCCTAAAAATTTTACTTAGCCATCCAAGGCAAATTCAATTAATTCTTGCTTTAAAGGCAGCATTTCTATAAATTTAAATGATTAAAAGGAGAGTACTGAGATTTTGAAATGAAAATAAAGAATTTCAAATCGATATTCCATCTCTTACGTGTCCTAAATAAAAAAGACTTCATTATCCGAGGAATCGGCGAGTAAAAATCTTTCCTCGGGAGCAGAATGGATTTTTAGGTCGCTCAAGGACAGACTCGGAACTTTTCCACGAAAAAAAGATAACCGTCGTCGTCGCCGCCAGTGTGGAACTGGAATGTACCTCTCGGAGACCGCTCTGCGAATCTTTCAGACATATTTATGCCAGAAGTGGAAAGCCCGTTCGAAAATTATGTTTCTCTTTTTTTCCGGACACAGAAAAGAACTTCCAGTTACGAGGCCATTTTTTTGCGCCGACGAGGCGGAGAAAGAGTCAGCAGACAGATGCAGTTGAAGTGAGGTAACGACTAATTAATCTACAACTGTATAAATTGTACCGGCCTCCTTGAATTCAACTCACGTGCACGCCTCGCGCACCCGTCCCCGACAACCCCTCCGCAAACAAATACACTCACCGCTCTACAACTCCCTCGTTTGTCGCACCCAGCCGACCATTCATCTGATGACATCTCGAGGGAGTGCAGGCGCAGGCAGGGCGGGAGGTGGGGCCGAGGGGGAGGGGAATGCGCGGGAGGGAACCTCCGTGTGTGGGGACACATGTGGGGGAGGTTTGTGATATGAGAGAGGCCGGAAAGGCAGTGGGGGTGGGAGAGATGAACGCCAGCCGAAGACGGGCTCTTCCGAGGGGTGTGAGTGGAGACAGATATAGACGGAGAGAGAGTGAAATAGTTATGGATGCGGGAAAGCAATGAATAGTTAGGTATTACGTGTATTTTAAGTGAAAAAATGAATCAGATAAATAAGCAAAAGTGCGGAAGGTGGAATTTTAGACAATCTAAACAGATCGGAATTGATGGGAGGGGTACCTAATGAAACGAAGTCGGCTGAATAAATAACAGAAGCTAAAGAATATAGAGGAAGTATTTTGATGATATTTTTTTCCGCTTAGCGGTGAATAGTTACACGAGAAAATGAGACAAAAATTTTTAGTGGCGTCTGTTGCTATAATTGGGCCAAGGGCAGTGAGAACTTCCTTTCGAATGAGAACTTTCCTTCGCACTGCAATGAAGATCAAGCGTCGAAAACCTAGTAAAACGATAATTCCGATATATTGGAAAATAAACTTATGATGTATTACAGTGGTTAAAAATTAATGCACATTATCAAATAAATATTAGGAGTTGATTTAATTTGACAACGACCAATAACTTTTGTGAAATTTTAAAGTGAATTTTTTTCTCTCTGCAGCAACAGTGTATAACCGTGCCTGCTCAAGAAACGGCGAGTAATCCATCACTGTTACAACTGTAAATACCTAGCTTTTTTACCAGATGACAACGAAAAGCTATAGGTCTAGAGCGTAAACATTAGCAAGCAGCAAAAATCTTTACACCAAATGGCACTACGTGCCATTTGGTGTAAAGATGTTTTTGGTGTAAAGATTTGGTGTAAAGTAATTTTTCCAAAAATGTTTTTATTGAATCGAACAACGAGACTACTATCTCTGTCTTAACTTTTTGTTCGCTATCAGTTCGATTGTTACCATTTAAAATATTTGCTTATTTCAGCAGGTGGTTACATTTTTTGCCCATCCATCTTTGCCCTCACTCTTTAAACATATATTACAGACTTTTACATCGTCCACGCCCCAGAAGAGAAACAAAGTTTGATGGCATCGCATGGGTATGTTTATTTACAATGGGTGTCGGGAAGTTTGAAGGAGTCGAGACAGGGATCATTAGATTTGAATACAATAAGAGTTGAAAAAGGTGAGGCTCGAAAGGAGACGAGGAATGGAGCGAGGAGATACAACATCAGAGAAGTGGAGTGGGATGTTTGTGTGCTTTGGTGAGGAAAGCGAGTTGGGCGGGAAGAGAACGGGAGGGAGTAAGAATGTACAAGCAAGCAGAAGTAGCGGGGTGTGAGGGCAGGGGGAGAGAGAGAGAGGCGAAGAAGGGGCGTCGGAGTCACCCAAAGCAATGCACGGGAGCCATCCTTAGTCTCTCCCGGAGCCGACCCCACCCGCCATTCTATTCCTCCCGCATCTCCGGCGCCCGAGAACAGACGTCACGTCTCCCCCCTCTGCCCTGCCACTCCCCCGCCTTTTCACAGCCGCTCCCCTCCGCTCCCAACCGTGCCACGCACCCAACGAGTTGCGCCGCGCTTCTCTTCAAGATAGCCCCGTGCGCTCTCCTTCCCTCTGTGCCCCACCCGGCGACGACACTCGGGGGGACGCATTCCTTTTTCCCCTCGTCACACCCCTCTCGACTCGTCCTTCGCCCCAATTCGCCCCGGGACGCGCCCCAGAATACATATATATGTGCGAACTCTTGTCGACGCTTCCCTTTTGATTAATTACCGTGTGACCCAAGCCCTGCGTCTCACCATTTGTGGATTCCTCTCCGCCCACCTCCCTGCGCTGCTACCTCTCATTTCCTGCCGGGATCCCCACTATACTCGAATCCCTCTCCCCGCCCCTTCCCTCTCGCTGATTCCCTAAGAGTTGACAGCCCTCTCCTTCCGTACGCCGACACCGGAGACTGCTCCAGCGCCGCATTCCGAATGTCTCTCTGCAGACCTTTTAAAACCGCCACCATGTAGCCATTTAGCCATAGATGCCCTCCGAGCCCCGCCCCAACGAACAAGAACACAACTTCCCGACAACCGTTTTCCCCGTTATCCTTTGCTCTTGTGTGTTTGTCAATTCCTCTAGCGCCGGGTGAAATACCTTCCAAGCGCCGTCTTACACCCAAAGATTCGGTTGCATAAAACACTGTGGATTTTGCTGGCAAAATACGTCTTCCTTAATAAATTTTCAATGCTTGAAATCCGCACCATTCCTACTAACCCTGTGTTTGCCATTGATGTTTCTTTACATCCTTTAACTTTATATGCATACACGTATGAATCTGTTTTCGCCGTTTGATGGGTTTTCGTGCTTTGAGTGCGTCATCGGCCCGACAAAACACAGGCCCGTGTTTCTATTACTAGTTCAGGCATACCATTATGAATCTCTTTCCTCAACTTCCTCCACAACTACTGTTTGCCCATTCACGTGTCCCCTATCCCTTCCTTATCCTGGTTATCCTTGAGTGCACACGGATATGCATATTTTCCATCCTCCGACCCACCAACGTACTCCTATTTGACAAAAATTAAATGTCATGACAGGTGGGTGAGCTGACCAAAAGATTTCGTGAGTTTAAAAACGAAACTCGTAGAAGAAGAAAAAAAAGGCAAGAAGAAGAAAGGGCGAGTTGGGGAAACAGGCAAAATTTAATGCAAGAACATCAAATACACATTTTTTCACCGCTGCGTTTCCTTTGTCTTATTTTTCTTATAAAGGGCTAATTAAATTTCCTCGCACGGCGCTAAAAGGGAGTCGACGACCGCGGGAGTGGGAGAGGGGCAAAGAAGAGGGGGAAGAAGGGCGAGAAGGGGGGCCCGAAGGGGCGGGGCGGAGAGAAAATAGGGCCGAGGGAGGAAGGGTACTACTCTTCGTGGCATTTTTACGGCGTGGCCTCGTAGTTCGCTCATTTTTATTATCCCCCGCTTCCTACCCCCCCTCCCCTTTCTCCACAAAACCCTTATCCGGCATCCTTCCCACACTTCCCCTTCTGCAGCCCGCCCTCCGCTCCCAGTCCCCCTCCCTCCTGTAGTCTCCCGAGAGCGGCATAAAACGAAGGGTTTTGTTTAGTGCTAAGGGTTTTGTGAGACGGGAGGATTATATCGAGGGAGCTGTGGAGGGAGTGGGGTGCACGTAGAAGGGAGAAAAATAAGGGGAAGAGTCGTTAATCGATCGATCTGCCCAACTGTTGATCTAAAGCATTCGCTCAAGGCGTCAAACGCAAGTTGCTTTTTTTTAACAACGTGAGAATAAAAAACGAGAGACTTCAATCTACCTATTCAGTCGATCTCCTTGAAATAAGGGCCATTATCTCTTCCCACTCGCCTCCACCCTGTCTTCCTGCCGCGTCGTCTTCTCAAACTCCTTTCCTGAAATATGCTGCACTCTCTTCTTCTTTCTTCTCCTTCAAACGTTTACGTTTTACCTACTTGCTCTATAGTGCCGGCTGAAAAGCATTTCTTCCGGCCAAATCACTTCAGCTGCTCACATTTAGACGACTTAGTTGCTTTATTAAAGGTCTTTTATTTCATCACCCCATATTTTCATCCTGTGCACTTGTCAAATAAAATAACCCGTCACGCAGTCTGTCTTCTATTTAATATATATCCAGATAGATAAAAAAAAGTCAGATCATTCTTCCTGGATGTGACTCTTGGAGGTAATTTGACTTTTTCCCTGATTTTTTAACTAGAATTCGATTTTATTCTTTTTGACCAAGGTTATTTTGAAGAATTTCCGATGAATAATTTTTGATCTGATCCATCTCATAAAATTAAAAAAAAATTCAGCAAATGGCCGCGATTATTCATTATAAGAACTTCACAGAGCATTCACTGGCATAGGAGCTCATATTTCGATTTAACTGTAAGCATGGGAATATGGGGATGGCCACGGCGGCACTCCAATTAGTCATGATGGAAATGTCAGTTTTTACTCAACCTTTTTAGAAATTTTATTAGAATCATCACAAAATGACGTACTATTGCAAGAAAGGCGATGTTTATAAATTCCTCCATTACCAATTTACATGGTGAATCATTTTACGGCAATTAGCTATTCCATATAAATAAATTCGGAGAGTTTCCGTTTCGCCTAGCTTAAGAAACAGTACCTATCCGTCAGTCTGCAATAGTCATTTCATCTGTTCGATAAAAATAATAATCGTATCAGACTAGTTCTCAAGTTAGAAGGTTGCATTAACGATGCTTTAAGTACTGTTAGACATGCCCAGATTTTGCTGCTATGTCAAAATGAAACAAACTAGTCAAAACGGCATCCGTTAGCTTCCTTCGGAACGAAAACGCATTATGCTCAACCAAAGCATATCCGACAACCGAAGTTCCCATTGACGTAGTACAGGGGTCTAAAAGCAAAGAATTACGGCTGAATTACGTGCGAGACGATACTCCTCTCAAGAGTAGTACCTTCTCGCCCTCTCTGGAAAAACTAAAGATCCATATCTTTACTTAACTTCTTAAGGAGCAGTGAAAATTTTCATCTTCTTGAGACAGCACATGCGTCTTCAAAAAAATCTACCATCCTCCTTCATTTCCTATTCCTTCCGTCTTCCCGCGCACCCTTCACTTTTCGAGAGGGCGCTAAATCTTGTGACTCGCGGTTTCTTTCGCACGAGTGCTCCACGTCGCTATCAGGTTTCTCAGTATTCTCGCCCTCCCGCGCTACCCCTTCACTTTAGCCACCCCATCCTTTAGCCTCTTACGCCCCCATTCGCTTCACTCGCACTGTTGAGCGTCACTGAAGCCTTCCCTCATTGGCTGAGTCATTGAAAATAAGATATCTGGTCTCTTTAACCCCACCCCCTTTCTATACAAATTCTTCCACATGCTCTCTCCTCTTCCGTGAGATTTTGTCATCCAATTTGCTTTCCTGAAATGCTCCTCTTCACCATTCATGCCTTCTCCACGTAGTTATCCCCACTGTCCTAATACCATTGACCTTAATCGCCATTCTGATTTAGTTTTTAAATATTTTTATTCTCGACTACACCCTATAAACATCCGCTTTATACCTTACATGACTGGGAAAAAGACAGCCGCGAAAGCAATAGGCATAACATCAGGTACACAACAGTTCGAATCATAATGTATCAATTTGGCAAAACGTTATGTGTGTGTATATATATATATATACACTTTTTTGGAAAACCCACAAACGTGTAATGTAAATTCACTGATAGTCATAACAAACACAGAAACCAAAACACACAAAAGAGGGACTCACTGGTTCTCGAATTTTCGGTGGTCCAACCACCTTTCTCAAGAGGAATTAGGAACAGAACTGAGGCAGAGGAGGGCCTGAAAGCAGTGGTAGGAAGGAGAAGGGGAAATGGGGGAAAAGAGGGGAAAAGAGGGGAAAAGAAAGGAAAAGGGGGGAAAAATGGGGGGGAAGGCATTCGAGGTGAGGAGTTTGGAGGGGTAGTGTACTATATGGCGCGGGAATTTTAAAAAAGGTGGGGATGATATGGAAGTTGTTGGGGGCGGAGGGGGATGAAATTATATGCATAAAGGGGGCAATTAATGTCTAATATTAATACCTGGGCGATTCCAGGAATCCAAGAGCCAGATGAAAGCAAGCTCTAATGTTTTGAGTTTCAGTGGAGGGTCTGAGTGTGGGAGGGATGCTAAGACGGATACTTTAAAACATTGGTCAAAGACAGTGTTGTGTTCGGAGGCATGTTTGGGGATTGGGAGCATACCAATAAGGGAGGAATTGTTGCATGAGGCTCGATGATTATTGATTCTAATATAGAGGGGTGTGGTACACTGTCCAATGTAAAAGGCAGGGCAAAGTTGGCACTTGAGTAGGTAGACAACATTGCTGGAGGTACACGAGGAGTAGGGAATTGGTGGGAGAGAGTTAAAGAGCGGGTGGGAGAGGGATGGGATTCTGGTTAGGAAAATAGGACATGTTTTGCATCTAGGTTTATTGTAGGGTCTGGGAGTGATTTTGGAACGGGGCGAGGATTTAAGAAGTGGATTGGTAGATTTTAGAAGATCTGATAGATTGGCGGGGCGTTTGAAAGTGACAGAGGGGCATTTGGGGAAAAGGTTGGTGGTGGAATTGTGGTTTTTGAGGATAGGATAGAGGTCCTTTAGGATAGAACGCAGAGATTCTAGGCCAGGGAGAAACGTGGTACAAATTGAAAGAGGGTGGTTTTTCGCGGTGGTGGAAGGTCTGGGAGTGTAAGTATGTCTACGGATCCTCTTATTCAGGAGGGATTCAGGATAACCTCGTTTGAGGAGGGAATGGTGTAAATTTATGAGGAAATTGTCTAGGGAGTCAGGGTCATTGCAAATTCTGTGTCCCCTTATGGAAAGGGAATAAGGAATGGAACGTTTGGTGTGGTATGGGTGACAGCTGCTAAAATGTAAGTACTTATATATATATATATATATATATATATGTGTGATGGAAGAATGTAAACACAGAGTTTGGCAAAATGAAGTACAAGGAGTTGAACAATAAGTTGAGAAGGGCCACAAATAGAGCAAAAGAAGAATGGTGGAAAACGCAGTGCGAGGAAATGGAAAGTTTGCAGAAGAAGGGTGAAATTGGTGCTCTATACAGCAAGGTTAAGTTATTATCGGGAAGTAAGAAGGCAAGATCTGTGCTAACAGTTAAAGATAAGTGGGGTAAGATAATAGTTGAACCAGGAAAAATCCAAGAGAGATGGAAGGAATATATAGAAACACTGTATGGTAAAGAACAGGCCGACAAAGTTAGACATAGAAAAGAAACATGACGTAGAAGAAGATAGCTTAGGTCCAGGCATACTCGACGATGAAATAGAAAGGGCATTAAAGGAGATGAAAGCAAATAAGGTCGTGGGGGTGGACAACATTCCTGTAGAAATTTTGAAATGCTTAGGAAAATGTGGGAAGGATACCCTAGATGGACTGATTCGCAATATCTATGAGGAAGGAATCTGGACGGAAGATTTTGTGAGAACAGTGTTAGTTCCTATTCCAAAAAAGACAAAGGCTACATCATGTGAGGACTACAGAACAATAAGTTTGATATCCCACGCAGATAAAGTTATTCTCAGGATCATCAACAAAAGGATAGAGAGTATGGCAAATTATTACTTAGGGGATGATCAGTTTGGGTTTAGGAAAGGAAGAGTTACGCGTGATGCCATTTCAGTAATGAGAACACTAATCGAGAGGAATATAGAATACAAACAGGACGTTTTTGTCTGTTTCGTAGATTTCGGAATGCGTTTGATAGAGTGGACTGGGAAAAATTAATGCGTGTATTGCAGATTATAGGAATGGATTGGAGGGACAGGAGACTGATCCGCAACCTGTACATGTCTCAGACTGCTCAGGTGCGAGTGGGGAACGGAGAGTCCGGATGGGCAGTGTTAGAAAGAGGGGTAAGGCAGGGTTGCCCATTGTCACTGGTGCTGTTCAACGTAATGTGGAGGAAATGAATAAAGAGGCATGGGAAGAACTGGAGATAGGAATGAAAGTCGGAGGGGAATTCGTAAAATCGGTTAGGTTTGCTGATGACCAAGCATTAGTTGCCCAGTCAGCCAAGGGGTTGCAAGCATTGTTGAGTGAATTGGAGGTTCAGTGCGATAAATATGGGATGAGAATCAACATTAATAAAACAAAGGTCATGCGATTTTCCAGAAAAAAAGGCTAAGCTAAATATTAAAAAAGCGGGGAAAAAATAGAGCAGGTAGAGCAATTTACACATCTCGGAAGTGTTTTGGACCAATACGGTCAAAGTGGTAGGGACGTAAAGAGAAGAATTGCGCTAGGCAAGGAGGCTTTCTCAAGGAGGAGGGAGTTGATGACGGGGACGTTAAGTAGGGAGGTTAAGACAAGCCTCGTAAAAACTCTGATATGGAGCGTAGCTATGTACGGCGCGGAAACGTGGTCGCTGAAGCAGGAGGATAGACGTAGATTGGAGGCTTTTGAAATGTGGGTGTGGAGGAGAATGGAGAAGGTGAAATGGATCGAAAGGAAAACAAATGAGGAAGTACTAGAATTGGTGGGGGAGGAGAGGGGTTTGTTGAGAGAAAACCTTTGGAGGCAGGAAAAATGGATGAAAGGCGTATTGAGCGGTAGTGGAATGTTGAAGAGGGTAATAGAGGGTAGAATGTTGGGCAAGCGAGGTAAGGGCAGGAACAGGATAGGGATGTTGGATGGCATGAAGGGAGGAAAGAAGTACAAAGAGATGAAGAAGGACCCGATGTAGATTAGGTTGCTAGATTGGGTTTTGCTGGAGTTACAAAATGTTTATTTGTTAGTTGTGTCTATCCAAAAACCTACCTTAACCGGTAGATTACCTAATAATAATATATATATGTATATTTAATTATATATATTTCAATAAAAATATAAGTACATAATCTTCTTTTCTCTTTCTTTCACATGGATATAAATACAAGGAAAGGGGATAGAAAAACATATGAAAGACGAACACAGGAGAGGTGGGGAAGTCGGATTTGGGCCGATCACAAGCGTAAAAATATTTCCTTAACAGAGACTCGAACACGGATCTTCCAGTTGCCAGGCGGATGCTCTTCCCCTTGAGCTATCAAGGAAACCTAATTTACACTGATATCTGCGATATGTTAAAGCGCCCATGTGCTCCGATTTCTTGGCTAAGAGATGGCGTTAGGGAGCTGTTTCACCCACCAAAGGAGAAATAGACAACACACACAAGAAGAACGGACTGTAGGTTAGCAAGCATACGACATCATAGAGGATAGGAGCAGTGCGTTTCATGGCACGCATAGCCAGAAGAAGAGACGAGCCAAAATGGCTAAATGCACAATTGGCCAACATTTTAAAACATCGCTGATCTCATTGTAAATTAGGTTTCCTTGATAGCTCAAGTGGTAGAGCATCCGCACGGCAAGTGGAAAATCCGGTGTTCAAGTCCCGGCCGAGGAAATGTTTTTACACTCGTGGTCTACTTGATTCCGCCTTCCCCACCTCTCTTGTGTTCCTCCTTCATATGTGTTCATATCCCCTTTCTTTATATCGATTTCTATGTGAATGTATATATATGTAATATATATATTTTTTATATAATATAAATGGACTAACTAGTCGACACAAGCACAGAAACTGAAACACATAAAAGAGGGACTCACTGGGTCTCGAATTTTTGGTGGTGCAACCACCTTTCTCAAGAGCAATTAGGAACTGAACTTCACGCTTGTGATCTGCTCTAATCCGCCTTCTCCACCTCTCCTCTGTAAATATATATATCGATGATGCGGAAGTAGTCACGAGAGCAATATAACTTTTGGACGGCACAATAGAACACAGAATAAAACAGATAACACGTAAAAGGCCACTCAAACTCTAGATGATTTGAGCTTTCGGCCTATTCCGAGGCCTTCTTCAGGTCAGACTGAGAGGTTTTGAGGGAAGAGTGCCTGGGGAGGGGAAGGGGGGCGGAAGGTTTAGGGACAGTTGGGAAGGAAATTAAAGATGGCGGTTAAGGGTGGGAATTTTAAAGGATCGGAAATATAAGATGTATGTGGATTCGCGAGTTCTCACCTCTATGTTGGTGGCTGAATCGGGTAGGGATTCTAGAACTGTTAGGGAAAAGCATTCGTCGAATGATAGGTTGTGTGAACTTGCGTGTAAAGGGATAGGAAGAGAAGAGTATAAATATATATATATATATATATATAAACCATAAACACAGTAATCAACCCGAAGGTCGGTTTAGTAGGTGATGGTAGAGCTCACCCATGTACCAAGCCCGACGGCGTGTGAATATTCACACATCAGGGTAGGGGGGCCAGTTCCTTTCCCTGTGCCGGTTATGGTTTCCCAGGAATACCTGGTACCCGAAAAATCAACTAGCTTGGGTGGAGCTGCAGGTTTCCAGAGTGCCTTGCCCGGGAATCGAACCCGGGACCCTCCGGTCAGTAGTCCAACGCTCTACCCACTAGACCACCGCGACCCGGTATATATATATATATTTAATTCTATACAAATTTGCGGATTTGAGAAGATCACAAACGTAAAAATATTTCCTTATCCGGGATTTGAACACCGGACCTTCCAACCTTCCATGTTTGTGATCTGCTCAAATCCGCCTTCCCCACCTTTCCTGTGTTCGTCTTTTATGTGTTTTCCTATCCTTTTTCCTTATATCTATTTCTATGTGTGAAATAATATTTGTTCGCCGTATGGCGGGATTTCGTGTTTGAACATGTATATATGTATTTATATACACGCACCAAAACCCATGTAATAAACCCGAAGGTCCGTTTAGTAGGTGATTATAGAGTTCATTCAGTACTACTAAGCCCGACGGCGTGTGAATATTCACACATCAGGGTAGGGGGGCCAGTTCCTTTCCCTGTGCCGGTTATGGTTTCCCAGGAAGATCAGGTACCAGAAATACCACATAGCTTGGGTGGAGCTGCAGGTGCCCAGAGTGCCTTGCCAGGGAATCGAACCCCGGGCCTCCAATCAGTAGTTCAACGTTCTACCCCCTGGACTACCTCGACCCACATATATAAATATATATTTTTATTTTTATATATATATACTTTTTATTATTATAAGCTAATGTACCGGTTAACGTAGTTTTATGGATGAACACAACTATCAAATAAATATCTTGCGACTCCAAACAAAACACAATCGAGCAACATACTCTACATCAGTTTCCTCTTCATCTCTGTGCAATTCCTTCCTCCCTTCAACCCGTCCAACATCCCTATCCTCTTCCTGTCCTTTCCTCGTTTGCCTAACATTCCCCTCTATTACCGTTTTCAACAAATCTGCATACTGAGAAATTTCCATTATATACTGTGATAGAGTACAATATAATTGAAAAATCTAGTTAGGTTCCTTTCAAAAATGTATATCAGAAGAAATGCCCTACATTAAACTTATGAGTTCGGAATATATAGTAGATGATTTGGAAGATAAATTACTAAAATATATCAATAAACTGTTGGTCTATCCCGAAAAACAAATATAAATACATATTTTATTCGTTTTTAAATTAAGTTTTTCCACACAATATTTGAAAATAGTCATTTTTGAGGCGTTTGTTGAGTGATTGAAGACTACGTTCCAACCATTTCCAGCAAAAGCATTTTTACCGTTCGCCTCTCAATTCCTACGCGTGAGGTGTTATTTTCAGCTTTAATTCCCCTTTGAAAGTTCCCAATTCTCTCCACACGCGTTAATGTTACGATACGAATATAGGCAGCAAAGTACGGCTGAGCGCTGGAAAGGATTAGGTCCTCTCCTCTCTAATTCCTTCGTTATAAATCCTATTGTGTTTCTTTATCTTTTCGTCCAAATTCTCTGGATTTTGCCTTTGTGATTGCTCCTCTTTCCCGGGCTCGGTCGACGACTCGAAGGGCGGCGATGTCTCGAGGAAGACGTACCCCACTTAATCCTGTCCTCACCCCTTTCACAACCAACCCAACCCCCCCGAAAATCCCACCCACTTCCCCTTCGTTCCCGCAGCCAACCACACGCACACCCCCTTTTACTGCCTTAATCTCGAGTCCTCGCGCCTCAAGACTCACTCTCTCACTCGCTCTCCCACTCCGGCCATATTAACCATCTAGAAGAGACCGAGAGGCCCCTATCCGGCGACCACGCTCATTAAAATAATTGTGTCGAGTCCTTTTCAGAGGAGAGGTTGTAGTGCAGTGGACCCTTTTACTCCCGAGGTAATCTTTCACTCGCTAACTCGTTGTTTCTCTCATGTTTTCCCTATCTCGAGTCCTCTATCCAAGACTGTAAACCCGCTCACCTCTCCTCCTTGCACCCTGATTCCTCCGCTGCCCTCGTCTTCATTTTGTGAAGGACCGTCGTCCTCACACTGCCCCGTGCCTCCTCTTCTCATATCCTCCCACCCCCCACCGCCATCCGGGAACACCCTAACAAACATCTCACTCCTCCCTCACTTTCCCACAGGGATTTCAGTTCTTACCGTCACTTGCCTCCTCCCTCCTCTCGTCACTGCCTCTCCTCCATCTTTCCGCTCCCTCCCTCCCTCTCTTTCCTTCGCTCTCCGCCTTCTTCCCTCTATTTCTCTTCGCTTTCACTTATCCCTCTTCACAGCGCCTTAGCTACTACTTACCTCCCTACTTCCACCTCGCCCATTTCAGTTGGTTTTGCGAGCCTCAGACCTCTTCCTCTCCTCGTTCTCACTTCGAAACTTGATCGCACATCTCTTCATTCTGCTGCCTCAGCTCCTCCAATTCATCCTTTCTATCGCACAAGTTTCAGCCCAAGAACCAACGAACGAATGACCCCAACATTCCCCTAACCCGTCTCCTGCTACTCTTTGCAAGATAGCTCAAGATCCGTCATCGCTAAGCGTTTTCCTCTCCATCTGCTATAGAGCAATAAGGATTTAAATCTTTAACTACTTTTTTTAGCTCATTGATTCGCACTATGGCTCAATGACTCATCAGGACGCGCCAACCTTTAAGTGAGAACATTAGTTATTGAGGCCAACGAAACAGCATACCATGGATCACTGCTTAATATAAAATGATTATGGTGTGAATAGGCGTTTTTTCTCTAAAAATGGCTTGTAGGCGCTTCGATTAGATCCAACTTAATCCATTTTCAAACGCTGTATCCTCCGTTTACTTCTTTTAAATATTTTGAAACTATTTTCTTGACGAGACTTCGATATTGGAATTTGGACAACTGAATTTGTTTGCGAGAGCTCTTAAATATAAAAAGGAAAGAAGATTCATCACTCTAGGTAATTAATCCTATAATTGGAATTTAGCAGCCTTCAAATCTACCCTCATAACCCTTTTGAGCGATGACTTCCGCCACATGTTTCTTCGTAATTAGTCCTTGGCCTTCTTAAGTAAGTCTTCCCTTGGATTAGTCCAACATATTAAGATGTTAATTAATAATTATCTCTCAAACAGCGTCGAATAGGTGTTCCTTGACATCAGTGCAGGGTCTTCCATATACCTCATAATTAGACATTTATATCGTTTCTAAGGCTTTCTTTTCTGTCACTATTATTGTGAATCATACTTTTGCAGGATAATTTTCTCTATAAATTAATTTTTTACATAAAGTTTTCAGTGAACAAGTTAGAAATTTTTGAGATACTAAGGCCATGTGCTGGAAAGTATTTTTTGTTTAGGTTACTTTTTTTAACATCTCCCTTGCTTAGACCACATCCAAAAGTCATACTAGATCACACGAAATTACGTAAGTAAGTATATGAAGTAAAACCTTTATTAAAACGTTCCTACTTTTGTTTAGTTTTATGCTAGCGCACCTTAAGATTGGTTAGTCAGTGAGCGACAATGAAGTATACATGTGCTGAGGCATAACGTCGACTGCATTTTCGAAGCATGGCTTCACCCACAATTCCATTCAACTCTCGTATTTATTTCCGACTGGCTTCAATTTCCCTCCCTTTTTCTCTCCCACCCTCGCCCACTTCTTAGAGTTGTCATACTTTCCACTCAGCTTCTCCCGATGCCGAAATGAGAAAGAGACTCGAAATCTCCCATTATGCCCGGATAAAATCCGATTGTCTGTTTATCTCCTCTTCCCATCAACCCTCATCCCTCTTGCCCGCTCATTCTCCTCCGATCTATCTCTCCTCACATCTGTTTATCCGGCACTTCATCTCAAAACTCCCGCACCCTTCCTACGCTTCACTCCACCCTCACTCCTCCCCTCCCCGAGAGACTCTTTCGCCCGCCACTTTCCCTCCTCTCGCACTATTTTGCCCCCCCCCTCATCCTTCCCCCCCCCCGGGGGATTCCAGTCGAGAGAACACAAATCCGAAGATTAGAGAATGGGTTAGGATGGTTTGGAGAGGCGGCGGCGGTTATTTCGAAAGGGAAGGAGGGAGGGTTGGGGGTTTGAGTACGGGGTGGTTGAGTGAAAGGACAAGGGTAGTGGACAAGAAGCGATAGGGGTACATATAAGCAGGATCTTGGGAATAAGTGCATTCGAAGGAATTGGTGGCGGTTTAGTCTCAAGGCCTGGGAGAGATGAGTGTGGAAAGGAGAGATTTCAACACGTTTAACTTACGGGTCAGAGCTGGAAGAAACAAAGCCAATGTGCCTCCGAGAAATCCCCAGGGGTGTCTACCTGTGTAGTGCTATAATGCGTACGATGAATCGAAAGCAATCATAGCTTTCATCAGATAAAACTACAGTTCAATCTGATGTTCTGTTTGTTAGGTGAAGGTAATAGCTCCCCATATACGAAACCCTGGGTTGCATGAAATTCCCATATTCAGGTTAGGGAGGCCAATTACACTCTCTACGCCGCCCGTGGTTTTCTTTATGTTCTGATACTAAGGAAATGCAACAGTCCAGGCAACCGGGGTTCTTCATCAGGATTGGAAACCCTGGCCTTCAAGGATATAGTATAGCCGAATACTCGAGCCAATGGGCTACGACGCAGACAATGTGTTATACCGTCTCAGTTATCGGAATAAAAAAATACCCATTCATTGAATCATTCTTTTTCGAGTCTCTCAGGTGTAATAGAAGTCGGTAGATGGTCAAAAACCTTCCCTCTCGAGGTGTCAAAATACCCTTGGCCAGTTCCCCTCTCACGGAGTGAATTCAGAAAGTGGATAGCAAGAAAAAGAAGATCGGAGGTAGAGTGAATAAGGTGGGCGTCGGAAGAAATAACGACTCGAGTGAGACGCGTAAGGAGGGGTGCAGAGAGATGGAAAAGGGTTAATGGGCCTGGGGGTGGCAGGATGGAAAAGGAGGCGGCAGGGTGGACAGGGTGAAAGAGAAGCCAGCGCTTGTCTCAGAGGTGCCACTATCAGGTCCGAAATTAGCCGGTTCCCCTTATCGATCGCTGGGGAGCAAGGGACTTTGCCTAGCATCGAAGCGGGAGGGGTCGACCCGTGCATGGCAGAAAACCCCCGCGCGCGAGACCTTTCTTCTCTTGAAACGCTTCATGTGGCCCACGCCCATCCTGCCTTTCCACCCTTACTCTCTCCAAAGGCACCACTCTCTCCTGTATCTCTTTCACCCTCCACCATTCCTTCCACCGCTTCGCCTCAGTCCCCAACCCCGACTTCCACACTCCCTCCTCTCGCTCGCTTTACTCTTTTCAGCGCTCCCCTAATTTGCTTATCCCCGGAGTCTGTTAGCTTCGTTGATATGCCACTCTGCCGCCTCCCTCCCACCGCCATCTCTCCTCTCCCATCACCAATCCCTCCCCTCCTCCCTTACTTCCGTGTCTCTCCACATCCCCGAAAATTCCCTCCCGCTTTCCCTTCTTTCCTCCCTCTCCTTCGCCCCTTCCTTCTTCTCCCGCATTTATTTCCTCCTTCGCCACTCATTCTCCTCTAATCCCTGCTCTTTCCTTTACCGAATATATGCTGTACGTTTCTCTGTTTCTTAAGGCCCGATCTCCTCCCTCGACCGCTTGGTCTTCCTTTGGTAATCGCCCGCCGGCCTTCCTCCGGGAGATCGGGTGGGGACGGGGCTGGGGAAGGGCGTCTCTCCTGCATGTGCGATAATGCGCAACTGGTAGCAGCCGAGAAGAAAAGCGGGAGTGCGGAAAAATTGAAGGAGGGAGAGGAAATTTAAGCAATTGAATCGATGCTCCCAACCAAATCACAAATGGAAAGAATTTTTTCCCTTTTCATTACTTGTTTTACATTTTATTTCCGGTAGGTCCACGGATGCGGCAGATGCAAACGGGGAAGGAAAATGGGAGACACCGACCTCCAATGATCTTTTAGCAGCGCTCAGTTTCTCGGTGAGCTTAGATCCTCGCACGAAAAACTACAAGGATTCCAGATGGCGCCAAATGGACTGCAGAAAGAAAATAAAAGCCTGTTTGCTATAAGGAAATCTTAAGCACCTGCAATTTAAAAAAAAAGTTAATCAAAGGATTTTTATCTTGGTGTTTCCAAGCTTGGGGCCAACGGAATTCACATCAATAGGTTTTGCTCAATCACTTCACGTCCATGCACTGTGAGGGATTGCCAGCAAAAATACTTTAGAACAGAACCCATACGCGAAGTGTAAATAGTAAGACAAAATTCATTACCAATAGTTTTAAAAAACGTTATTTAACAAACTTCTCCTGGGAATAAAATATCTCGAATTTAGTGTACACTTTCTTCCATGAATTGCACTTAAAAAGGGGACACTGAATAATATAAAAAAAACTATAAACACAGCAATCAACCCGAAGGTCGGTTTAGTAGGTGATGGTAGAGCTCACCCATGTACCAAGCCCGACGGCGTGTGAATATTCACACATCAGGGTTGGGGGGCCAGTTCCTTTCCCTGTGCCGGTTATGGTTTCCCAGGAAGACCTGGTACCCGGAAAATCAACTAGCTTGGGTGGAGCTGCAGGTCCCCAGAGTGCCTCGCCCGGGAATCGATCCCGGGATCCTCCGGTCAGTAGTCCAACGCTCTACCCACTGGACCACCGCGACCAATTGAATTACGTAGTTCAAATAAAAATAAACTGAATCATATAGCTCAACCAACTGCTCGCTCTTGATTTCCATCTCATGACTTTTCCAGCGGAATGAAAACTCTTAGGGGCGAGGTCCTAAGGGGTCCTAAGAGGTCCTCCTGTCTCTCCGAAGTGGCGAAATCAAGATAAGAGAATAATTTTTTCTACGCCATTGGAAAACGCTTTGTGCTTAACAACCGGCCGTAACCCATTCCTTCAAAAAAATTCTATCAGGTTGGAAAAAATAAGAAGAGGGCCCCTCTTGAGATCCGCCTCTCAGCACAAGATGCTGGAACTCTCTTTTTTTAACAAATATTGCTTCCCTCACGTCGTTCACTCATTTCTCCCACTGATCGATTCCGGGCACATTCTTGCCTCTTGCTAATTCAGCCCTCCTCCCCTCTCTCGCCACCCTCCCTCCTATGCTATTTTCCTCCGACCCTCACTCTGGAACGGCATTCCTCAATTTACACGCACATAAGAAATAATTTGACACCTTCCATTCTCTCTCCGCCATCTCTCCTTCATTCAACTCCAGGATCGAAGTCGAGCCATCCTCAATAAATCCTCCACCTCCTCCTCCTCCTGTTTCCTCGAGTTTCCCTCTACCGCCCTCCTACTCCTCGTTCCTCAACCCGACTTTTTTCTAAAACCGTCAACAACCTCTTTCCGATCCCGCTCCATCACGCCGATGCTTTCATTCTGCGGCACTCTCCGCCGCCACCATCGCACCGGGACCTCAATACCGAGGTGTCCATATCATTTGTTTTTCATCGTATTTCAGCTTTTTTTATCTTTGTGCCACTTCTCCATTGATTTCTTCCTCACTTGTGCTGAGCCTTAAATTATTTTTTTTCCTTTTGCTAATAATTTGTCATTAGTTCGACGACAAGGGAAAGGGTTAAAGGCGAGCGGGAGGCGGGGGTCTCATCGACTCAATTCCGCCTGTCTCGAGCCATTTGTCTGTTTGTCTTCCATCGGGGTCCCCTTCTCACGTCGTCCCGTTCCTTCGAGCCCACCTCTTCTCCTCCACCCTCGGGGCCCCGGCCCGGCCTCTCTTCCTCCCCACGCATCACCTCTCTCCACCGAGTCCCCATTATTCCCACCGTTCCGTCCCTCCTTTATCTATCCACCCCTCTCACCCTTCCACCCCCTCTCCCCGCCCGCCCTCCCTCACCAGAGCCCGCCCACCTTCACTCCTTTCATCACTCACAGTCTCGCCATTAATCTACCGGACAACCTAACCCGAGCCTTCCTCCCTCGCGTTGCCCCCTCTCTCCATCCCTACCCTCGGATCCGCTCTTTCCCGAATCCTCGAAGCCCCCACCCTGTTCCCTCCTTCCCCATCTCAGGCCTTCCCTTCGCCCCGAGTCCTCCGCCCCGCCATTACCCTCCGTCCCTAAACGCACATTAGGGTTCGGCTCTCTTCCTCTCAGTGCCCAACGCACCCTTTCACCCCAACTCCAGCCCCCTTTTTAACTCCACCATCCCAACTCCTTCTCCCTCTTCCCCGCCCACTCCAACGCCACCCCTTATCCCTTTTTCCTTCACCCACCCTCCCAACCAGCTTCACCAAAATTTGTGAAAACAACTTCCTCCCCGCACGGTACCTTTCCCGCAATCCTTCTTCATCTCTCTTTCTTTATTTCTTCCTCTATTTCGATTAACCTCCCTCCTTGGATCCATACACTCTCACTCTGGCCTCCTCCGCCCCCACCCATCTCATCCTAAACTTTCTTCGGTCTCCACATTTTCACTCGCCATTTGCCTCTGACTTCCTTCACCATCGAACAGTCTCGGTCCCCTAAAAAAAATCGAGGGGGAAAATCTCGCGGCCTAAACTTGATTCCACCTGTTCTCCAAGTCGCTGCGCTTTATATTCACTCCATCTCCGCTTATCCAATTCTTGCTCCCCCGTGCCTGAGTTCCGGCTTCCCACTTCCAGATATAAGATGCATTTATCTCGGTTTTTATCCTTTCGAGGCACCTCGCTCGCCATACCTGGGTTGGGTATCCTCTTTCCAATTCATCTTTTTCTTTGGTTTCAAATAATGATATCCACCAAATATCCAGGTGAAGTTTCAATCCAATTTCTTCCGTTGTTCTCATCCAGGGAAAGATCGCGTTCGGCCCCATGGGTAGATTTTATGACAAGATCCATGCTAAAACAGTCTCTCCACACCAACCGAATTCACACAGCTTTCAACCCGTTTAGTTCTATGCTTGAATTTTTACACCCTCGTGGAAAAATATACTTGAATATTCCCAAAAAATATAATGCGGATTGCCAACCCAAACCCCTTCATTCTTTCTACACATTTGCCTCCCCATTAAGCCCTCTGTGACTCCTTTTCACACGCCTTTCAACGGATTTTACATGCCATTCATCTTCTCTCAACCCATCTTTTACTCTCCGACTACCTTCCTTTCCGTTCCAACAAGCCCCAATTCCTTCGGCGTCGCCAACTTCTCTACCCTTTCCCCCGGCCACTGCCCTCTGCGTACGTGTGCACGCAAGCATCGCTGTATTTCTCGTTCCCTCGCACGCTTCCTCGCTTTCTCTCCCTCTCGCCGCCTCCGTCCTTCTTCAAGAGGACATCTCATATCCTCTCACCCGCCTCCGTCACCGCCTCTTACCTCGTCGCATTAAAAACCAACTACTATTCTTCTTTACAGGAACGGTCTCCCCTCCCCAGCTATTCTCTCGGACCTTCTCATTCCTCCGCAACTTATCTCGACTCGAATTCTTCCATCTAGGTCAGCTATTTTTTCCTTTTTTTCACCACTTCCTTCTTCTATATCTTCGTCTGTTCCTCCTTCTTCTTTTCGTTCTTTTGTTTTTTTTACGGCGGCTGCAGAGTCCTTGCAAAATATTTTTCTTCCTTACGGCTCCCTGTTTCGAGAGAGATTGAGGGCGTCCCTATTCGTTACGCTAAGCGGTGCTGTTTGCAGCTCAGCGGAGAGTGAAAATGTTTACTACTCTCCCTCCGTCTTTGAACTCCTTCCCCCCTCCTTTCCCTTGTTACCACACTTCATTTACCTCCTTACTTCCATTAATCCTCCAATGCGTCTGACTGAGATTACACGACACCCAGTGCCGAGTATCTTCCCGAGATTTAAAAATAGCCGTCCGATTTTCCTTTATCACCGCCCGCATGCCTCCCTCTCTGAGTTCTCGAAAGGAAGCTCAACACGAGAAATCGGTACGGGGAAAAAATCCGTTGCGTTTTAGAGCAGCACTCATGGTCAAGATTTCGTAGCTTCAATTTTGTAAGGCTGCAATTTACTAATTGAATTCAACGTCGACTTGACTGTGCGCTAATGAAAATGAAATGCCGGAGGGGCTCTTCAAAAAAGAAGCGGCCCTTCCTCCAAAGCATTTAACCATACTGCGCATCTGCATAAGTGCACCGCAAATCAAATCAAGGGGCTCAAGTTTCCCAACTGACAACGGGTAACTATGGGCATTAATTCTCCTCGCGAGAAACCTCTTCAGGCCAAGTCCTTCCCTTTCACGTTATCTCCCGAGGAAGTATCTTGTTCCTTGACTGCTTCAAAACTTGCGCCATCCTGACCATCCAATTATTTCAGCCATTATTTACATCCAGCCGCTTCATATTTCCGCAATCTTTCCCCAAAGTCGCCCAGGGAGTAACCAGCGCCCGCTTTAATAAGCTTCAGCTTCCCCCGCCCCCAGTCCCCTTCCAATCTCCCGAATCCCGCCTCCGCCGCCTTCTTCCCGGGCGTGCATTTCATTCCCGCCCGCCGTCTATTTCGCTACCCCCGGGCGCCCAAGGGCGCCCCTTTCGCCCTCTTATTAATACGTCGCCCTAAACAAGACGACCGTCCCGGGGCTTACTGTGTGCATCCTGCCTATTCCACCAAACGCCGTCTTCGCACCCGTCAGGATCTCCCCTTTTCACGTTAGCCCTTCCCCTCCCTTGTCTTTAACAAAGGTTCAATGGTGCCAAAACCCCTCAATTCTTCATCCTCTCCTCTCACCACTTTCCTCAAGACTCCTTTGAGGTCAAAACAACCGTCGTCTAAACGTTTCGAGTAAATTTTCCCCCGGAGGCTTATGACGTGATAATTACTAAGTTAATCATGAAGGTAAAGAGCTTGTGGTTTCAGCATTCTTTTAAGCCAAGTGAGTTTGCTGGAGGGTATTTTCATTCAATCGGAACGATAGGGAATAATGACTGTTTAAAAAATATTCAGCAGTGGAGCAGTGCAGAAAAACATTGAAAATACGAACAATGTTCTTTATTAAAAGCATTCGAGTGCAACACAAAGAGTATCAATCAAGGGCGAGGGAATGAATGAATGTGAAATATAAGCTTAAATGTAGCTTAGAGATATTAGAAAAATGTAGATAGAGCAAAACATTAAATATAATTCATATCAATTTTATGGAAAAAATGTCATTAAAACGGTTTTATTTAATTAAAAAGATAGACATTTAAATAAAGTCTTGTCTTAAAGTCTTTGTCTCTTATTACGAAAGACTAAGTTAATATAAAACTGCATGTGCCACGTGTAGCCATTGTAGTTCATATTGTAACACATTAAACGCTGAGGTTACAAAAAAAATGATTACCAAATCCAACTCACAACTCTTGAAGGGAAAAATCTTGAAACAAGCAATTGATAACGACCAACTTATCGGAACTCTACTATGATCAATGGGGAAGATGTAAATCGTTTGAATTATGGAATTATTAGGTATAATGTTTTCTGGAATCATTAGCTCCTTCCAAGTTTCGATTTAATGCAACAGCTTTAGATATAGAAACTTAAATAATAATTGATTCATAATAAAAATAAAACATTATGAAATTTCACAACACTTGGAAGCAGTAGCTTCATGCATCGTATACTCATAGCATAATTAATGGCTGCGATACAATAAACAGTGTTAAATCCATTATATACTTTACTTATAAACCCGATGCTTGAATTTAGCGGTGTCTATAGTCTGAAAGAATGATTGTATTCAACAACATTAGCAATATAGGTAGCAATAGACATTTGATGAAAATACATGCATAGTTTTCTCGCTGCGCTGTTAAAAAAGCTTGGTCTCAATGATTACTTCACCTTTAGTCTAAAAACATTTGTTATGTATTGATCAAAATTTGTAATAATTTTAAAGCAAAATTCTAACTCACTATACATAGCAAGCCGTCATTAACTCTCAAATAATCGGGGAGGTATTTAGACAGCAATTTAATCAAAGGAATTTGTCTTAGAGGTCGCAGGAAAGGCAATGTCAAAGAAAGAAGAGTTAAGAATCAACGAATAAAAACACTCTTGGTCTAAATTGAGACAAATGAGTTGATATATTTACTTTCTATCTACACATTACTTACAACTAACTTAGAATGTGTTTAGCATGAATAAACATAATTTAAAATATTAAATTCAAGTATTTATTAATTCAACTTCTTGAAGTGTTATCTAAGGGGACTTTTATATTGAGTCTGATCCTGTTTAAGAAATGCTGCCACTACACTCTCGCCGGGCTGTCTATAACTAGCGATTAGAATTACGAGACCGAATACTCAGGGATAAACAATTTCAGACGGGTTCTTTCCGTTCTTCAACCAAAGCTACCAAGATTGCCAAATGCCTCTTTTGCGGAGAAGCTGTTTTCAATAGTTCGTTTCCATAAGGTTTTCAAGGGTATTCACTTTGAATGACGTAAAAGATCACGTGATGTCAAAATTAGTCGTATGTAATGAATTTGGAAATTTAAAAAATATGAAAATTTCCACGCCAAGTACGTTAAGCGAAACGCATGAAAATAGTTTCGTGTAAATTGAAAGAGATATTAATAATCCTTTGCTCTATCGAATGGAATATACTCGTATAGATCGGTAAATGTTTCCTCTTCTACCAAATTTCACACCGAAAACTAAAAAAAAACATCAACTTCATATGCACAAAGAGCATGAATCAGTCGCCATCGCCAAGTTTCAGGCGGATGCCAGGGAAAGGCGCCTGGCGAACCCATTCCAGTCAACGAGATCCATGTCGATAGACATCAATGGGAACTCGCCTCATGTTAACCTTAATTAACTGAATCTTTTTCTCCTTTCGATCCAGGCTAAATACTCGTTAGGGAGATAAATGAGAGTGGATGGCCGCCGAGCCACTTTTAGCCCGCCAACGTGTCCCCCTTTAAAAGAAGCGGTGAACCGGATCCACTGCTCTCCTGCACGTCGCATTTAGGACGCCAGTAATTAACACGTGCCGATTCACCGGTCGTGAGCAAATCTTGTATGCCCTTATCGCGGAGGTTTGAAGAAGAAAAAAAAGCAATATCGAAATTCTCTTTATCCTTTTATTACCGAATCCCAACCCTGGCATTCCCGTAGACCCTAAGCCCCCACTACGGAGTAGGGCGCCTGTCTGAAATCTCCGGCGCCCCTCCTGGTCCGCCCCACTCCCTCCCCTCCACCTCCCTCCACTCCCATTCTCCCGAAAGGCGAGCCTAAAATGAATCATCTCGCAGGCTTTGAGGACCGATTCTTTTCTATAGGGACGCGCTGCGCTCGACTGTGGTTAACACCCGAGGCATAGGAGAACAATGCAAAAAGGAGCTGCAAAGGGAGAGGGAAAACGGCATTGACACAGAAATAAAAGAAGCGGAAAATTACAGGGAGCGATACTTTATGCCCCCGAATAAAAATATCGCTCACACTTCAGGAATTGTTATTTTTTCCTTAAAGACACACCTATATTTCGAATAAATTTCGAAGTCATTTTTCGAGGGGACTTGATGACACATTGCCCATTTTTCCCGAATAATATATCCGCTCCACCTCTTCCAAATATTCCTCGGTGGCAGTCGGGAATTAAAATGGCATTTTTGGAGGTAACTTTTTTTTGAAGAGAGGACATAACAATTTTGGTATATCTTCACAAAAAAATTGGAGGAAATTTTAAAATTATTTGCGAAAAATAATTCAACTTTGCAAGGGGAGGAGTGATTTTTTACCAGAATTCATGCCTCCTGAAACTGGGAGAGAGAAATTTCAATGAAATGAATATTCGACGATAAAAAGAGATCCCAGTCATGGGAATTTCACTTTTTTAAATAGAAAAATCCACTTTCCATCGAAAAGCTCATTTCAAGGAGAATAACTATCTCCGGTGAAATATTGCACATAAAGTAATTAGAATAACGAGTAAGCGAAGTGGGGAAAGGAAATGTTTTTCCCAGAGCGTTGAAATTCTTGTACAAATTATTACACCACTCTCGTCACGTCACATAAAAAACATCGTATTATATCATCAATGACAAAAACTCATAGAAGAATCAACCAACGATAAAGAGAAAAGTACATAAACGAACATGTGTTTTAATTTCTGTCTTGTCATCCTCATTGGAAGCATGTTCTATTTGCTAATGTATAGGTTGTGAGTTCTAACCTTCTCTTATGTATGAATGCTCTGAGTACATTAAAACATCGACCTTTGGTTTAGTTGATGCTGTCTGAGCTCTAGTTTCCCTGCCATAATACAAGGCACCATCAGAGTACAAGAAAAAAGAGTGCATTTTGGTTTGTTATTACTTTTACTAAAATTAAACCATAAAGTGTGCTTTTGGTTATTTAATATATACGCAGATATGAACTATAACCTTGAGGTGAAGGGAGGTCTTATGCATGCTGATGGTACAAAAAACTGTTCTAGAGGGAGGACTTATAATTGTTCCTGGTAGGGTCACCTAGGTCGAAGAGTAGGAGCGAGACAAAAGGAAGTCTGCGCAGCATCTGTTAATCAGTGGGGCGGCTGCAAAGGCGTCTGCCCACAGTGGGGCGATAATTTAATGCAACGGTGTCACGTTGAAAATAATATTGGGGAAGGCCACCTACATTACGTGCACGCGGAAACCACCTCCATTATTTATCCTACGGTTTTATGATGGACACCATTATGAAAATGAGCAACTACGAGATCCGGTTCTCTGTACCGTGGGTCGTGGGTAGAATTTGGGAGCTAGCAGTTTACTTTGTGGAAGCCCTTCATTATGAGTTGAAGAGGGGCTTGTTGTAGAATAGGATGTTGGGTTGGTTCGTTGGGCGACACAAGGAAATCGTCACTGTGCCGTTTGGTAGCTTGTGTTCATCCAAAATCTACCTTAACCAGTGGATTGGCTATAGTAATAACTCTTACTCAAAGTCCCTGTCATCAACGCTCTCACCATTGTGAAAGATTCTTTGACTAAACCAATTATTTTAATGTCCCGATTACTGTGGACATCAAGATCTAGAACACTTTGAAGAAAGGTAAATGGGTTCGCCTGCTTTTATATTTACTCTTCAATTTCACATCTAACTTTGTATTCCTCATTCTCTAAAACCTCCTATTTTTAATAGTTTTCATTGATCATGATTATCCCATGCATTTTTACACTAATTTTTTAATGCGCTCAAACACGATAGTAAATCCCTGGCTGGCTGGCTAACTATATTTTAGCATAAGCCTTGACAGATTTAAAAAACTGATTTTATAAATTCCTCACTGACTTTCATTCTAATCTCTAGTTCTTCCCTTACCATTGTTGCTATTTCTCTACATGTTGAACGTCACAGGTGATAGTGGAAACTTCGGGCTTACTCCTCTTCCTGGCTCTGCCCTTCCCGACTCTCTATCCAACACTCGCACCAAAGCAGTCAGAGACAAGTGGAGCTTACAGGAAAATCGCCAATCCCTCTAATTTGACACTATGTTCTGCAAATACATTCATTTACTCTCCCCAATTCTGAGGGCAAAAAAAGGAAAACTTTACACTTCCACACACTTTTAATGCAATACGACCATGGTTTCGATGCTGAACATCAGCATCAGGTGATCAAGCCCCTCTTCAACTCCGCATACTTCCTTTCCCCTTTCATTCCATCCAACACCCCTATCCTATTCCCGTCCCTTCCTCGTTTGCCTAACCTTTTCCCCTCTATCACACTCTTCAATATCCCATTGCTAATTAAAAACTTCTGCTTCCAGTTCTCCTGTCTTCTTTGGATTTCTACAGACCTACGCTCCATTTCAAGTTTTAATCAAGCCTTTTCTTAACATCCTTACTCAACTTACTGTCCTCAATTTTCTCCTCCTTGTGAAAGCTTCTTGGCCTAACGTAATTCATTTTGAGTAAGGACGTTAGGAAAATATTATTGAAAATTTTGATATTGTACGTATATATAGTACGGGGCAAAAACTAGATCATTTAAGCAAGATGTCAGGTAAAGTTTGGAGACTTTTGGCTGGTAGATTAGGAGAAGGATGGAGGGAAGGGAAAACCAACTAAGTGCCAGGTATGGTATGGAAGGAGGGTTGTTATATTGTAGGATTAGGTTTTCTGTGTGACGGTGTTTTAATATGCTGGAGTATGAAGTTTTTCCCAGTGCAAACCGGCCTTAAACGGTAGAGTACTAAATATAACTTGATGAGAATTGAAATAGATAAAAAAATATTGAAAAATACGATAAAATCAAGCCCGTAAGAAGAATGAATAGTACCATGGACACTAATGATTATGTTACATAAGTGAGCTACAGGCTGAAGATAGATAAAAACATACATATGATAACGTTGTAATTTATAAACCATATAAATATTTTAATTCCTTAAGATTCTCATATATGTATTAATGTGTTTGCAATCAATACTCAAGGAAAAACTCACGTACTTTTTAGCAAAATAATGATAATGAGAAATTGATATAGTTTACATTAAACTGAGACGGTTCCAGATGGGAAAAAATATAGCTTAGTAGTTGTCGATTTGACATTTAAACATGCTACAGATATACAGTAACATGCCATACAGAATTGATTAATTGTACTATTAAATTTAATTAAATATCAAATGGCTACATTTTATACAAAGTTGTCATTTTTCACGCCTTTTATATCAAAAACCATATTAGTGGAGAAGAAGGAGATATGAATATCATAATATTTAATTTTAGTGCGGTAAAGGGCCAAAACGACCCAAGCTTATTTTGAACCCAATCAATCAGACCATTTAAATAACATTTTAGTTATATTCTTAATGCGCCCAAATTATTTGATATCATTATGCATTAAAAGCACGCTTTACGCACTCCTCATAGTTACTTTCGGGGACGTATCTGAAAATAACCAAAGTTTGATAAACATCGGAGATAATATCTCAACCAAAACATGATGGAAATTATGGCACTGTGGAAATGCGATTAGGAGTGCATGAAGGGACGCAGTCTTGAAAGCAGATAGCAAGCCGGATGAGAAATCCAATTTTCTCCCGGAAACTATTTATAAAACCTTATTCAGCCTCAGTCCTGAAATCGCATTACGTGGAATAAGCTAGGTAGAAACACTGGAAAACCGAAATGTTAATCGAGTATGACGATACAATTGCTTAAAAACAAGTACATAGAAATAAATGCACCGTAAGCCCTAAAAATTCATTCATAAGGCATGATAAATTGATCCAAAAAGATATTCTCTCTATCTGGATCATATTAGCACAGACTAACTACTTCCTGCTCCTAATAAATAACAAACTCTGAATTTGTGCATGAGTTAATCCTTTAAACTTTAGTCGGAGTTAACTCATTGCTTTCTTTATTTGCCCTCCTGTGGTATGTAATTCCCAAACTCTGCGCCTCGAATGTTGAACTAAACACTAATAACACCTTTCATTTAGTTTAATCTCTTCATCATATCATTTATACCTCTACATAAGTTTGCCAAACATAATACTATATACCATTATGCAAATAATACAACCCTTCAAAGTAACAGTAGCGATTTATAATACACTTTGGCAGAGGAATAACTTTTGAAAAGGTGAAAAAATTGCGTCTTGAAGTAGTTAACTTTCCCAATAAAATATCTCCATTAAAGCTGTTCTTAAAAATTATTGTCATGAACTTTTCAAACAGAAATTAGCTAATATTAATTTTAAGATTCCATTCATAAGAACAATTTTTTGTTTACAATCATCTTCTGCTGATTAATGGAAGATCGTATTCGGATTCCTCCGGAAGATACAGTATATGCGTATAGAAACTCACTGAAATTATGCCATATTGCTTTGTTTATCCGATGTACATAAAATTACTAAGCACTGGTCAAAATTTCCTGTCTATCTGCAACCGTAATTAGTATTGCATAGCTTAATTGCACCCAGGAGAAAATATTCTCTTGCCTTTTAAACACTCCATATGGTTCTATCTGATTATTCTCCTCGCATTTTAAGTGAACGTCGTTGATCGGAAATGTTCCATTATAAAATAAAATTGTTAATTCCGTCGGGAATGAACATTTTCCTCCGAAAAAAATTATAACAATTATTCAATTCAACTAGGTGAACAACCACGAATTTCTGTATTTTCTCCGGGCACATTTTCCATTCACTCAATCGCACTCCTCCCATTATTGTCCGGACAAAAATTATTAATCCTTCGTCATTTTTCATCCTTCTATCCCGTCATTTGAATTCTTCTCTTGCACAAAGCGTCAGTTTTAACGATTAAAGCGTAAATTGATCAGTTATGACTATAATTGGCCATATGTTTTGTTTGAGTTTGCTCGTTTCAAAGCAAGAGCTCCTAAAAAGCCAGGGCGTTATCATCATTATATTATCTCTCACATTCGTTTTATTTATTTTCCTCTCCCTCCATTTCAATTATTTCCCACGATCCAGCATCCCACCCTCACATTGGCTTCTCTCGACTCCGAACCCTTTTTCCTTGGACATCGATATCTTCATCTCCCCCTCCCCTTTCGCATATCTTCCTCGGAACATGCCATAATAACAGTCCCTCCACACCCACCCTCTTCATCGTCCTTCCGTCCTCCTCCCTCCGCGTATCCTCTCACTCCATGGTCGGTTTTTGTCCGGCAAACCCCAAGCAAACCCACCCTTCCCATCGAGCCCCCAGCCAGGCCCGCCATTTTCTACACCCTCCCCCCACAACCCCATCCCCTCCACCCTCTTACCAGTTAAACCTCACACTGGCGCTCCAACCTTTAAAAAAAAACAAAATCCTCTCGCGCACAACTCTACCCATCCACCTTTTCGTGGAAATTGCCCGAGCTGAACCATTTTAATTATGAGAGTCCTTTCTCTCCCCTTAACTCTTTCCACACATTTTCCCTACCGTGAGCCCGCACCTAACTCTCTCCATCACTCCCATCCCTCTATCTCCCCACCAAACCTCCTCCCTCTTCACTCCTGGGAAAAAAACTTTCCACTATTCCCTTTCCCTTCGACGATTTTCCTTATTTGCTGAGCTTAGATACGGAAACAATAGGCCGACATGATAACCCCGCGAAAAAAGGGGGCAATAAGAGGAATAAGAAAATTAAACGGGGCTCCTAATATCTTTTCCATGTCTTCCTACATCTTTCGCTTTCTCTTTGCCACCGAGAAATATATTCTATGCATTGTTCAATAAATATCACCAAAAGTTTAATTAAGGGATGGGGACTTAAAACTTTGTGTACGTTTCGGCAATAAGATAAAAATCTACATAAAAATGCTTCAATCCGGTGATTCCTTCTCGTTGATACGCAGAAATGGGTGCAAACAAAAAATCCAATCATTTAACTGCACTTTGTCTTAATCCTCCACATCGGGTAATTTATTTTGACAAGGAAGTAAATCCATGGATGATATCTTACCCGTTGCACTTTCTATGTCACCTAAGTCGTAACGAGGAGGTTGTAACATATCGCCATTTCGCAGCGTTCGCAGAAATAAACAGAGAAACCTCATATAAATCTGAATCACGTGCAAAACGACAGATTCGGCTTTGTTTAGAAATGAGAGGGTTGATTTTCCAGGGGAATTGGTTCTCAGTTTTATGGTTTTCTTAATTCCTCAGGGCATACCCTGTAGTGTCTGTTGACGTTGACCAGGCCTTTCTCTCCCACCATGTGCGTTTGATCAAAACCGTTGTACGACGTCCTTTAATTTGCGACAGCAAGGGTATTTCTATTTTGGCAACCTCGTCATTGGTTGGAGCTCAGGATGCCGGAGCGCACATCCATAGGGCTTCATCAAGGTTCATGGAGAAATAAACCTTTTCCGCTGCCGTTTTCAAAAATTCAGAGCACACGTGCACCCACGCCATCCTATGCGACATCCCAGGATTATCCCTCGTCTCTCCCGCCTTCCTCTCTCTCCTTCCTTCCCCGCTTCTTCCACGTTTTTATCTTTTCTCCACATACTGCGCCGAATCTCCTCCCACCGCCCACTCATTAGTTCGTCGCTCCGGTCGCCCCCCCCCTCATCCTTCCCAACCCTCTCCTGCCGAAGGGACGACAGTGAAACCTTCGCCTGCCACCTCGTTAATTCCTTCGATCTCATCGCATTCGTTTCGTCACACCGCACGCGATTTTTTTGCAATAAACACCTCTTCGTATGCCCTCCGCATTTGAACGACGGCAGCTCACGACCTCAACCCAATTCTGAGCAGGATAGCAGCGGGGTGGGACGAAGGTTTGCGGGGGGGGGGCAGGGTGGAGGGAGGCTGGTGCGGGGGCCGAAATCCCACCCGAGAGACCCGGTGCACAGGCGGTGGCGTCTGGGTTGGTGGGGGAGAGTGGGGTAAAAGGAGATGGACGCAAGTGTGCACCCAAGGCACCCAGAGACACCAATCCTTTTTTTCGACCCGTTCCGAACACCTTACCTTGTTCCGTCAAGCTTACCGCTCCATTACCGTTCCAATCGCCCTTCCTGACTCTGCGCACTCCCTCTTCCATCGTCCCTTTCCCCTTCTCTCTCTCTCTCTCTCTCTCCGCCCGTTTATTTTGCAAGCAGATCGCGTGCGAAGCGTCTAGTTAAAATAAGCTGTCTCGTTGGTTAATAGATTACTTAGCGGGTAGGGAGCCTTTCTTTTTCATCCGGTGATGTTATTAATGCTTTCCTGTCCGTTTCCGAATTAATGATGTGTGCATAGAATGATTTACGTGCATGATCACTTTTCATTTTAACGCCTCTTTCATGCTTTTTGATTTCATTCCGTACATGGTGCCTCGCAAAGATACCATTCAATCAGTTTGCACGTTAATCAAAGGGCACACAATCCACGCATAGGGTAATCAGGACATCAATTTTCTAACCTGGTTTCCGAAGGTATTCACCTGCCCTACTATCATGGCCTACCCACAATTTTTGTTCACTTGGGTGCCTGAAATCCTTAGTTATCACATTTAATTACGATTTGCTAAAACAGAGGCACCGCTGATCCCAATAATGCTTTTACAGGCTCGTTCTAAATTTATAGTCGATGAGTTAACATTGACTGATAGTCTCTAGAGACATCGTTTATTCAGATTTCAGCTAAGTATGATTATGATAAGATATTAAAAACTCGTGTGAAAATGCACTCTATTTTGTGCAGAGCTATGAACTAAGAATCATCAATGGAAATACTAAATACCTAATACATATGAGATAAAATTATAGCTTAGGGAATGATAACTTTTGTTCAGAAAGTGAAGAGGTATGCGTGATGCCTTATTAGTAATGAAGTCATTATAGCAATTAGCATAGATTAAAACCGGAAAGTATTTTTATGTTTACTAGATTTTGAGAAAGCGTTCATAAAAGTAAACTGGGTAGAAATAATGAATGTACTACAGAAGATAGGAGTGAATTGGAGGGATAGCTGACTTATTCTGCAACATGCATATAACACTATTGGTTGGAAAAAACTAGAGAAAAAAAACAAGAGGAACAGTTTACCAATCTTTGCAGTATTTTGGATCAATATGGTCAAAGTAGTAGGGGAACATGAAATTAGACAAAAAAACTTACACGAGAGGAGAGAGTCGATGACATAAGCGATGAGTACGGATTTTAAGGAAATATTAGTGAACAATTTGATAACATGTGTGGTGTTTCTGCGGCACGGAAACTTGTTCATTGAAGAAAGATGATAAGATTGGATTTGGAGCGTTTTGGCATCTGAGTATGTGAAGGATTAAAAAGGTCAAATGAGTGGATAAGAAAATCAACAAAGGTGGATGCGTGAGGGGAGAGAATTGTTGGGAGAGGTCCAAGGATGATGGAAAGATAAATGCAGAGTATTTTGCAAGGCAGTGCTATGTTGTAGACTGTAATAGAGCGGGGAAGGCTATATAAGTAAGGAAGAGAGAGGAAAAGGATAGGAAAGTAAGACGGAATGAAAGGAATGTATCCGGAAATGAAGAAGGGTTAATTGTACAACGCCTGTCCCAAAAGTAGTATCACTGAGTTAATTTAAAAAATATATTGCCAGAATTGATACATTCTCTCAAAGGTCTTTAAAGCAGCACCCTTGTGCGTCCAAACCGCTGCCGGCGAGTTGTCCACGCCTTCTGGAAGGCGGCGCCCGGAATGCTGCTAAGCTCCCTCGTCACGGTCTGTTGTAACGCTTCCACCGAGCCATGGTGACTTCCATTCAGCATGGATTTGAGGCTTGGGAAGAGGGAGAAGTCTTTTGAGGAATTGTCTGAAAAATTTGGATCCTCACTCACATAGTCGAGAATCTCTTGGCAGATGACGGAGCGTTATAGAGATTTTGCAAACGAACGATTCGCACTCCGCAGAGGTAGGAAGCCAACTGCCACCGCTCTTTCCTAAGACTCTCCTCCCTCAGAAGGTCAAAGATGGAGAAACTGACGCCCGCCCATCCGTCTATCCGAGAAAAAATAAGTCCTACTACTTTTGGAGCAAACCTTGTATTATAGTGGGCTTTATTGTCTTGTTACATGAGGCGTTGAAATGTAGTGGTGTTCAATATGTGTCCAACCAAAGCCTACCTTAAACGTTTAGACTACCAAACAGGAAGTGCAAAAAATAAGAAAATTTTATATTGATATTAAATGATGCTTCTTAATAATAAATCGTTTGCTTTTTTACTGCAACGCTTTTTGTTGCGATATATATATATATATATATATATATATATATATATATTTTTTTTTTTTAGGTAATCTACCGGTTAAGGTAGGTTTTTGGATGGACACGACTATCAAATAAACATTTTGTGACTCCCCACCTAGCAAACTAATCTATATCAGGTCCCTCTTCATCTCGGTGTACTTCTTTCCTCCCTTCATCCCGTCCAACATCCCTATCCTGTTCCTACCCTTACCTCGCTTGCCCAACATTCTTCCCTCTATTACCCTCTTCAACATTCCACTACCGCTCAATACGCCCTTCATCCATTTTTCCTGCCTCCATAGGATTTCTCTCAACAAACCCCTCTCCTCCCCCACCATTTCTAGTACTTCCTCATTTGTTTTCCTTTCGGTCCATTTCACCTTTTCCATTCTTCTCCACACCCACATTTCAAAAGCCTCCAATCTACGTCTATCCTCCTGCTTCAGCGACCACGTTTCCGCGCCGTACATAGCTACGCTCCATATCAGAGTTTTTACGAGTCTTGTCTTAACATCCCTACTCAACGTCCCCGTCATCAACTCCCTCCTCCTTGAGAAAGCCTCCTTGCCTAGCGCAATTCTTCTCCTTACGTCCCTACCACTTTGACCGTGTTGGTCCAAAACACTTCCGAGATATGTAAACTGTTCTACCTGCTCTATTTTTTCCCCGCCTATTTTAATATTTAGCTTAGCCTTTTTCTTTCTGGAAAATCGCATAACCTTTGTTTTATTAATATTTATTCTCATCCCATATTTATCGCACTGAACCTCCAATTCACTCAACAATGCTTGCAACCCCTTGGTTGACTGAGCAACTAATGCTTGGTCATCAGCAAACCTAACCGATTTTACGAATTCCCCTCCGACTTTCATTCCTACCTCCAGTTCTTCCCATGCCTCTTTAATCATTTCCTCTACATATACGTTGAACAGTACCGGTGACAATGGGCAACCCTGCCTTACACCTCTTCCTAACACTGCCCATCCGGACTCTCCGTTCCCCACTCGCACCTGAGCAGTCTGAGACATGTACAGGTTGCGGATCAGTCTCCTGTCCCTCCAATCCATTCCTATTTTCTGCAATACACGCATTAATTTTTCCCAATTCACTCTATCAAACGCTTTTTCGAAATCTACAAAACAGGCAAAAACGTCCTGATTGTATTCTATATTCCTCTCGACTAGTGATCTCATTACTGCAATGGCATCACGCGTACCTCTTCCTTTCCTGAACCCAAACTGATCATCCCCTAAGTAATCATTTGCCTTACTCTCTATCCTTTTGTTGATGATCCTGAGAATAACTTTAGCTGCGTGGGATATCAAACTTATTGTTCTGTAATCCTCACATGACGAAGCCTTTGCCTTTTTTGGAATAGGAACTAACACCGATCTCACAAAATCTTCCGGCCAGATTCCTTCCTCATAGATACTACGAATCAGTCCATATATGGCCTTCTTCCCACCTTTCCCTAACCATTTCAACATTTCTACAGGAATATTGTCCACCCCCACAGCCTTATTTGCTTTCATCTCCTTTAATGCCCTTTCTATTTCATCGTCGAGTATGCCTGGACCTAAGCTATCTTCTTCTACGTCATGTTCCTTTTCTATGTCTAACCTTGTCGGCCTAAGTTCCTTACCATACAGTGTTTCTATATATTCCTTCCATCTCTCTTGGATTTTTCCTGGTTCAACTATTATCTTACCCCATTTATCTTTAACTGTTAGCACACATCTTGCCTTCTTACTTCCCGATAATAACTTAACCTTGCTGTATAGAGCACCAATTTCACCCTTCTTCTGTAAACTTTCCATATCCTCGCATTGCGTTTTCATATATATATATATATATATATATATATATATATATATATAATTTTCACACATAGAAATGGACATATAAGGAAAGGGGATAGGAAAACACATAAAAGGCCAACACAGGATATATATATATATATAGTATATGTATATATCCTGTGTTGGTATTTTATGTTTTCCTATCCCCTTTCCTTATATGTCTATTTCTATGTGCGAAAATAATATATACTATATATACATTATATATATACTTTATATATATATATATATATATAACTTTTGGACGGCACAATAGAACACAGAATAAAACAGATAACACGTAAAAGGACACTCACACTGTAGATGATTTAAGCTTTCGGCCTACTCCGAGGCCTTCTTCAGGTCAGACTGACCTGAAGAAGGCCTCGCAGTAGGCCGAAAGCTTAAATCATCTACAGTGTGAGTGTCCTTTTACGTGTTATCTGTTTTATTCTGTGTTCTATTGTGCCGTCCAAAAGTTATATTGCTCTCGTGAGTACTTCCGCATCATCTATATATATATATATACATTATATATATAGTATATATATATATATATACAAACTTGAAAATCCCGCCATACGGCGCACAAATATTCATTCAAACAGAAATAGGTATAAGGAAAGGGGATAGGAAAACACATAAAAGGCGAACACAGGACATGTGGGGAAGGCGGTTTTTGAGCAGATCACGAAAGTAAAAATATTTCCTTATCCGGGATTTGAACCACGGGCCTTCCACTTGCCGGGCGGATGCTCTACACCCTAAGCTAATAAGGAAACCTGATTTTACTTGAGATCTGCGATCTTATAAAGCGCCAAAGTGCTCCGATAGATGTTGCCCGAGAGATGGCGTTATGGAGCTGTTTCACCCACCAAAGGAGAAATAGACGGGACACAAGAAAGGGAAAGGATAGTAGAAAAGCATTCATACGATATTATAAAGGATAGGAACGGTGCGTTTCATGGCACGCATAGCCAGAAGAAGAGACGAGCCACATTGGCCAAACACATATTCAAACTTGAAAATCCCGCCATACGGCGCACAAATATTCATTCAAACAGAAATAGGTATAAGGAAAGGGGATAGGAAAACACATAAAAGGCGAACACAGGACATGTGGGGAAGGCGGTTTTTGAGCAGATCACGAATGTAAAAATATTTTCCTCGACCGGGACTTGAACACTGGATCTCTCCACTTGCCGGGCGGATGATCCAACCACTTGAGCTATCGAGGAAATATACTTAACACTGAAATCTGCGATCTTATAAAGCGCCAAAGTGCTCCGATTCATTGCTCAGAAGATGGCGTTAGGGAGCTGTTACACCCACCAAAGGAGAAACAGACAAACAAAAGAGGAGAATGGACAGTAGGTTATCAAGCATGCAACATCATAAAGGATAGGAACGGTGAGTTTCATGGCACGCATATCCAGAAGAAGAGAAGAGCCACATTGGCCAAATACACATTCAAACACGAAATGCCGCTATATGGCGAATAAATATTCATTCACATTGGAATAGAGATAAGGAAAATGGTAAAGGAACACATATAAAGGACGAACACAAGAGAGGTGGGGATGGCGGATGTGAGCAGTTCACGAATGTAAAATATTTTTACATTCGTGATCTGCTCACATCCGCCATCCCCACCTCTCTTGTGTTCGTCCTTTATATGTGTTCCTTTACCATTTTCCTTATCCCTATTCCAATGTGAATGAATATATATATATATATATATATATATATATATATATATATATATATATACATATATATATATTTATACATTTTTGCAGACTAAAACTGGCAACTGAAGTGCATTAGAAAGTTTTCATGGGTCGTAACATATTCTTCTTTATATTATATATGCAAGATCCCTTTTTTAAAAACAGTTTCCCTTCACATTTGAACAACTCAATACTTCTCCGTAATTAACGTATAATTCAAGAGTGTCTTTCACAGCCTTTAAGAGAAAGTCATTTATATACAAACGAGAATTTTGTTTTTAATTAATGACCTCCTAATTAAACGCCATTTCACAGGTTCGGACGAAGCTTTTTCATTATAGACTTTATGCAAAAAATTCTAACAAAGTTTTGTTTTACAAATAAATATGCAATTTTATGTACACTAATACGTTTCTAAGAAAAAAATTTTTCAACGCTAAATGTAACGTAAATATTGAACTAGCTCTACCTAGTTGAGGTCCATTTGAAACTTGGAAAGGCCCACGCGCACTTTTCATTCGTAACACGTAATTCTACTCAATACGGCCGACCATCAAACACCTGGCTTTCCAATATATTGACTACTTCCCGGAAAACGCTTAAGGAAGTTTTGCAAAAAGTGAAACAACAATGAAATAAGTTATGTATTATGGCATCATATACGTTGTTTTCAACATAAAAAATGAGTTATAAATATCATTGAAGAAAAAAAAGAAAACTGAATATCGCTATAAAATATCTTCTAATATAATATCAGACATTGCAGCCAAAGAGAATGTGAGATTAATTTTGAAAATACTGAGTTTTAATTTAATTTTTGTTCCAAAGAAGAAAATATTTGAGTATTTGTATGTATGTGTATAAAAATATGCAATATATTATATACATACATACACATTATATATATATATATATATATATATATATATATATATATATATATATACATATATGTGTGTATATATATATATATATATATATATGGGTTTGCCATCATACGAGTACATAAATATGTCCAAGGCCAAAAAATACAATTTTCGAACAGAATAAAAGCCGTTAACTTTTACATTTATCAAGATATTGCATCATCATCAGATCAAAAACTACTATCACTGAAATACACGTACAATGTGTATACTGGAGAGAAAATTGCGATTTTGCTTGTATAAAGTGATGATTAAACACCATGTCATGATTAAACAACAAGTTTGAATCCTATAATTTTTTTGTGACCCCGATTTTAGTGTGGCGGTATTGATTCAGTTTTCTAGCAGAGGGATTAGTATTTAAGATTAAAATACGTTCTACTTTGGTGTTAGAGCACATATCTGGATTTTGAATATTAGGAGTTTGGCAAATTTCCCTCAGGCTTGTTCTTCTTTATGGAAGTTGGCAGAGTTTCAGCGCACGGCGCCGGGGGAAGGTTTGCCCACCAGAAGCCGCATTGGAGGTGGAGTAATTTAAGAAGCATTGGGGTATGGCTGTTGAATATGTTTTTACTTCGGGAAAAAGTTATATTTGATCATAAATTCATTATTTCAGCCATGCTATAGTGATATATTTGGCCGATTTAAGGTCTCAATGTTTTCAAAGCATGTAATATGTTATGACGCATGGAGGATGAATGCTGAATTGGTGATATATAAGTTGGTTCTGGCTTAGAACGATCACATTTTTTCCATAAATTTCTCAAAGTCAAAATTAGAGCGCCTTATTTTTTAAAGGAAATTTTATGGGTTGCATATTACGCTGTGTCAGAATTAAATTCAGGGACATATTGGTCTTGGATTAGATTAGTCATTTCGTGCACAATGAAAATCATTGGTGACCAATAAAAAAGTTGGAAAATAATTTTACCAATTTTTTCCGAGCATAGAGGTACACGGTAAGCCTATTCACTTTTAAAATACAAGCAAGCCTTTGATTACGATCGTGGAAACGGGTCTTTGACACTGAACATAATTAGAATGACGAGAAAATGGTTACATCTGTGATTTACTTTGGGTGTTTGTCTTAAATATTCGTGTAGGTACTGACTTAAATGGTTTTTTTATAAATTAGTTGAAAAAATTCAAGCAACTTTTGCAAACTGAAATTCTCTTCGGATGCCGTCATAGGAGAACCTTTGCCTTAATTCTGAGTAATTTCAGAAGGCAAGCGACACAACCACGTGATACGTATTATTCGAAAAAAAAGTTTTACTAACCTTTTGTATGCATCATAAAATTTATGAACCAGAATAATATCTTCCCTTTCCGAGACTTTGGAGTTGAAAGTCATATCTTGAATAATAAGCTCTGACACAGGGATGTGATTCACTCAGAAATGAGCTTCCTTGCGGAATTTCTCGTGTCTAATTGGTCCTACGAGCATATCGACATGATACCCGAAGTAATGATTGGTAGACTTTAAAGCTTGGCACATTGATCTGCGGACACTCACATTAGTTATTGGCACAAAAAAAGTGAGATGGATTCTAAGTTTTGTAAAGTTGTCTAGGGTTTTACATAAAAAAGGTGGCATACACTATTGAAAAAACATGAGGACTAATCAACGGATTTTGAGAATCTTTTGCCCACAAGTGCAGAGAATAAACAAAAATGAAGTGATATCAGTCTTGATGAAATGCATACATTATAGATAATACACAGAGATTATTTTTGTTGATTATTAATTATAGACAATACACACACACCCTTTATTTGACCCCGATTCAAGTCAGTTGAGGAGAGATGATGTAATTTTTGATTAGATATTACCTTCAACCGCCGTATTAAGTTCAGCAATCACTCTTCTACCATCTTGGCGAAAGGTCAAAAGATCGACATTTTATATTCAAATGAGTTTCACGATGTTTTTGTCTGTGCTTCTGCGACTTGTTCTATCCTCAAATTATCTTGTTCCGGTTATTTGTATCGCTGCTTCCGCCAATTGTGCAAACTGGGCGATTCGTCGTCATTACTACTCTGTATATATGAAAATTATAAACAATAATGCAAATATTGAATTCTTATTTTTAAAGCCATAAAGAAAAAATAACTATATCCGCTATGACCTCTGCCATGATTAACTGGTTAAGCCATGAGGAAATAGAGATAAAATAAAAGGCAAATTTTAATATAACGCTAGTGCGTAGTCAGTGAGAGATTTCCGGCCGTAAATAATAAAGGGCGTTTGAAAAGCAATAATAACCTTTGCTTCGTGAAACATAGTGAGCTTACGTGCCCTTTGAGAAACAAAGAAGAACTTTGGAAAGGGACACCCAGATGTCATGTCACATCCTCCTTCTTTCAAAGCAAACCCTTTCATCGCAATTGTTAATACAGCAGAATTCTGGCAGATCAAAAATCGTAATTCCATCGGCCAGGAAAAAGCATACCGTAGATTATAGCTTTTTTTGCGAATGAAGTAGAGGTTAAGTCGACAAAAAGAAACAATGTCTTTTATCTCCCTCTATCTCTTTTACGGCGTCCTCTTCGTCTTCCCCTACATTCCTCTCTTGTTTCTCCTTTTATTCCGACGTGGAAAATGATATTCGAGGAAGCGGGGAGCCTTTGGATAGCCACGGAAAGCCCCGAGGAAAGGATTTGTGGCACGGAATAACGCTTTGTCCTTAATCCTATGCGATTTTGTGACCCTTCTCTGTGCTCCCTCCTTTCTTCTGCCACCCACACACACTTCCCTAACCGAAAAGAACTCTTCGTCCCATAGCTTCTCTCTCCGCATTCCTTTATTCCTACTCATGTTCATCTGATTCTGTTCACCCATTCCACTTACATAATCACCATCGCATTGATATTGAGGTGAAGAATGCGTGAACTACTAAAATGACGGAAACCAAAAAAAAATTAAAATTAAATAAAAAGGTGGTGCGAGACAACGTCTAGCTGGGTGGAGTGAGTGAGAGGGAGAGAGGGAAAAGGGAAAATATGTCTGAGGAGGAATCATATGCTGGTTTTCAAAGAAACGTGGAAAAAATGATGATTCTGACGCTTTAACCAATACAAAAAAGGAAAAAGGAGACGAATCTACCCACGACTCGGGTATACATATATCTACTAATCTCTTTTCACGGAATTCCCTAAAAAGAAACAAAGCATGAGCCGAATTACTTAATAAAATTTTGTTGGGGAATGCTGATGAACTTATAATCAAATATACTAGAGTAATTTGGATCATAGATTCATGGATGGACAACGCATTAATGGGCGTAATTATAGAAAAATGCAAAATATATATCTACAAGATTACAACGGAAAATTATCTGGATGATGGGCATAAGCTGAGCACCAACTTTTTACAGTAATAAAAAGACGAGTATTTCAGCCGTGTACGAAAGACACTCAACGAAATCTCTCCATCGAGAAAAGACCACATAAGACCATCGCGAAGCCCCAAAATTCTTGAAAGAAGACGGATTAAGCGAAAAAAAAATAATTTTCAATCAAAATTCATTGCCACAAATCCAATTTCGAGTGATGTTAGAGCACCAATTATTTTTGAAGCTCCGTTTGGCTGATGGCAATCTCTGATGAATATGTATTGACACTCGCGAAAGAGCGTCGTTCCGTGGTTCTCATTCACTTTTCACTCCCCCCCCCCACTCCCCAAAATAAAAGACTACGCACTAAAACGGGAACGTAGAGAGCACATCGAGAGGAAAAGACGTTCACTTGTACAACTAGGTGATTAAACCGTAAAATTACCCTGATACTAAAACACCGAAAAGAAAAATAACATCGATAAACAAGGGGAAAAATTCAAGACCAGTCGAGATGCATGAGTGACCTATTTTGCCCAGATGAAGATGTTCTCATGGAAACCGAGTTTTAGAGAAAGGGAGGAAACTCTGAAAAAGAATTTGAAACTCGGAAATGATGAAGGAAATAATGGATCCCGACACTTGATTTTGAATAATTCGATGTGTAAGGCATTGAATTCAGAATTACTCGGATGCACAAGGCATTGTTGATATCGCCCCGGGAGACGCGGGCTCGGTGAATGGTAGTGGACTGGTCTGAGCGCGGGTGCGTGAAGGGGAGCAGAGGGGAGGGAGGTGAGGGTGGGAGCAGGAAGGATGGGCTCGAAGGGAGCCGGCGGCGGAAGAACCTGGAAAATGCCGGAAGGATAGAAAGGAGCCCCCATCCCCACATATTTTGTCTGTGTGTGACTGTTTGCGTGAATAGCAGGAGGCTTTTGGACGATGGATGGAAGAGTGGAGCCGGATGAAGAAGGCCAAAAAAAACCGGACCAGAGGGTGATCACCGAGTCAAAGGGTTAACTAAGCCCTCCGCCCTCCTAGTCTCTCTCCTCCCCTCGATGAGCAAAGGGCAGGATATTGTTGGCGGATCGTAGGATGACGAGCAAGAGGGTGGCAGGGGAGAAGGGGAGAGGGGCGGGAAAGGGAGTGGAGGGAAGGGGGTGGAGGAGGATGGCGGGGAAGGGAGTTTAGCTATGGAACGGATAGCGCGGTCGGTGGAAAACGTCGAAGGACTTTTTATGGATTCAAATTTATCCGTTGCATTCTGCGGTGCTTGGATTCAGTTCAGTTATAGCGGAAAGAACTTTTTTCGAGGCCATAAAGACAAGGTCAAACAAAATGCACCGCTGTAAATTATGGCCAATATAAATGCACCCACATCGTAAATGCAAATTAATTTTTTTTAAGAGGTAGCTTTATGTAGGCCACCACTGCTACAACGTGCATGGATTTTGAAAATACCAAATCTGAAGAGCACCGCGAAAATAATAGCAGCAGCTATTCCCCAAAAAAAGAATAAACAAAGCGAAGAGTCTTGATCGCCTACACCATAGGTGTAGGATGTAAGTGGCCGTAAAAGGAGGAGAGTGTGGACATATGATGTGCTTACTATAATTTTGGAGTGTAAAAAAATGATGGCTGCGCATTAATTCCGCATTATGGACTAAACTTACGAAGAAAACTAAAACAATATCGTTCGTCGGGAACGATGACGGGTATTTCTCCACCGGAAATGCCCCTAAATTCGAACTTCCATCCAGATTATGGATATATCAAACACTCTTAAGATAGTATCACGATGCGTCCTAGTGCCACGGGACTCTATTGACCGATAGAAGGATTGCGAAATACGAGCACTACTTAACTTGGAGGAAAATCATTATTTGTACTAGAAACGTAGTTGACACACCGTGTATCCATGATTTTACATCGTGGAAACAGCAATGCGTTACCTCAATCAGACCTAAATAATCATTTCGAACAATAGGAGGGAATGTTGGAAAAATATTTTCCCAAAAAATTAAAAACCATACTGATCCACGAAGGGTTTTACGAGAAAGGATCGCCTCGGTATTCATTCCTTTCTGGTGATCTTGGAAAGGCCGGATGATGAATTCCTGCTTGACGGGGGTTGGAATCGGAAAGGGGACAAAACCGCCGGAGGGGACGGCCAGGAGAACCCTGAGGGCGGACCCTCTCCACCAACCACCCCCGGTCGCCCGACCACGGTTGAGAATCAGTCCCCGGGAATCAAATAGAAATTCCGCCGCCTCCGCCCTCATCCCTCCCTGCACCGCCCCACAGTTCCTTCTACCCCCTCATCCCCTTCTTCCCATATCTCACCGATCACAGGGGAAGGGGTAAAAAATATACACGGTTCCCACAAAGAATGAGGTCGGAAAGAGATAGAAATCGAGCGAAACACTCGAGGAAATGCACCTCCGGAAATTCTCGTCACGTTCCATCGATAACAGCTTTTTAGGTAAATTCCGTACTCCAATTCTCCTTTCCCCTCTCAAGCCCCGCACCCTATTTCCTGCGAACTGTCTTCCTTCTCTCCCCACCTCTTCTCCTTCTCACACACACACTATCTCTTTTCTCCTTTCCGAACGCCACAAACTGTCAATTCAGCCCAACTCTCTCCCTCATTTCTCTACAAAGACTTGATTCACTTGTCACCCACACATACTTCAGAGTTCTCACAGAGAATAGGAACATGTTACAATTTGTTCTCTCCTATTTTTTCCATATTAATTCAGAGAATTCATCCGGTGATACAAATATTTTGGAACTCGCAATCCATTTGAACCAGCTTCACCCTTCAAGCCTCGCCTCGTATTCTCTCGCCAACCCAACCGGGCTTCCCGCAGCCGATCAATCGTTTAGTTGCCTCTAACCGGCCCATTATTTTTTTCTTAATTTACAATTAACGATCTGATATTTTCCTCAATTTTCAAATCGAGTACGTCTCATGCGAAAGACGAGGAAGAAGTGAGCAAGTGTTTTTACATGATCCATATGATCTATCTCTGAATTTTAAGTGACTTATAATGCAACCATTTCAGAGAGTAAAAATCATTCGCCTTGACCGGGATTCGAACCCGGATCCCTCGATATCCGGCCGAGTGCTTTAACCAATTAAGCTACCGAGACGTCCTCTTACACTCTGAAATTTTGGGGGCTTTAAAGGATATAAAGGAACCATATGGTTGCATGCACACAGCGGGTGACTCCGTTAAAGTTACTGTTACAGTTTCTCTAAAATTTGTCTAAGGTATGAACAGCCTAAGTGTTCGAAATTGGCTTTATTAACATCGTGGACTGTGGCGCGTCGCGCACGACTACGAATGCCTGTGACATTGTATGTACGGTATTTCGTCATAACATCTTGTTCCTTTAAAGCCCCCAAAATTTCAGAGTGTAAGAGGACGTCTCGGTAGCTTAATTGGTTAAAGCACTCGGCCGGATATCGAGGGATCCGGGTTCGAATCCCGGTCAAGGCGAATGATTTTTACTCTCTGAAATGGTTGCATTATAATGCACACAGCGGGTGACTCCGTTAAAGTTACTGTTACAGTTTCTCTAAAATTTGTTTAAGTGACTTGTTTTGAATGTAATATATTAGTTAAAGAAAAAACGGAATATTCATTAGGATTATCTTAATTTAGACATTCACCGCAAAAATTCGATTAAGAATATTCCAAAAGTACATCCTGTATTTTACAATGTTGTTTGATGGATACGGAATGTATATTGGCAAATATTTACTGGTTTCAAATATACTTTTGTAACACTTAATTGACGCTGATAAACGAATTATTAACAAAAATATGAGAGTAGAAAAATACATTCGCGAAAAATATGAAAATGGAACAGTAATATTTATTTTATTTCAAATGACAAGGGAAGTTCCTCAGCCATAGGATGCCCGGGACCGTGAGGACAGAGAGGGAGAGAGATACCGTGCATGGGAGAGCGTGTGTGAGCACATATGCGACGAAAATTAACGCACACGAATTCCACCACTCCCTGTTCAGTAAGTTGTTACGCACACACACACACACACCACACACGCTCGCGCACACATTTTCGCTCGGGAGAAAGGAAGCGAGGGAAGGAAGAGGCGGGGGAGGAGGGGGATCCGGGAGGGAGGGAGAGAGAATGAGGGCGGGGAGCGGGTGATGGAAAAAAATGGCGGCGAGGCGACGCCTCGGATGCTTGGGGGGGACCTTCACGAACACGTCATCGGCTCGCGATAAATACGCGGGCATTGTTGTACGGGGGGCGCGGGCTTGGGAAGGGGTAATGGAGGGGATGAAGGGGAAGTGGGGCGGGGTGGGTGGCTGGAGCTGCGATAGAAGGAGTATCCGGGGGCGGTGGGTGGGGCGGGCGCGCGCGGGAACGGGAGAAAGGAGGGCGGGGAGTGGAGTGAAGGGGCGCGGGCATCATCGGCGGCGGTGCGTGCATGTGGCTCACGTCGAACCATAACGCCCCGTTACTCGGCATTTCCCTCGCTCGGCGTCCAGGAGTGCTCTCTCTCTCTCGAGTGTGGGCGTGCGCTTGTGGGAACGCCGGCGTCCAGCGTGCTCTCTTCACGCGCGAGAGGGGGATGCGGTTGGGCGGGAGGATTAAGCCGGGCGATGCATAGGTCTTCGTGCGAAACCCATGTCCCAGCCCATACCCATGCGATAGCATGTCAATGGGAGTTTATTTGGTTTCTCCTCCCGTATAATCGGTTCTCAGTATTGCCAAGTACTAGACAGCGGAATTAACAGTTTTCCAACTTTCCTATAAATCATATTCAATAAGTCCTTTTCGGAAAGCAAGATTCTTCGAGTCTGGAATATAACCCACTACTCCTAACTATTCATGGAGCATGGACTCAACTCACGGATCGGAAAACTGATCCCTCCCAGAAATGTGAGGGGAGAAAATTCGAGCTTTTGAAATAAGATCCCGGAGCAGCATTAATGCAAAAAGCATGCCAAAAATAACCTGGGCACGTAAAGTAAGCCATGGAGAGGTGACGAAGAGAGCTTGGAAAGGATATCAGCTGACAGAAGCAATAGAAAATAGAATAGACAGGCATGATGAGGAATTCAGGTCGGCTTGTAAATCTGACTGAGAGCTGGATAGAAGCAATCAGGAAAAGAGCAAGATCTAGAATGGTACTCAAAGAAGTGACAGACATGGTACTTTTCCACACACTATATTTTAATAAATGCGATGGGTTTCACTTTAATAACGCATCCTTTGACTACATCCTGAAATATGCGTCTCGGTATGCTGGAGGCAGGGAAGGGCGAAGGAGGTGTATTTTCAGGGGAGTCAGATGGGGGTAATGCAGGGCACAATAACTAGGGAAGGTGGTGAGCGGGGTGATTGTTGATTGGATGAAGGATGCACGGTGCCCCAGAAGAAGGCGACCGTTGAAAGGGTGCATGTGGTAGGGTCAACTCTCGGCTCTTTAAAAGTTATGAAGTGGAGAGAAGGGTGATTGACTGGGAAACCAGCGTACCTTAGGGCGATGTTTAGGACCTAACCCCTTCCTCGATCAAAGTCCCCAGGCTGTCAAGAGCCCGACAGTGGGGACAAGAGAACCGGGGAAGAAGAAAGGCTGCTGATAGAGTGAATTATTTCAGGGAAAGTAAGTTGATGGAAAATAATGGAGAGGAAGTTGGGAACAATCGAGTGTAAAAGGGGAAATATTTGGCGTATTTGGAAAATTTCAAGCTGCAATAAATGGTACATTTCTAAACCTTTGGCCAATAGAATTCTTGTTTGGAATTTTTTGCCGTAAAGATTTTCTAATAACTGTTCACGATCAGGTATGTAGGATCACCATTTTTAAAATATTCCACATATTTATGGCGGCAGGACACTTCTGTTTTTGCATGTATAGTACGCAAAACTGTCCCCACTCTTTAGTTTTTACAGATCAGATTTCATCTCTAAAGCCACTTCATGATTCCCGTTTAATGAGAGAACTTCACGAGTAACGGGGAGTAAAGGTTGATAAGTTTGGTGTAGACGGTTGATAAGATTTCTACGACTTCTGCATGAATGGGTTTCGATAAAAGTAAGCATCATTTTAATGAGGCATGAGGGAGTGTCTTTATATGAGGAAAAAAGGGAATGAGGAATCTTTTTTATAGCCAGAGGCTTTAAGTTTATCGTTAAAATTTGGGAGTTGTAACAAATATCCCGGGCGATGGGAATAATAGTTTTGAGTTTTTCATTAAAGTTAATGAATGAGAGAGGTAGATAAACGAAGGGCTTTATCAATGGATGTGAAACAGCGTGTTTGTGTGAATGGATGTGGGTGAATGGTGTGGTCTGTAGCGGCAGAGATGAAGGTTGAAATGGCGTTGGCAAACATCTGTTTCATGGGGGCCGATGACTGACAAAGTGCCACCTCGCAATCCACACCACAGTTCTTGATGACTCTTTTAAGAGAGTGATGAAACGATTGGTGAACTTTTAACCCTTTTGCGAGGAGGTTGAAGTGACTCTCCGTTAGGTGATGCCCTTAGAAATTGAACACACGATTGGCGGGAGGAGCGGAATAAAACATTGAGGAGGTGGCATGGGAATTGGGTATGGTAACAGTTGTGAATTTGGTATTTTTTTGCAAAGTGTCACATGTTTTTTAAAAGAGTTTATGCTGACTTAATTTTTTGCTTTGCCAAAGAGGATAACTCATTCTGCGAAGGCTAATTTCGTCAAAGGTTCGGCCCGTAACAGCAGCATATAGTGTCAGAAGGAGACTCTAACACTTTGCCAAAATTTTAGTGCTGAAAGTCACCAAACTGCTCGCCTGGCTGCTGTGGATTAAAAACTAATGTGAACTCGGAGATAGGTGAGGAAAATTACCAACTTCAAACACTTGCTGTTGAAAGAGTTGCTCAACGATGCCGTGGTAACTTGAATGGAAGCTTCAGAAGTAACTTAGCCTATACTGATTGCCATCATTGGAATCGAATTTATGAGCGGCATAACCCATGGATACTGAAATTACATGAAATTATAGACTTTGTAATTTCACACACTTTGTAAAGTCAATGATTTCATTCCATTTCAATATGTTATGCAAATTCCATTAAGTTACGCCGGAGGCCACAAATAACTCATGGAGCTTCTACGGTGATATTGAACAGAGAGACTCTAAAAAGGAGATGACACATGCTACTCACTCTACTGATTGAGGAGATAAATGAAAGTTACTATTAATAAAACCGGAAATACTGTAAACACAGACCCAGAAATGACCGAGCGATAACTATAAATTCCTTACAATAAGTAATTCTAAACATTTGATTGTAAGCAAAGTAATGTACTCCTATTTTCCCATGTATTCGACATCTACTTCAAAGGGGACAAAATTTCCAAAATCGGGGGAACCAAGACATCAAGTGCATGCTGCTCTGCGACTTCAAAGAAGCCTTTGATAAAGTGTCACGCAAGATAGACAAACTGGGACACTGCGATGTTAACAAAAAAGGAGTGAAATGAGTTCGAAATTTTCCCTCTGAAATATTAACAAAGAGTAAAATTTAAGGAAATAATTAGTTTTGATTTTGTAAAATTAGACTCTGTCGTCCCGCAGGGAAGAGAAATGGATTCTTTACTTGTTCTCATTTAAACTGTTGGCATTTTACCCAATATACATATCAACATTAGATATACCGATCAATAGATGAAAAAAACAATGTATATATCCATTGTTGTTTATTCTCGTACAACTAGTTTCAACGCTTAAGCGTCATCATCAGGTATGTAAGTACGCCTAAGCGTTGAAACTAGTTGTACGATAATAAAGAACAGTGGATGTATACACTGTGTTTTTCATTTATTGAGCGTGAACTTCCACAAAGTTGGGCCTGAAACAATAGAAAGATATACCGATGATACGGTAATCAACCGAGGTATTAGAATTAAAACAGAATTCGAGCGTCTTTCTAGCGATATGAACATAAGTATAGCTTGGTATTTGGATTAGGAGTGTATAGTTTAGTTGAACATAACAGTGTGAGCTGTAATGCATTTCAGGGAAAAGAAATCGACTTAACCTTACTCAATTACGTCATTAATAAATTCAGAGAGGTAGAGATAAGCATGGCGGACCAAGTAATACGCACTTAGAAGTACTCATGGTACAATTATAGTGAGGACATCAAGACAATCTGCTTAGAAGTGACAAGGACATCAGATCTAATATGGGAATAGCTCGTTAGAAACATCTGCAAAGCTTAATAGTGAAAGAAGACTCATCATCCATGTAAAGGGAAGACATTGGAATGAAAACGTAGAGGAGGTGTGTTGTTTCACGTTCCGGGGATGTTACCTTAAACAAGCGTCGAGAATTGGAGATATTGCTCAAGAATTTCTAAATTAAACATGATAAAGAGAAAAGCAGCTGTGAAAACCGCCATATATTGACACAAATTATTATTGAAAATCATTTTCATGAAGTAGGAAAATTATTACACGAAAAGGTTAAACTATTATGAAATTAACGTTGACATAGATACTCAGTCTTTTTCATTGTCAGCGTTTCTAAATAATTCTAGCCCTCCAATCCTTTAACAGAAGAAGTCCTGGAGATCATGACAAGGAGTAGAGTGAAATAATGACTGCCGAATAGACCGGCATAATAGATTCCCTTTCCATTGCACAATTTATAAGCAAACCTTCAGAAAATGTCACAGATGAATTTGAATAATCAAGAAATAAAATAATGCTGAATTCTAATGATCACCGATTTTTAAGTAGTTGGTGAAATCTTTACCACAAGTCCTCCGCACGGTCTTCGGAGTCCAATTTAGGTAAACGAGATCGTAGATGTAGATAAATTACACTGCGTAACACTACCGCCTGCGATCGAAAAAAATTTTAATAGTTGTTAATGTAAAAAAATGTCAAAATATTTCCATCGTTGTAATTTTAACTAAAAACATTGTTATCGCTTTATAATCTAACACCTAATAATAACGTGAGTCCATTTACAGAGAGTGGAGGCTATTAGAAGTTTCAAGCCGGAGCAAAGAGAATATTTCGTTTTTCTTTCCTACAGTGCGTGAAAAATCAGATAATATTTTTGGTAAACCTCCACACGTTTCTCTCATTGAAAAGGAATGCGTAAAATCGACTCTGCATCAGACGACAATAGAATACAGAATAATGTGAGAAAGGACAAAAAACTTATCAAAATTCATATTTACTTGGCGAACGTGTTCATATAAATATTCAAACGCTTGGGAAAAATGAAAATAATAAAATGAGAAATAATTAATTGCGGATTTTTTTAGTGGCGGGGGGAGGAAAGCAACGACTGAAACCAAATTGAGTACAACAACTGAAAAATCGTGGTCATGGGTCGATGAGATTCTATGTTGGACGATGTACGAACATGACCGACGATTTAAGGCTTAAAAGAGAATTCGTGTGGTGGGGAAACGGGTGGAGGAAGAAATGAGATTCAGTGGGGTGAGGACGGCAGTTGGGAATCAAGGGGGATGTAACGGAAGTGGTGCAGGAGGAGTGAGGGTGGTGATGGCTATCGTGGTTCGTTGTTGCGGACATCGGCTCTGCGAGTCCACACCGCGAGAGCAATCGTCAAGCGAGGCGGGCGTCAACCTCTCCGTATTTTCTATCTCCCTTCGAACGTTTGACGAACAACGCACTAACGTCAATACAGTGCGAGGCTATTCAATCTTTCCCAAGCTCACACGCTCGGGAGCACCGGAAAACACGATCCAGCTGTCATCCTAACCTGTTAATAAATCACCATTGCTCTCTAATACATTCCATACGTAATGACACGGTTATGCTACTTCGAAATTTTCAAAGCTTGGAAAGGTGAGAAATATCATCCTTGATTATTCCCACGTTGGAATTTATATTTAAATGCAAAGTTGCAGAATGAAAAAGGCCTGCGATGAACGCAAGGGTATATTCAAGGAGTAACGAGCGAGATTGATGGATTCCGAATGAAGTTTTGGGCGGGTGAGGACCTACTGCATTATTAGCCATTGATATTTTTTAGGCGGTTATGTAATGCATATTATTTGACGCATGCCGGAATTCAAAGCGATTTTAATGAGTTGTGACTTTTTACTAAACAAAGGCACTGATGAGAACAGTTTAAGGGTAGGTTGAACTCGAAACGCGAAGTGGTACTGCTTTTGAACGGACGAAATAGTTGAGTATTAGTTCTCATGGGTACCCTTTAATACTAGCGTGATTTTGTATCTACTCAATCAAACTATGCCGGTTAAATAACAGGTGATCATACATTTTTGAACCGCGGAAAAAAATGTAAGAAAATGTATTTTGTGCTTAAGTGCTAGCTTCATATGTATTAAATCCGTGGTACAAGTTTTATTTGTGGCACAAGTATTATTATTTATTCACTCTAGTATTGCGTTAGCGGCAGCTGTTGCAAGTTGAAACACGTTCAGTTGTCTGTGACTGATCCTGACGATAAAAAGCGGTTTCCACGAAGGTGCCTCTTCACATTTGAGAGCTGAGGCTGAGGGTTGAGTCGCATGAGGCTAGATTTTGGCTATTGTGAGGATAATAAACACACTTGACATTCATTTGTCGAGATATTCATAAAAAACTTCGCAATCTGCATCAGTGCATTATCCAGGAGGAGTATCCAGTAGGTTGCCTTGAAATGTAGCCTATTGTGACTGATATGGTCTTGGCAGCATTGTCAGTACATCCATGAAATATGCTCCATCAACAGTTGTGTTTTCTGGTACCAAATGCTGATACACCATGACGCGAATATCGAAAAATATGTCCAAACCTTTTCCAGCAGAAAAGCACAACTATTCCATTTTGGATTTTTTGAGGTTGGTAATGGTGGAAATTTACAGAAAGAGCTTTTTTCTCTGCTCCCAGTATCGAAATGATGCAGCCAAGTTTCATCTGCAGTGTAACTATCAAAAGAAACTCCTCATTATCCCATAACATCAACCTCAACTGCGAACAAGCCTGCATGCGAACATCCCGTTGTTCGGGTATGAGTAGTCCCTGAACCATCATGCACACACACCGGTCATTAGCAATTAATGAGTTACCAACGTGTGAGTGGTATCCAATGAATTTTCAATATTTATGAGAGTGATTCTAACAATGTTTGAAGATCAGCTCTCAAAATGGCAGCAGCGATGTTAATATTTACTTTCGTCAAGGCAGTGACTGGAGTTCCTGGTCCACCTTCTAAAACTGATTGTCTCCCTTCTTTACACATTTTAAACATGTTCTTAATGAAATGAGAGGCTGAAGCGCAACGATTCTAAGAAGAAGACTCAAAAATCACACGATGATTTGCCCGACAAAAGAGTTGAAAAATGTACATCCAGTATAAAATAATTATTAACTTTGTGATTAATTATGGCTGCAGTTATTCGAAAATACACAAATTTGATAAAAATTAATTACATGAACTTACATTTCATTTGAGCGAGTTGTTTAAGGATAAGGGGTAGGGACTGCGCAAAAATCCCATTTTCACTTCATTTCTTTTAAAGAAGAATCCTGAGACTAATGAAATGCAACGGCAGAAGGCAAAAAGTAACCGTTAATGCCTTAAATAATAAAGGAGTTAGCGGTCTGGTTGTAACCAAGTATGCAAATATTAACCAGCCCTCAATGTTAATTAATTAGCATTAATTAAGGAAAACTGAGGACAAGGTTGCGGTTTTGCCCTTTTTCGGCTCCCAGTTAGTTTTTTTTGTGCGGGGCGCGTTGTACCGGTTAACGCGAATGTCGAGGGAGGAAGCGGAGAGAAAGACGAGTGAGGGCGAGGGAGGGGCCGGGGGTGGTGTTGGTGGTGATGCTGGTGAGGGGGGGCGTGCGGGGATGGGAGGAGAAAGTGAGCGGGTGGGATAGTGGAGAGGGGGAGGAAGGACCATTTACGAGATACGTGTGCTTAAAAAAAAAGAACGGGTCTGCGGCTCACGCAGTCCAACCGACCTGCGGTGGTGAAAGTGCTCTCACAGGGAAGAAACCAGTCGAGTCTTCCGCCAGAATTGCTCCAAAACTAAAGGGATTTCCCTTCTTGATTAGAATCAGAATCCTGCTAGAGTCACGGCACCTAGGGCATTTGGCAGGGGCAGGGAGGCTAACTCCCTGTTATACCCACAGGTCTTCGCGTAACAATTATGAGCGGTTATCCTTTCCTGCTGCGCTCATCCAACCGTGCACGTTACTCACCCGTACTCACCCTGTTCCTCCCTCTCTCCGTCTCGCTCCTTAATCTCTTGAGAAATAATATCGATTGGAGAGAATTTTTATCTCCCCTTCATTTCAATTATCGTACTGTAAGGGAAGATTTAATGAAGGCAATACATCTCCCTCGAAAGAAACGAAAACTACGACGCATGTTGATCTCAAGGTGATAAAAATATGATGCCCTCGCATATCAAGAGCTGCGAGACGAAAATGTGTCCACCACAGTTTGAGCAGCGTATGAGATATATATATATATGAGAACTCCTACCACTTCTGAATTTAGGGCAGCATACTTGAACAATAAGATTTTCATTTTACACAGAATTCCTGAGAAAGAACTGCAAAAATATCCATTTTTACTCAGGTTTATCTAATACGAAGCACGGTGATCAGGAAAATAGCTGATGCATGCAGGTCGAACTTCAACGAAAGGCGGCAGAAACCTTGTGGTTGACTTCAGGACAAGCAATAGTGGAGGGAAAACATTTCTTGGCTTAGGCTCCTACTTGATTCGTGCTCATCATCCTGAACGTGTACACAGCTGCATAAAACTACGAGGGAGTGCTCTCGACACAATTACGTGCACATTGCTGATGGCGATAATTTTGTCATCGTGTCTTGATGGAAACATTTCATGTCATTCCTCATGCGGTGCTTGGCACGCCTGTTGTCAGCGGCTCTCAATTTCGAGATGAGAGCGCTCACCCCGAAAGAGGAGAGTGACAAAAACAAGTGCGTTGAGCAGAAGAGCGGGGGACCTTCCAGCAAGGGGCTACGGGGAGGGTCAGGGGCTTTGCTGGAAGCGGGGTGCAGGGGCGTGCGGGACGAAATGGAGGCGGAGGAGACGGGGGAGGTAGAGAAGAGGCAAGAACGAGGGTAAAAGGTGGGAATCCTTAAGGAGACGGAGTAGCAACGGATAATGGGTTTTCCCACGGATTATGTCAGACACCACCAGGGGGAATTTCAAAGCTATTAAGCATTCTAATCGCGAGGAAATCTCCTCCAGAACATTTACTTTGGCGTCGCTTTAATCAACGTGCGCGCCGGGGGCGGTTTAAGGCCGGGGTGCATGTTTCAATTATTTCTAATTCTGCGCAAATGCACGCTAAGGTGGAATCGAGGAAATCAATTACAAACCCAGCAGCAGGAATGCCGAAGACGACAAAAACAACACCACACTTGTCTCGGAATCGACTTCCTTCTCTCGAAACGAAAACTCACTCTCTCGAAGAAAGTAGTTTCCCAGCACTCAATTAGTGAAACTTAATTTTTACTTCTCAGGGGACTTCACTACCAAGCTAAGGTATATAAACCGGAAACTTTGCGTTGTCGATTAAAATTCGATTGGCACGTGCAAGAATGCCGGGGTAAACTAATGCCAAAAAAAGTTTGCGGGAATTAAGAAAGAAGTTTATTTAAAGTCTGAATCTGGAAAATGCTCATGCCATTAATGAAAAAGTTATCAATGGCTACTTGTTAAAATAAAAAGCTGTGTTTTGATAAAGGTTATGATCAAGCATACGCATACTATAAAGCTGTAGAATTGTGGTGCTGTCATTTACCAAACCGATCAGATATATTTTTTATCCGAAAATGAAATATTTCATTTTTCTACTTAAAAACTTTGTTCACCGGTCAACTCAGTGACAATGTAACCACTGAATCCCATTCTGTATTTTCATGCTGCATTTTGAGTGGTTATTCTTAAAATACCTGATGTCTCCTACATATTTGACACCAATGACTTCTTCGCACTATATACTTTAAATATTTCTTTCAAGTATACGGCGGCTTCTATAACATATTTGAGAGATCAGCGATTTGATCGATTACGACCCTTGACCTCGTGACTACATGGGTGCTTACAACCCTGTAGAATCCATTGAATAAGCACGCTTCTCACCTTACTTTCATTAAATTGAATATATTATACTCCATGAGAGAGGGTATGAAATCAAAAATCACACTGTTTGATATATTATTGTCTTCTTCAATGATTCCATGTCGGAATATGGAGTTTTCAAAAAAGACGACGAATGTTTCCCAATTAGCAGACCTTTTTCCGAGTGCAATGGATTGCCTCACACTTTTCCGAAATAAAAAAGTGATCTTGATGTTTAAAGCAAAACCGATACGCCATTTGGTCAACACGGTTGCTATGCATTAGTTTGATGGCTTAATTGGGACCCCAAATTTGAATTAGCTCCGCTGCTCCGAACGTCGAGACAGAAAGCAATCAACGAGTTAAACATACAAAGTTGATGGCGTCCCAGCAGATGGGTTGTGTATTTATGCCACACGCGCATACAAACGCAGACTTCACGCACACATACGCATAGACGCACATTGTAAACCGCGATTGCAAGAGGAGGGCAAGGGCAGAACATTATTCAAGATTTTGCATGCCAAAATAATTGACGGAATACATTTCAGGAGAAAATTAAAAGGGTATCCACTCCGGATGAAATTGTTTTCATACAAAAATCACATACGGTCCTTCTTCAATTGAACAATTTAACGTATCTGACTGCTTCACGATGTTCGCCTTACTTCCCTTTGTCCTGCAATGTCGCCATTACCACTGTTGTATTCTCTTTCCATATCATTCTTCCCAATAACGTATGGCTCTTTCCCAGGATGTCATGCGTTCCGAAAGGGGTTTATTGTCACAGAAAACTTGAATTTATTGTATGAGAAACCTTTCTGCCATAATGTGAAAGAAAAAAACATTTAAATATTTTTATTTTTTGTGCCCTCAGCTTGAGGTATACACGACAGAACAGACGAGAGCGAAATATATTATCATGAATTGAGTCCTTTGAATTTCTCTCGCAGAATTCAATCCAATATTGCTTCATCACCTCATTACCACAGTAAATAACTTCATCAAATCTTCATCTAAACTTTTTCATTGAATTTTTAGAAAAGCATGCAGGTTGTTGAAATGTATCACTGTGCGACAATGTCCCTTGAAGCATCGTCTAAAAGTAACTTCCTGAAAACCTCTGACATATGACTCAGCGTTCGGAAAAAAGAAATTTCTAGCAGAGAGATATAATTAAAATACTCCCCTATTATTTAGCAAAAGCATTTGGGTAGACACGACAAGAAGAGCAAACAGCGGGCAAATTTGAAACTCATAGATTCCTAGAATACTCTGCAAGAAAATCAAAACATAATTTTATTTAACTTTATGTAAAACACAGAAACCGACGGGAACGTTGCTTTAAAAGACTACCTCGGCGCTCTGAAATATAAAATGGAATGAAATGCGCGCCTGTAAAAGAAGCAGATGGGCCACTGCCCTTTGCGCGACAACCTCAGAAGATGCTTCATAAGCATGAAAACACCTTCAGGTAAATTTGTGACCGACCCTAAAATCCCAAATCCCATGCCCGTTTCTTGGACGCAACTCATTTTACCAGAGATTGGTCGCGACATTAGTCCATTCGACACTTGTAATTGCGCTCCCCTCCACACCTTCTCCCCCGCGCAACCCCCAACCTCCCCTCACCCCCACCCCCTCCCCCCGCTCGTGGCGTGGGCATACCCTTTCCGAATCCTCGCCTCCCGTCGATTCTCACTCTAATCTCCACCCCATCTCTCTTTTCCAAAATCCCTCTCTGTCTCCTCCCTTCACTCCCGTCCCCCCTCCACCTCCCACCCTCCCTTTCTTCCTCCCTCTTCCCCAAATCTCCTCCCTCGCCTCCTTTCATGGGAATTCATGGTCGATCGAACGTGTGATCTGGATCCGCTGCAACAAGTACGAGAGACTTGGGACAGATTTCGGAGAAGGGTGTAGGGGAGGGAGGGAGGGGGGCGTGGGAGTGGGCGTGGAGGTGGGTGTGGGGGTGGGAGGGGGAGCTCCCCGGCCGGGCGGCGGGGAATACGTGGGACGCGGGGGGAGGGGGCGGATGGAGAAGGGGTTCTTCAAGTGGGGGGGGTCCTCCTTGCGAGGGGCGGGGGAGGGAGGGAGGGTGGGGGCGTCCGAGGGGAGGGGAGGAGGAGAAGCCGAGGCGGACCGGAAGGAAGAAAGGAAGGGGATTTATGTGGGCCCGGTCCCCTTTTCGCACCCTCGGCATAGGTTTCCCATCCCTCTCCCTCCCCCACCCACCACCCTCTTCCCCCACCTCCCCTCGTAGTTCCTTCCGCACGTCGTTTCCTATCTCGCGCCCGATCATATTTTTACACGTGCGAAAAATGGAAATAGGGAATGCAAGGAATATGAATGCGAGCACGCGCGCAGATATAGGTCTCGTACGTAGATGCAAACACTCACGATGCCTTTATTCAAAAGAAGCGTCTCCTCGAATCCCACCGTGGAATCATACGTACCAATGCCCAGACTACCACTCACAGGCGCGCGCTAACACAGACACGCAGCCACCCACACCCAGGCGTAGACTAACGCCCCCCTCTCCCCCTTGGCCCTCCGTGGTCTCCGAGGGAAGCCTTAGCACCCTTCGCCCTTTCAACCCTTCTGCCGACTCCACTCCCCATTTCCAGTCGAAACATACCATCCCAAGTTTCCATCTGACTGATATCCTTTCGGTGGCCGAGTCCTCCTTTACCCTGCACCCTAATTCCTTTCCCTCGCACTCCTCATCCCATCCTCGTGCGCATGACAAAAAGAGATCTTCCTCCCTGTCATCACCACATCCATGTCCCCGCAAATCGTCCTCTTCCCCGACTACACGATTCACAAATATTCTGATGCCTTTGCTTCGCCGATGAGAGTGAGTTGCGTGACAATGGGTGCGCGGGGAATGCCCATGCACCTTCTCGTTAAACATATTTTATGCATACTCATCAGAGTCATCAGAATCTTGTGCGCAACTGTGTTTGCCGACGGAATGACTCGGGAGATCAGCGTACCGAACTCGCCGGTGAAAGGGGGGAGCCGATTCCGATCCTGCTCGATTCATGGCGGTATGGTTTCATTTTCAGCAATGACACCGTTTGGAATGGTACGTGGAGATTGCTTCATGAATATTTAGACTGGAATGAGCCGACCCCGCGGTTAATATCATATATTCCGACAAGGTTTTTGAGCTAAAGGGCACACTCTTCATGATAATCTTAATTTGTTTACTCACGACTATGAAGCCGGTACGTTTTTGTCGTAGCAGTAATTTAATTTTAAGGCTCAGTGTTGGTGAACAAATCAAAACTTAAATTCATACCAGAGATTACGATTTAATAGTTGCTAATTTATCAAGCAATAATAACAATAACTCCGAAAAGTGGTACATATTTCAACCTCTTTTCGGTGTAGTGGCAATTTTTTTGCTGTAAGTTGTTTTAATATTGAGAATTGGTTTTGATAATGGGCCAGAATTTACTCTAATGGATTCAGGTAATCTCAAATTGTTTTTACGCCTGGATTCTCTCCTTTTGGCATGAATAACATATATAATTTTTTTTTTAGGTAATCTACCGGTTAAGGTAGGTTTTTGGATGGACCCAACTATCAAATAAACATTTTGTGACTCCCCACCTAGCAAACTAATCTATATCAGGTCCCTCTTCATCTCGGTGTACTTCTTTCCTCCCTTCATCTCGTCTAACATCCCTATCCTGTTCCTACCCTTACCTCGCTTGCCCAACATTCTTCCCTCTATTACCCTCTTCAACATTCCACTACCGCTCAATACGCCCTTCATCCATTTTTCCTGCCTCCATAGGATTTCTCTCAACAAACCCCTCTCCTCCCCCACCATTTCTAGTACTTCCTCATTTGTTTTCCTTTCGGTCCATTTCACCTTTTCCATTCTTCTCCACACCCACATTTCAAAAGCCTCCAATCTACGTCTATCCTCCTGCTTCAGCGACCACGTTTCCGCGCCGTACATAGCTACGCTCCATATCAGAGTTTTTACGAGTCTTGTCTTAACATCCCTACTCAACGTCCCCGTCATCAACTCCCTCCTCCTTGAGAAAGCCTCCTTGCCTAGCGCAATTCTTCTCCTTACGTCCCTACCACTTTGACCGTGTTGGTCCAAAACACTTCCGAGATATGTAAACTGTTCTACCTGCTCTATTTTTTCCCCGCCTATTTTAATATTTAGCTTAGCCTTTTTCTTTTTGGAAAATCGCATAACCTTTGTTTTATTAATATTTATTCTCATCCCATATTTATCGCACTGAACCTCCAATTCACTCAACAATGCTTGCAACCTCTTGGCTGACTGAGCAACTAATGCTTGGTCATCAGCAAACCTAACCGATTTTACGAATTCCCCTCCGACTTTCATTCCTACCTCCAGTTCTTCCCATGCCTCTTTAATCATTTCCTCTACATATACGTTGAACAGTACCGGTGACAATGGGCAACCCTGCCTTACACCTCTTCCTAACACTGCCCATCCGGACTCTCCGTTCCCCACTCGCACCTGAGCAGTCTGAGACATGTACAGGTTGCGGATCAGTCTCCTGTCCCTCCAATCCATTCCTATTTTCTGCAATACACGCATTAATTTTTCCCAATTCACTCTATCAAACGCTTTTTCGAAATCTACAAAACAGGCAAAAACGTCCTGATTGTATTCTATATTCCTCTCGACTAGTGATCTCATTACTGCAATGGCATCACGCGTACCTCTTCCTTTCCTGAACCCAAACTGATCATCCCCTAAGTAATCATTTGCCTTACTCTCTATCCTTTTGTTGATGATCCTGAGAATAAGTTTAGCTGCGTGGGATATCAAACTTATTGTTCTGTAATCCTCACATGACGAAGCCTTTGCCTTTTTTGGAATAGGAACTAACACCGATCTCACAAAATCTTCCGGCCAGATTCCTTCCTCATAGATACTACGAATCAGTCCATATATGGCCTTCTTCCCACCTTTCCCTAAACATTTCAACATTTCTACAGGAATATTGTCCAGCCCCACAGCCTTATTTGCTTTCATCCCCTTTAATGCCCTTTCTATTTCATCGTCGAGTATGCCTGGACCTAAGCTATCTTCTTCTACGTCATGTTCCTTTTCTATGTCTAACCTTGTCGGCCTAAGTTCTTTACCATACAGTGTTTCTATATATTCCTTCCATCTCTCTTGGATTTTTCCTGGTTCAACTATTATCTTACCCCATTTATCTTTAACTGTTAGCACACATCTTGCCTTCTTACTTCCCGATAATAACTTAACCTTGCTGTATAGAGCACCAATTTCACCCTTCTTCTGTAAACTTTCCATATCCTCGCATTGCGTTTTCCACCATTCTTCTTTTGCTTTATTTGTGGCCCTTCTCAATTTATTGTTTAACTCTTTGTACTTCATTTTGCCTAACTCTGTGTTTACATTTTTCTATCTTCTTCTCTCATCCATCTTTGCAATCATCTCATCCGTTACCCATGGTTTCCTTATCCTTTTCCCGTTAACGGTTCCTATAGTGTCTTTAGCGGCGTCCAATATCCCTTTCTTGATACATTCCCATTTTTTCTTCGATAGCACTCAGTTCTTTACCGTCATCCATCATTTTCTCTACAGCCTCCTGATACTCCTTCCTCGTTAATTCATTTACTGCTTCTAAATTCCATTTTTTAGCCCGCCGCCCTTGCCTTATCTTCTTGAAACGAACATTACATTTCATAACAACTAAATTGTGGTCAGAGTCCGCATCCGCTCCTGGGAAACTGTGCGAATTTATCACACTGTTCCTAAACCTGTGCCTAACCATAATATAATCTAACTGATACCTTTCTGAGTCACCTGGCATTTTCCATGTATACCTACGCCTTTTGTGGTGTCTAAACCATGTGTTAGTGATGACTAACCCCTGTCTCCTGCAGAATTCAATTGCTTTCTCCCCGCGTTCATTCCTCGTGCCTAACCCATAGTCCCCCACCTCACCACCATCTCTTCCTTCGCCTACCGTCGCATTCCAATCCCCCATCACTATCAAATGTTTCCCTGCAGGAACACTCGCGATGATATCCTCTAACTCATCATACATCCTATCGACTTCTTCCTCCTTGTGGTTGCTCGGTGGCATGTATACCTGAATAATGACCAAGTTCGTCGGCTCTGCTTTAATCTCTACGAGTAAAATTCTATCTGTCGCTTGCTCTATGTTGACTACGCTTCTTCCTACCCCTTTATTTAAAATTACGGCAACCCCTCGTTGGCTCTCGTCCCCGCCGCTGTATATTACTCTATAATTGTCACTCCAGTAATCCCCGCTATCCTTCCATCTCACCTCGCAGAGGCCTAAAACATCTATGTTACCTCTTTCCATCTCTCGCTTAATATTTTCTAATTTGCCTCTCCTCAACATTGTCCTGACGTTCCAGGTTCCTATTCTAACTACTTTCGTCTTCTTCTGCATCTTCTGTCCTGCTGCTGTTATTTCTCCCCCGCAAGGATTTCGTGGGATGACGACCGCGGAAGCCTTGCCTCCCCCGCTGCCGGGCACGACACAAGGCCCCTTGGGCCGAGTCCCGCAGTTGCCAGGACTCAATTTCTGTTTTGCGTCCATCATATTTTCTTGGGAATGATAATTGAGGTGGTTTCCCGTTGCCTTCCTCAATAGTGTTTTTAACGTGACACCATCACTTAATGGCCGCCCCACTGGGGTCAGACGCCATTGCAGCCGCCTCACTGAGGAACAGACGCTGCGTGGACTACCTTTCGTCTGGCTCCTAACCTTCGACCTATCTGGCATGGGTGACCCTTCCAGGAGTAATTATTATTACTCCCGCCAGCACAGCTCTAGGGGTCATCGGAACACACAAGCCCTTCCACCACGACAAGGTTGTAGTCCATGGGAGGGAACATATATAATATATGATGGCAAATAAGTAAAATGTTTAAGAAAAATCACAACAAATCTGAGCGTGAAAAGCCTTGAGTGTTACCGGAAAAACGTTCAAAAGTGAGAATTTTTCTAATCAAAACTTGTGTTAAAATATTTCAAATCATTCTATTTTCGGCCAGTGCATTGCTGTTAAAGTTGACATCAAGGTTGAAACAGAGAAGAAAAGTTCTCAGATAAACCAAACGTGCCATAGAAATTAGTACCATATAATACGGTAAATTCGCTAATAAAAGTGTCTACTCAACTCATAAAAACGTATGGTCATTTTTTTTATTCATCTGGCCGCCGGTTTGGAATCTCTATGATGACGATTTTATGTGTTTTATTTTTAGAATGAGCATTTGTATGTTTTTCAATTAGCCCAAATTAATTATGTAGTCCTATTGTAACTTGTCCCTCGGCAAATGTCGTGGTCTACTGCAAACATTGAATTCAACACGAGTGCATTGCTTAATAAAACCACCCACAGAGTGAATAGTCGCTGGAAAATAATTGTAAAATTCATATTGACTCATGCTATGCTTTCAATAAAAACTGGTGCACCTTCAGTTTTGGCATTTGTTAAATTGATGATTTCACATCAAATAGTCCGCTATTCTTTGGGTGGTTGGAGGAGAATTGTTGAGTAACTCGCAAATTAATTGCCGAAAAATTAAAAGTAGTCGTAAACCTTGGGTAAAACGCAATTATTATTAGGAAAGTATTCAACATATTTTATAAAGGCACTTCCTCAAAGTCTAAATGTTTCTCATTTCAACCACTAATCAATTTTTATTTTATATTTTCCAGTTAGCGGCTTAACAACCTTCTTTATGGCTGAAACACTCGTTTCCTAGCGTTTATTCAGTTGATTAACAAGGTCAGGACGCATTAATCAATTCCGCATGTTTGCACAGCCATTTCCTCAACCCGTAATTTCCTTCGGTCCAATTTCGGGGCTAGATCTGACTTTCGAAATTCAATTAAAACAGGAAGCCATTACATGCGCCATTCTTGAGGATTCTTATACAATTTATAGGAACACATGCAGACTCTTATGGAGCATATCAACTATCTGCCAGGGAAGGGTTGCCATTCGCGCCCAGGTACGCGAATTGTCTAGGCAATTGTCAGCATATGATTGCTCCAATCAGGACTGCTACAAAATCCAATTCTCCTGCCTGAATTCACATACAATGGAAGAGATAGAGAACTGAATACTTTGAAAAGAATCGTGGAAGGAACTCCGCGGAATGGAAGTAGCCCGATGAGAGCAGTTGCATCCAAATATTCTCTGAACAAGAATTAGTTCTCCTGATCTTGCTACTTGCACCAATTTTCTCCTCTCCTTGACAGTGCTAAATGAAATACATAGATATTAACGTTGTGTAGGGACTTGTCACTATATATTCACTCCAATTAAAATAATGTTGATCATATTTATCATGAAACACTTAACTAAAAACTTCACTCTTAAATTTTTGCAGATGTCTGATTTCATTTCATGATGTCCGTTTACTGGGATAAATGTTTACTCTGCTTAAAAACAAAATAAAGAATGATTCATTCCCTCCTGGCTTCATTGTACGAAATACTTTGCGTAAAACGACGAAAACTCGGTCGCCTATCCCAATTTATGAAACCACATCCATGAGGAGCGTACTAACAAAACGGGAATCCGTAAATAGCATACTATCTCAAACTCATAGCCTTGAACCTTTGCAGCCTACTCATTACAAAATTATGCCACTTACGCGTGCAAGGGACTCATAAGTTATGAATGTTTCTATTTTTGATTGGGTGATTGGATTCATGTATATTATATATTTATTCCTAATAGTTAAGAAAATTGAATAAAAATATTTTAAATCTAATCTAAGTTTAAGTCAACTTTCACGTCACTGTATGGAACGGCAATCATACGTCCCTAAAGACTTCAGCTTTCACCTCGGTCGATTCAAAATAGAACGCGCTTAACCGTGGTATGAGCTTTACATTATCGAGTCTACAAACTTCAGCCCAAATAGCTTATAATAAACTTCAGGGTTTGGCCTTTAACTTAACTTTAATTTACTTTTTTATCATAACCCCCAAAGACTAATACCCTCTGTTTTTCATCGTTTTTCTGCTCAGTTCGCATAGTGCTGAGATACGACGTAAACCTCTGGTAAGAAAATGCTCAGAATAAACTTAGTGAAAAATCACCGGCCAATGTTAAATCCCCGATAGAATCCTTAAGGGCTCCTTCCCAGGTGAGAAGAAGTCCGTTTCAGGATCACTTATCTCCATTAGTCTTACGGAACGCGGCCAGCAATGAATTTCGAGATGTAGACCCGGAATCGCTCCTTCGTCCCACGCAAGACCCAGTCTCCGAGCGATCTGGAAAGGAAATCTATAGGAGTCTCATATTTTTATTCATCTAAAGCGGCTCTTCCCCCATTTACTAGCGATGCGACCCACCTCTCACTCGCTGCACCCTCCTTCCTTTCGTGCATTTTTTCGCGTGCATATTTTAAACTCCCCTCCAGCATCACGGCCGAGGTAGGGAGAGCCAAGAGACGCACCAGTGACTGTCTGGCTGCCTCCGGCACCCCCACACGACAACACATACACCCCGTCCTCTCGCTTGTCTTTTAGCCACCCTCTTCCCGTTTCCCCACTCTCCACTCCCGTGTTTGCCTTGTTGTACGCTCTCCCTCTCTTACCTTCTTCTGCCCCGTCGCGCACCCGCCATTGGCTCTGCCGAACTGTTGTAGCAGCACCACCAACGCATTCATTCCACGGGGGAAAGGGAGGCGGAGGAAGAGACCAGGAAGCGAGGGTGGGAGACAGGGATGGGAGGATTGATCAATATCCGGGAGGGGAGTTGGCAGGTGGAGAAAGAAAACAGGAAGAGGCGAAGCAACCCATTGTCGGCAGTAGGCACATATTACCGCCGCTGCAACGGCTAGGTGCAGCCGGACGTACCTCGTCGCAGAACCGCGGAAATATTGAAACAATAGCGTTCCCTCTTTCAATTACGCCGAAATATGATATTCCCATTTAACGGTGAAATACACACTGAGGCTAAAAAAGTATTCAATAGGAAAGGTCAAGTGTCATCTATTTACAACGGCATGCGGACTAGTCTCTTCATATACACATACACATATACATATATACATATATATTTAGACATATATATATACATATACATATATAGTATATGTGTGTGTGGGTCGCGGTGGTCTAGGAGTAGAGCGTTGGAGTACTGAATAGAGGGCCCGGGTTCGATTCTCGGGCAAGCCTCTCTGGGCACCTGCAGTAGTTCCACCCAAGCTATGTAATTTTTCGGATACCAAATCTTCCTAGGAAACCACAATTAGCACAGAGAAAGGAACTAGCCCCCCTACCCTAATGTTTGAATTTCACACGCCGTCGGGCTTAGTACATGGGTGAACTCTATCATCTACATCACTTACCATATCGACCTTCATACCATTCAACCCATAACGGGTTACTTACTGTGTTAATGGTTTATATGTATATGTAGATATATATTCAGTTATATGTTCAGAGACAAAAGCCAATTCAAGACAACTGCGAAACGAAATACGAACGAGCGAGAGAAGGTCGCGAATTGTACGCATGAAACCGATTTTGGCAATGCAATATATTCATTCCATGCAACTACGACTTACTCGGGCAGAGGTCTAAACGGTAATGCACTTAATAGCAATAGCCCTGATGACACATCAAACGAAAGAGAAAAGCCCTTTGATCTAATTCGAACCATTAATAAAATTGACGAATAATGATGAGGGTGTTTCATTTATGAGTGACGATACGATACGCAGCTTTTTTACGCCCGAAATTATTATTTACTACAACAGCTTTTGAATGTCCTGACCTAATATGTGTTATTTTGCAATTTAATTTACACTTTATTGATTGAGAGCGAGAGAATATAAAGGTTTCGTGAATCATTCATCAAACTTTTGGTAGCAGTCGGGTTGCATACAGTTATCTTTGAAGGCATTTGATGATTAACAGTTATTATTTCATTTCTCGCACAGAAACGAAACGATCAGTTGTATGCCATTGTATTTCATGCTTTGAGACTGCACATTATCGAAAGCCTCATGAAACATCTAGTTGCATTAAAACGCATACTGTGTGCTCTAACGAAGTCAACGTTAAAATTGAGAAAAATCCATGCTTCATCCAGAACAGCCGGTCACCAGCAGTTGGCGGTCGAAATAAAATGAAAATTCCTAATGATGAGAGGTGCAGGTGGATTTATTTGTAAATGGATAACGCTTCAATTTCCTTTTAGCAAGAAAAATACAAAATTTACCCATTAATTTGGCACAACTACGACCCACTTAGAGATATCCAGGATTTGCCTAGACGGATATATAATTAACAGCAATGGCGGGAAGGATATGTTTCAAATAAAAGAGAAACGACCTCAAAAACTGTTCCGAAAAGACGGAATTCTCCGAAGAAAATTCTCTAACGAACTCGCTATAAGAGGAACACGAATAAGATTAGAGCAAAGCGTACATAACGAGAATGCTGCAAAATGCAGTACAACATATACATGTATGACTCTTTGAAATACAAACTTCCACGCTATTATCATTTATTTTACTGCTATCCGAGAAAAAAATACCTTTAATGCACCGGATGTGTGAGTTTCAATCCACTTAGAAATACGTTTGTATTTAAAGATCTAATTTTTTTTAAATCTTTTAGGCGGAATATCTTAAAGGCAAGTTTCACAATTTGATGACGCACTGGGCCATGCAATGTTCTTACTGATAAACATCGGTGTAAAACTCAGGGACTAACCCAATATTTCAAAAACAAATTAAGTAATCCTTCTTTGAGAAAAGCCATGAAATATTTTCTCCGCTGTGTATAAAGGCACAGAGTCCGTGTCATATCTCCTCGCTCTCAACGGATCTTAATTTTCATCTGAAAAGGCTCACGTAGAAAAATAACATGCCAACATTTCCTACAGCAGCGAGGCATCACGGTTTCCTTGATCATGCTCATCAACGGATTTTGACTCTCTTTCAATGGGTAATGGAATCTACAGGGGCATGGCGCGGAGACGACACGATGGGAGTTGAAGGACACGAGGACATACGACGAGTAGAGCGCCGGAGGAGTTGGGAGCAAGGGATGAGACATAAGGAATGAGAAGCACGAGAAGTGATAAAATGACGGTGGGTGCGGAATGCGAGATAAAATGTGAATCGAGTCGCGGCGGAAGGCCCTTGAAAGAAAACTCCAAACCACCACTCACTCCATCGTCGATGGCAGTCATTTCATGCCAACTCGCCCCGAGTTGCCGGGGCTGGTACCTCGCTTCTGCCCGCACGTGACATGGACTGGGGTAAGACCCGTCGGGTTACGGGCAGAGAGGGAGGGTCCCCGAGGGCTTTTCTCCTACCCACGAGCCCTCCACCCCCGCCTACACTCCAACTCTGCCCCCGTTAGCTCTCGCCCCGAGGCTCCTTTTCCTCTCCCTCCTCCCGTGCCTCTCTCGGAGGTGGAAAGGAGAGAGAGCTAAATCCCTTTGAGGGTACACGACATTCCACCTCCGATCCTTCTTTCTCCCTGCATCTGCTTCACTGCTCCATCTCTCTCTCCCCCACGCCATTCCCCTCTTTCACTCTTTCTCGCTCTACTGGTAAAACACGACGGGGAGCATGGACGAGGGGTTAAACGTGGTGATCACCGAGGGATTATTACGCATTATTATTTTTTCTCATCGAGAAATCGCTGGCATGCGATATTTTTTATGAGTAATACGAAACAAGAATTTCTCGTGCCAAAATGTAACCAAGGAAAACGGTGGTGCCGCGACACTGGTAACAAAATCTGATGTGCCAATCCTTGCTCTCACCTCCCCACTCTCCGGCTTTACCGACTAATCCGGGAGAATGTGACCCGTGAAAAATGTTTGCTTGGACAATTCTAAACCAGGTTCCTTGTCATCCGAAAGTGCGCATTAATTTTTCAAAGTGCAAGTTGATGTTTAATGAGATATAAATTACCGGAGACTTTTAAGCTTTTCTAGGCTGCTCCGGAAGTTTTTACAGACGGTTCACCAGTAATTAGCTTAAATAACCAACATCGCATGGTTTTAACTGTTACGTGGAAGATATAGAAGTGAAAAAAATATATCATATTCTACTGTCCAATCATATGCTAATCTTCAAATCAGCAGTAATTACAAGAAAATTCACATCAACGACACAAAAATAAAATACATATCTTACTAATAGTACGCACACATTGGAATTGAAATACCATTCGAAATAATACGTAAGTATTTTTAAAAATTAGCTTATCTGTGAGAAACGATATAAAATCAAATTGAATTGAATACCACATAAACCTTCAATTCAAATTAGAATTTTTCTGAAACTTAAAAAAAACTTCACGAGCATCTGCATCCAATGTGTTTAATGTATCATAGCATAAAATACCAGGTTTCCGAACAGAGAACAATGAAAGAGGAGACGAATCTGCATCATAGTCAATTGGGCCAATAAGGTTTCCGTTATTACCGAGAATAACATGGGCTTCATTTCACTTTGTCAATTGACCGTTGTCTATTCGAGAGGCCCCACAAGTCGCAATTTCAGAGTAGCGGCTCAGTTGCTCCGAGAGGAAATGAAAATAGCCCAAAGGGCATAAATTACGAGATATTCTCAACCTATCAAGGAGTTTACTACATCGTGACCACTTCTGTAGATATTTAGCCTTGGAACGAGGAGACATTATGTGAAAACCTTATTTAGGAGTTTGAAACGTAAAACAAGAATAGCAACAACGAGACGAGTTGACTACATAACAAGAAAACCTTTCGAATTGTGATTTTGAATCAAAGTTAACTGATGAAAATCAAACAGCCAGGCTAAGCGGTGAATGAAAGAAAGTGAACATATGGAAGGGGGGGAGGAAACGATCCAGATCATCCTACTGGTCGACGTGCAACATAAAAGATGGCTCAGATGACATAAAAGGTCATCATAACATATAAAAAATATGAGGGTTGGCTGAGGTAGGAAACAAAGAAGAATAAATGGTTTCAATCACTAGCATTCGAATCACACGACTAAAAGATGGATAATAAATGTTTCTTTGCTATCAAAATAATGAAAGAAATATATGGAAGATAGATTTTATTGATGTAAATTCTGTTGCATTTAATGATGGCTCGCTTTTACATTTGAGTTACATAAGCTGCTTAAGAATCCATTTTGAAGTTGAGGGTCCTTAAAAAAATTCGCCAAAAAACTTGTTAACAATATCACTTGGTCGATTTTATTGAGTTCCCAGCCTGACATGCCCCAGGAAAGGAAAGCACTCAAGGAAAAAGTAATTTCTCTGCCGCCTTTGAAAGAAGCCTTTGAAACGAGACGATTCCGAGATGCTGAGATGCTGTACACGTGACATCAAATTACAGTTTCTTATAAATGCACAGTTTCTTGCAGATGCTTCGAATAGTACCATTTAATCAGTGTAAAATATTTTCGAGAAAACTTAATACTCACGAAAGCTAAGGAAAGAAATATACTGTAAAGCTGAAATGATTACCGCTGTGAATGTATAAAAATATTACCCATTCTGCATAATTAAAAAACACTATCAAAGCCGAATCAACAAAAGTTGAAATAGTGCTATTATTTTTAAGTTGACATCTCTTTGTACTAGGTTGGTGTATAAATATACATATAGAAATATATTTATATGTGTGTATATATATATATATACACATATATATCAATAGATAATTTTGAAAATAATAAACATAGGATGTAATTGCATTACTTTGATCTTTCAATGTTGGATCTTGGCATTAAAAGAAACATTTAATAGTATTTGGACTAACACTTACTCTACCCCATCAATTGATCAGTGCTTGAGATTTTCACCCTTCCAATTCTTAATGGAGATCCTTTGTTTACATCTACATCTACATAAATACCCTGCGAGCCACCAAAAAGGTGTGTGGCAGGGGGTACAAGACACACAGAGGAGGTACAGGAGGTACAAGAAGCCGGTCCTAAAAACTCCATAATGTTGAACGAAATAACAACCGTACGCCCATTTATGCAAGAGGAAAGGGCAAATTAAAAGATAATGATGCTGGTGTTATACATAACGTTCTAGAAAGTGGTATAAACGTCAGTCAAAAGGCTACGGTGAAAGGCTCACGCCAAAATCTCCGCAATTTTCCATTTTGAAATCCACAATGAATTACATCACTCCCGTCTCCCCCAAAACAATTAGCCGATCTCATCACGGAGCGAAAACAATCCCCTTGGATTCCGGTGAGAGAGGGAGAGTGAGTGCTCTCTCCTTAGCTCATATATCGCCCCACCGCTGTCTTTAAAGGCGGGGGGAGGAAGGGGAATGGGCGCGGGTGAGGACTTCCCCTCGGGCCAATGAAAGATAAACACGTGGGGGCGTGAGGGGGAGGGTCGGAGGGGCGAGGTTTCTTTTGGGAGGGTGGGGTGAGAGCGAGGCAGAGGGAATGCGAAGCCCTCCATTCCCGCAGCGAAACCCTCCTCTCCCCTTCCAGTCTCTCCTCCCAACCTGTCGTCTTCTCGGAAGGAGGAGGAGGCAGGGAACGAGAAGAGGCAAAGTGGATGGGAGAGGGTGAAGGGGCGAAGGAGGGTTGAAGGCCTTGGGCGGGGGTGGGGGAGGTGGAGTAAAGATGGACGACTCCTATTTGATTAGCTTGAGAATCGATTTTTAAATTTTGCACTTCCCGATATTTTGCTCTCATAATATTGATTCGGCATGTGATTCGATACGTCCGGATTCGAATTTGATTTTGATTCCCTTCGATAAGATTTGATTAATCCATTTCCGACTCTGGAGTGTATTCCTTGAAGAAACTCACAAATTTACTGCTGTCTATCGCCAAGGCTCGATTCTCTCTTAATTTCCACACCGCCCACGCCAGATCTCGGAGCGAGAATAGGATTCAATTTGATTTTAGGAATCCATATCATACTTTGGACTCACGTGATACGATTCGAATCTTCACTGCGACTCACTCGTCTTCAGCGGGCGAGCCGGTATATCAGAGCGAGAGCAGTAAGGGAGCAAGGGGAGAACGAGAGGAGAGGAAACAATTAGGAGCGAAGGGAGGAAAGGATGGAGAAAGGGAGGTCTGCAAGAGCCGAGGGAACCGACGACGTAATAAGAAGAACGGAAAACGAATGAGATGGAAAGCGGGGGTCATTTTTTTCCATTAATGCAGCCAATACTTACAAGGGTAGTCGTAACTTATCCACCAACCGACGTTCTTACTCAATGCAACGAAAAAATAATATTCTTCCGTATCATTACCTACACCGTTATGACAGATATCACAGTAATAACACAACTGCAGTTTAAAAGAACCATTTTTTTTACTTCTGCACATCAAACTATTACGGCCTTCATAAGATTTTTTCAGCGAACGTGATAATTGTAGTCGTGAAATGCGTAAATTTATTTCTTTTGATGTTGCGCATAACAAGGACGATTCCCGTATTTTTATTGAAATCCTTTTGTGAAATATACTACTTTGTTCATCGTTCTTCATGCCAGGGAGTTTTGAATTAATAATAAAACCTGACTTCTTTTGCATGGTGGTCAGGACCCTTAGAATAGGTTGGAGTATAATGCAGTTTTTGCAATCGCGCACTCAATAGGGAAATTATCTCGTCCCCTCCCCGGGAATCTCCAGACCTCTTTCAGTATTTCTATAGTATTTCAAACTGAGAATGTGGAACAAGATAAAGTATGTCGAATTCCTTGTTACGAAAATATGACTTAGCGCGTGAAACCATATAATTATGTGCTTAACATCATCGAAGGAATGAATGCCAACGACGGTGGCCAGATCGATCCCTGGTTGGGTGGTGCCCCTGAATTTGCGTGATTCATTACGTGTTCATGGTTTACCGACGAGACACTCTGACATTTTTGGAACAATAAAAAGGTGTCTGAGGGAGTAAAGTTACTGCGAGATTCCTTTTAATTTAGGAAGACGAGAGCATTCGCCATTTTTGTGGAGTTGCCCTGCGGACCTCTTTCCTCTGAGAAATGCTTTTATTAAAAAAAAGGAAGTCTCGCGAAAGTGTTTCTTTAAAAGAAAATATTGCAATTTTAAGACAATAAGTGCTGTGAAAAAAAACCTAAAACACCCGAGATGGACTTAATTCCTTTGCCTAAAAATATATCATCCCGGAACGTGTGAGAAGCGTTTCATGAAATCTGGTATTTATGTTTAAAAAATGAGACTCTCAGAATAAAACGCGCTTTTCGCTGAAGACATTTCTGTGTAAGGTTCTGATTCATGTGGTTTATTCTATAATGTTATCCTGCTGTAATTAAAATCTTACTGAAAGTATGACTAGCAGGAGTTACGTATAAAATAACTCACGAGCATCAGAAATAAATTACGCTCTCCATAAAGGAAGATAACTCTATTGCGCTTTCTGTATTTTTGGAAGGTATCGTCTAATCTTTTCTGGAGTCAATAAAAATTTATTTACTCAATTCTTTTGAATTTGATTCTTAATCATTTCTAAAGACGAATTCAACCAGAATCAAATATAACAACAGAGTAAATATTTATTTCCAGTCGTGAGTATACTCAGAACTATTATTGAATTAAATAAAAAATAAAGAAGTTGAATGGAATTTAACGGCGGAAGAAAGCATTAACTTTACCATAATGAATCTGAGACAGCCAAAGGAAATATTTGTCTTAAAATTTTGTAGCGATGGAGGGGCACTTTCAATTGATTTATTTTATATTTTAAGAAATATATGTATAATTGGCCGATGAGATTACATTTTAGTTAATGCTTCCTCCTCGAAGCAATAATGAAATCATATTTGAGAGATTATTTTCATCGATTGGGCGTACAAGCAAAATCTGAAGACGTCGACGTCTGATGTCAAGCACCAAACAAATTCCTTGTACGTTGAAGATTGTATTCAGTGAAGCTATTTTGTGGTAAGCGTAATCGTATCTGAAATATAGGATAATTGACGAAGAAATGTCGTGAAATTCCATAGCACTAATATCGTTTCGATGTGATGTCAACCATTTCCATCGCCATGAAGATAAGACGTGGTGAGGAATCAACGAGGTGAGTGAAAGGCAGGGAAGGTAGTGAAGGAGGCAAGTTTGGAAAGTAAGAAGAGGCAAAGGCTAAGTCGGTCGGAGGCAGTAGAATTCTCCGCCGAGCGGGAGGGGGTCGCGGCGGCACCTACGATGGTGCGGATACGCCTTCCGAGGGACGCGGTCGGCTGCGCCTTCAGACGGGGCCAAGCACACGCGAGCCAGAATTACTTACACATTCTAATACTTACTTCCTCATCTAAATTTTAAGTCATTACTTGTGTTAATTTCCACGAGTGCATATTCTGACAAACTGCTGGTGTTAGTTCGCGGATCGCAAAATTACATTATCTGAGTGTACACTACTGACGTACCGTCATCGAAAATTAAAATACACATGGTGCCTGCCAAAATATACCTACCTTCGTTTTTAAAAAGTACGAGGCCACCTTGTTTCGTCCTGACCTTTAATGCCCTAGGTATCCGATCTTTTATCTCATAACCCTCGAGTAACATTTAGAAATTTTCGAGAAAGTGAAATGTAAGTTAAAAATATAAATAGGACGGCAAAACTAGAGAAGATGAAAAGTTCCTATCTTGGAAGTGTCTTTGACCGATTTGTCAAAGTACTAGGGACAATAGAAAAAAAACTGCGTTTAGCTAAGTAGCTTTCTCAAGTAGGGGGGAGCTAATGACAGGGGCACTGAGTAAGAATTATTAGAAAATATTAGTGACAATTTTGATTCTGAGAGTTGTTTTGTACGGTACTGAAACTTGGTCTCGGCATTTTTTTGTTTACATTGGTCACTCTAGCAAGACGATACAGCAGAAGCAGATGGTAGGTTTTTTATTTGTGCGCATTGAGAAAGATGTAGAAGGTAAAATGGACGGAAAGGGAAAACAAAAGGCCTTAGGGTTGGTGTGGGATGGGAGCGTATTGCTGGGAGAAATCCAAAGGAGTCAGGAAAGGTGGATGCAGAGGATTTTGATTGGGTATAGATTGTCGAAGACTGAAAAAGAAGAAAACGATAGGCAATCGAGGAATGGGTAGGAATAGGCATCTTGGACGGAATGAAAAGAGCTGGAATGCATGCAGAATTGAAGAATGGTTTCTTGTAGTGTGGGATCAGGTTGTCCTAAGAACGAGGATAAGGGATGTACGGATATTGAGTTTATATTTTATACAAACGGTAGCATTACATATTAATAATAATACCCGATCAAGATCCGCTATAAGAGCCAATTGATGTCAATTCGTGTGCAAGACATGAGATGGCCAAAGCCAAACTTCCCACGACGGAGATTCTTAAGGTAAGATTGCAGTTGCTCATGTTCGTGACAGAAGAACGAGAGCACTACTTAATAAAAAGCGATGAAGTCACATAGGTTACTCACTCATGTAGATGACTCGCACTTGAACACCAGCCCTCCAGCTCGCATTTTTTAAATTATATTTTGCACATTGCGCTTTCGGATCTCGTCCACGTAAGTTGCCGGCACGTGCGTGTGCATTTCTCATTCACGTCCCACTCACGCACGCGTGCGCTCGGAACGTGCACTCCGGTGTCTCTCGGTTGATCCCCGTTGTCGGCCGTCGGTGGCACTCACAAGTAGACGCCGAGGAGATGGTTACGAAAGACAAGGAAGAGGAGAGGGGGACGAAAATGGGAAAGGGGTGGAGACACTTTGAAGAGGAGGGACATGAGCGGGCGGAGGTCCCGACGGGTGGGTCGGGGACAGGAGAGGCTGTAATGAGTTCTCCTCAGAGTCATCCCCGAGCGCTTTTAATTGTTGGAACGCGCACTCCATTTTGAATGCGGAGGCCAGGCGATGGGTGGAGTGGGGGGTAGCAATATGGAAGGCCGAGGTGGGGGCGGCGGGGGGGGGTGGGGAGGGGCGGAATGAGAGGGAGCTTAAGAGTGAGGTGGGTGGCGGGGTGAGGGAGGGAGATAGCGAAGGCAGGCGGGAGGGGAGACGTCGGAGTGTCGGAGATGGGGCTCAAGTGAGGAAGCAATAAAAGGTTGGACGGAGACAGAGAAACAAGTGAAGGGCTCGCAGCGGGGGGAAAGAAACTAGAAATAAAGAGGTCCACATATTTTAATGGAGGTGGTAAATATGTCCAAGGTGTTGCCGTCTTCCCCGTCGCTCGTGTTCTTCGGGGAGGAGAGAGAGGCGCTCGGCATGATTTTAAAAGCGTGACGATATTTCAAGGGTTAATCAAGCAGGAGACAGCGCGCGTCTGGGTTCTCAATGCCATGAGCGTATTCGTGCAGCTCTATAACATCTGAGACGTTCCTTCAAGCGAAGTGTATATTCTATGAGGAGAAGGCGCCTTTCGCAATAGAATACCATTCATCAAATTCCAAGTAATCATGACGTGAATCGAGGATATACATTTTACGCATATCCTATTGGAAGTTATGCTCTAAATTTAATGTTCGAACTAATTGCAATGCCGTTATTTGGCTATTTAAAAATGAAAGAACAAAGAAATTTAAACAATATTCCTTAACCCTTATGTGAATCTAAAGTATAACCTGAATGTACTTTTAAATGCATATCATTTGAACGCATTTTAAAATGAGCTACATAGCCATTTCATTTTGTGCAGGGATAAATTGAACAAATTGAAAAATCAATTTTTTCAAAGTAAAGTTAATATCGCTATTTGTTTTCTTTATTAAAGTTACGAATCCTCATGACAGACACATGATTGAGGATAAAAAAATTCCATTTGATCATTCATTGGAAATACTATGACGCGCAGAATGGGATAATTTTGATACGAAGTATTTTGCCCTCATTTAGCTCTTGCCGCACACTGTTGTGATTCCGCACCTATCATAAATACCACAGACTGTCTCAGTAGTCTCATCATACATAATTTCCTATTGAAAGAGCGTTTCAAAGTGGCAATTGAGCAAAGTCTAACAAGAATATTTAAACATTGTACACAATATGTTATTCACAGAATTTTTTACCTATAACATTATAAAAATTAGGTTTTTTGTGTGCAGTTGATATTAAACTCCACAATGGTACGGACTTAATATATTATATTATAATAAGAGGTATTGACATTCAACATGCTACCTTCCCATTACATTTTTAGTGAAGACAATAATGAAGCGTAACCAACCGTCCAATTGTATAAAACGGTTTTGATAAAATGAAATTCATAAATGTGACGCTTGAAAAATTTATTTGGGAATACATAAGAATGAATATTAAACAATAAATTGAAATAATTTAAAAAATTGAGTAAATTAGTACACTTCTGAAGTTTAGCAAATTATTCATAGGCTAATTACGATCAATTCAAATATATTTTATTATACATACCTTAGAACATTTCCTTAAAACAACTTTAAAATCTCTTTAAATTGTTTGTCAAATTTACTTGTGATTCTTGGTTCACAGTGCAGAGTGTACATCGGAGGTTGCTTTCTAACGCATCAATATGGCAAAACTAAGATTTTGTAATCATTATCATAAATATCTCCCTAACAAAATCCAAAAGCTTGTTCGAGGAAAGAAAATTATTGTACGTTCAAATCACAATGAGATTCGATAAAAAAAGGGCAGAAAAATCACGAGATAAAACTAAAACAGTTTAAATATCCTTATCCGTGGGCCTCGTTTACTGTTAATTTCATGTGTTTACTTTATAAATTTAGGATTTTATTGCATTTGGAAACTCTTTTTTAATTCTGACATTGTTAATCCGAATTTTGAGTTTTAGCTACTTCTCTTAAAATAGAACCATATCACTTCATGCCACAGAAAATATGATGCATTTATTTTAGCATGAGAACCTTCTATCATATACGAGATCTTCTATTCTTTATGTATCCCGAGTCATGACGGGAAAACGTGCAATTTTAATTTCACCCAATAAAGAATAACCGGCTTTGGAACATGTTTGTAGAAAAAAACATTTACATTCAGGCCTTGCAACTCGTGGAGTTTGTTCTCCGTAATCGACTGTCCAAATGTCCAAATACCTATTAAATTCGTTTGATTGCTGCGCTTTACGTGGACGAACGACAACTGAAATTAGTCGAGCTTAAAATGCTAACCCGCAAAATTTTTAATTTTACGCAATCGTTGCATTTGATTTTCTAGTTGTGTGTTGGCATGACACTGATAAATACGTTATTAATTTTCTTACGATAAGAGACATTTGAAATGGAATGTTTGTGTACAATTAGAGGATTTAAATCCGGATTAGGGATCAAAACCAAGAGCAGGATTATGGAAATGAAGGAAGAGAAATCCCTGAGCAGTCGCAACACTTTTTAATGCACTCGTTAAACTATGTCTAACACGAAATAATACTCATCTTGCACCTGGAAAATCCCATACAACATCAATCCTCAAAAATATAGCTGAATGTTATTCATTCATTAAGAATAAATGAGCGGTCGCTCCAATCGGTTCAACCTGAGGTTTGATCATTTCGAAGGAAAACTTTAATCCTCTCTCTTTCAATTCTTAGCGCCCAACTGCGGCTGGCTGAATACATCGCGCTATGTGGCAATAGTATTTTGAGCACCCTACGCACAAAACTATTACACCCATTTACTCGCAGTTCCAAATTATTACGATTTGAGGTATCCGAACAAATAATAATCCATTAGGGAACATTGACTAGAAATCTAATTCAAATGAAAATTGTGACAGAAAACTAAAATCACGTTTTACCTTTAACTCGTCACGAAAGAACAACCTAATCCCAACCACCTTTGATATAATGCATTAAGATTGAAAGACTCTTTATTCTACTGCTAATATATTAAATTTTGGCTTGCTCTATAACGTCTTTGGTTAATTTTGCCAGCACCAATGAGCCCTCACATTTATTAATTGAGAAAATGGGGAGAATAACAAGTCTCCCGGCTTCCGAATGAATTCATCAAAGGTGAATCACCGCAGTATCTAGATTTATATTGATGATATATACAATTAGGTAAAACACATAAAAATCTCTATAGAGTTTATCTTGAAAAATTTTGAACACCTCATAAGCGTGTCTCCTTTGGGACAAGGGAATATTTGCGAAGACCCCTTTAATGGCGCCACACCGCTGATGAGATTATCTCTCTGTATTCTAACATTCCCTTACCAAGGGCTCGTATGTCTCAAATGTCACCGCGGAGCTTTGCCCTCAAAACGAACCACATCTGACCGATCAACGCAATTCATGCGTATAATCATGAAATACAAGAGTAAGGCCCCTGTGGAAAGCGCCGTAGCTTGTTCTTCATGTAAAGACTGCCGCGTACCTGGGTATAAGGTATTTATTCTCTCGTATAGATATGTATTCACACCCAATTGTAAGCCATTTGTAAAACATCAAACGTGTTTTTACGCAAATCGTGAAAGAGAGCTGGTAAAGAGAAACAGAAGCGGGAGACTGCTTGAGGGAAATCCGGGTGATGAAAAAAATCCGGGTAAAAATCTTGATGTAAGAATTTATGTTTAGACTTCAATTTAAAACATTATTCAAAATCAAGAGCATTGACATCAATTTGGCAGGGGACCGTCACAACGTAAGCGCAAATACATTATGAAACGACCACACATTCGATAGGAATTCTGAGTCAATATCAGTACTTCATAAGAGTACATCAGCCAGGGAAGAGAAAAACGTATTCCACATATGAAAATCTTCAACCGAATCGATATTTTTAAACTTCTGGGCCTTCATTTGATTAGCGTTTGCCTCGATTAAGGGGGAAGGATAATAATTAACCTGAATGACCAATCCGAACTGAATTCCAAGTTTTATACCATTAAATTAATTTTTCCTCGCCGACACATCAAGTTGTGAGGGCGGAAAGAATATAGTGAAAGAGAGAGAGAAAGATGCGTTGGCCGACCTCGGGCCTCGGTTATTATTCACCATTTCAACCGAACCAGTGGTGTCCGCGGGTGGGAGCGATGAGAAAAAGAATAAAAGTTTTTTGGGCACGTAGACTTTCGAGAGGGAGCAGTAGAGGGAATGGGGCGTGTTCGGGCTCGAATGGTTCCCTCATCTCGCTCTCTCCCTCTCCGTCGCGATATCCTTCCCCAAATTAGCAGCACTTTTCTTCTCCATCCACCCTGCACCGTAAACCAACCCAAAATTTATCATTCTCCATATATGAAAAATTCCTAACGCTCTCCATCGAGGTATGCGGGTCGATGGAAAGGTATGCAATCTATCCCCACCCTCCCTGGACTCATACCTCTCCTCTTCAATTCTCTCTCTCTCTCCACCCTGGGGGCCACCTCACACTTCTCTCCACTCCCACGCCCACGCACGCCACCCCCTTGCGTGTAAGAGGAGGGGAGCGGGTTAAATTAAAGGAAGGAGGCGCTGCTTCCGTGGATAAGGAATGAGCTGAGGTCGGGTGGGAAACGTCGCCACCCTCCCACTCTCTTTCGCGGCCGATCCCGGGCTATTCTCGGCCCAACCCCAGCCTTCTCACGCTCTCATCACTCTCCCGTGCTCCCCTCGCTCCACCCTGCCCCCTCTCCTCTCCTCCCCAGTTCCGACCACCCCCGTCCATGGGCAGTCCACCTTCGATCCCGATTCTCGGGCGGGAGTGAGCTGTGTTCGAGTCTCCTGTTGGGGTTTTTCAAACGCTAATAGCAAAGTACGTGAACATGAAAGGTAAATACTCGAGGATTTTTCAAGGTGAAGAAGGAAAAGTTCATTTGTCGGAATGCGCTAATTTTGAAGTGTAGAGGTAAAACACTGCAGAGATGAAATGAATACCGTTGGGTAAGGCGGTAAAGATGACGCCATATATTGCCTGTGCTAAAAAAATTCCCGTTTTTAATGAAATGGATGCACACATTTGGAGCGATGTGTCGAAAAATCTGAATGAAAGAAATTTCTTAATCAACAGTCCCGTGGACTTCCATAAATGAGAGCTGAAATTATAAACATAGAAACACTTGAATTCTATACTTTAGCACATATTTGGAATAAATACATGTATCATCTAAAGGAATGTTAAATTATAACAGGGTGAATTGGAAGAAGCCAAATATCAATCTTTTTATTAATAATTATAATTAACCTTCCATAAATGTGTTTTAAATTTTAGAAGACAAAATAACATTAAAAAGGGATGTGAACATTCATCAACATGCCCTTTGAAACGAATTTTTAAGACGTATAAAACGAATAATTACATAAGTTAACAATAACGGTGGATTGAGAATTTCCAAAGGCAACATATGTAGACATACGAATGACTGCCTCAGCCGTTCTTCAACAAGGATTAGCACTACTCGTAGGTGCAAATGGATGTATGTAACTAAATAGAATTTACAGTATTTTCTGTATATTACATGTACATTACTTGTATGTAGCTGTAGTTCCTCACAATATTGCTGGGCCTACGTGCATTACGAGTGATTACATCTTTTCATGTACATCATGCAGGATTGCACTTGAATTCAGTATGAATAGACTTCACTGAGTCATGTTTAAACAGTGAATTTTTATAGTTTACTTCGTTTGATCATTTTAAACTTTTTTATAAATACTTCAAAGAGGTTGCATAGGTTTTGCATAGTTGATTTGTTAGGAATAATTAGAAATAAAATTTAATTCAATTGGTTAATTCCATTTTTTATCAACTTTCGGGTAAATTTTGCAATTTTCAAAATTGTGTCGGTGTAGCATTTATGTATACGAGTGAGTCAATAAAATTGACATATGATTTCGTTGTGTTTCCCAATAATCTCGGATTTATTTAGATATTCCCATTTTTTGCTTATTTTAGAGGTCTTTTATGTTTAATAAATGTTATTATTCTAGTATCATAGGCAAAATATAATTACGATACAGCGGCGGATACGAGAGCCAACGAGGGGTTGCCGTAATGTTTAATAAAGAGGTAGGAAGAAGCGTAGTATCGTAGAGCAAGCAACGGATAGAATATTACTCGTAGATATTAAAGCAGAACTGACGAACTTGGTCATTGTTCAGGTATACATGCCACCGAGCAACCACAAGGACAAAGAAGTCGATAGGATGTACGATGAGTTAGAGGATGTAATAGCGTGTTTCTTCAGGAAAACACTTGATAGAATGGAAATGGAACGTAGAAGCATTAAATGGATTGACGAGGAAGGAGTATCAGCAGGTTGTAGAGAAAATGAAGGATGGCGGTAAAGAGTTGAGTACTATCGAAGAAAAAAATGGGAATTCATCAAGAATGTGATATCGAAAGCCGCAAAAGACACTATAGCAACCGTTTGCGGGAAAAGGATGGGTCACGGATGAGATTATTTCAAAGATGGATGAGAGAAGAAGATGGAAGAATGTAAACACAGAGTTAGGTAAAATGAAGCACAAAGAGTCAAGCATTAATCGAGACGGGTCACAAATAAATCAAAAGAAGAATGGTGGAAAACGCAATGCGAGGACTTGGAAAGTGTATAGAGGAAGGGTGAAATTGGTGCTCTATACAGCAAGGTTAAGTTATTATCGGGAAGAAAGGAGGCAAGATCTGTGCTAACAGTTAATGATAAGTGGGGTAAGATAATAGTTGACATAGAAAAGATCCAAGAGATATGGAAGGAATATATAGAAACACTGTATGGTAAAGAACTTAGGCCAACAAGGTTAGACATATGAAAGGAACACGTCGTAGAAGAACATAGTTTAGGTCCAGGCATACTCGACGTTGAGATAGAAAGGGCATTAAGGGAGATGAAACCAAATAAGGCCATAGGGGTAGACAATATTCCTGTGGAGCTATTGAAATGTTTAGGAAAATGTGGGAAAAAGACTATATGGACTGATTCGTAGTATCTATGAGGAAGGAATCTAACCGGAAGACTTTGTGTGGTTAGTGTTAGTTCCTATTCCGAAAAGGGTAAAGGCTACATCATGTGAGGATTACAGAACAATAAGTTTGATATCCCATGCAGCTAAAGTTATTCTCAGAATCATCAAAAAAAGGATAGAAAGTAAGGCAAATGATTACTTAGGGGATGATCAGTTTGGGTTTAGGAAGGAGAGAGGTACACGGGATGCCATTGTTGTAATGAGATCACTAATCGAGGGGAATATAGAATACAATCAGGACGTATATGCCTGTTTCGTAGATTTCGAAAAAGCGTTTGATAGAGTGAATTGGGAAAAACTAATGCGTGTTTTGCAGAAAATAGGAATTGATTGGAGGGACAGGAAACTGATCCGCAACCTGTACATGTCTCAGACTGCTCAGGTACGAGTGGGGAACGGGGAGTCCGGATAAGCAGTGTTAGGAAGAGGTGTTAGGCAGAGTTGCCCGTTATCACTAGTTCTGTTCAATGTATATGTGGAGGAAATCATTAAGGAGGCTTGGGAAGAGCTGGAGGTAGGAGTGAAAGTCGGAGGGCAGTTCGTAAAATCAGTTAGGTTTGTGATGACCAGGCTTTGGTTTGTCAGTCGGCCAAGGGGTTGCAAGCAGTGCTGAGTGAATTGGAAATTCAGTGGAATAGATATGGGATGAGAATCAATATTAATAAAACAAAGGTTATACGATTTTCCAGAAAGAAAAAGACTAAGCCAAATATTAAAATAGGCGGGGAAAAATAGAGCAGGTAGAACAGTTTACATATCTCGGAAGTGTTTTGGACTAATACCGTCAAAGTGGTAGGGACGTAAGGAGAAGAATTGCGCTGGGCAAGGAGTCTTTCTCAAGGAGGAGGGAGTTGATGACGGGGACGTTAAGTAGGGAGGTTAAGAAAAGACTCATAAAAACGTTGATACGGAGTGTAGCTATGTACATCGTCAATATGAGATCAAGAATAATTAATATTTTCATATTTTACCCAGTGACATAACTTATCGAATATTCATAATAAAAGGAAATTTTATTTTCAAAACCTTTCCATTCTCTCCTCAGCGTCATTTTTAAACTAATTCCAACAGCTGCTTCCCGAGAGGCATCTACTCTATATTGAATCGGAAAAGGGTGTGGAAATAGGGTAATGAAAGCACTCAGTAATGCTCCACAAAATTTTTATTATATATCAGCGATTTCAATCAAGACAGCAGAAAAATTTTCAATTCTATAAATAAAAGAGTCTATCTGGAGGTATATGTTGTAACTTAAGTTCAAAATGGCCCTACAAAGTCAAAAATAACAGGAATAGTTTGTGTACCACTTATTTTATTGCACACATCGGCGCTTGGCTCAACTCATGAAATATGAGGAGGGAAAATGTGAAGAGCGAGGTTATAGTGTGAGACATATGTGAAGACCAGAGTTCAATGTAAGACTAATGAAGTGGGCAGGCAGCTGTGCAAAAATAATCCGTGATGGCCATAACGGAAAGAGAAAAAGTTACCACAAAGTGTAATTGTAGGACCTTAGAAAAGATTGATAAATGGGAGACTCGTGATTGTAAGAGATATTTCAATGAGATGGAAAGAGTGAACATTCATTCTCGTCTATTAAAGTAATGATGAACAAAGTTTGGTCATTATCCGAATTAAATAAACCTTGGTTCTCAGCCCTTTACCTATCTCTGCTCAGGAATACCTATCTACGGCAGGCGATTAAAATCGATATTTGTACAAGTTCGATGTTACATTGATTTTCGTAGTCTTTTTGTATAAAATGATGAGGTAAATACGAATAATAGAGTTAAAATTCTCAAACCCGCCCTGAAAAATAAATATACTTATCTGTCTTTCCTTCTCTTATCAAATCTATATCTCCAGGGATGACCGAAAAATAACAACAGCATCGCGGATGCACACGTGTCCCACTCCAGAGCAATATTCGAGCACCGTCACGGGTAGAGTGCTGGATGACGAAACGGGTGACAACCGCAGTTGAGATCCCAAAACCGATGTCCAAGGTACTGAAGAATACTGCGCTTGTGAGCGTGAGTTGGCCCTGGTGTGTTTGGGAGAGGGGGGAGTGAGAAGGGACGACAGAGAAATGGAGAGAGAAGGTGGCGATATGGTCGCATGGATAGGAAAAAATGGCAAAACGGGGAAATCCGATAAATCTCGGAAAAATCATCGCGACGGATTGATTGCCACACACCACAGGGTTCAAGAGATCGAGGGGAGGGGATGGACGGATGAGGGTGGAGGAGAAGTGGAGCGGCCGGGGAGGGCCGGGGGACGGGGCGCAGGTGAGAAAGGGAGAGGGGCTCTACCTCGGCTCTATCCCCAAGAGAGGGCCTCATGTGTTCGGAAGTTTCCGTCCGAACGGGCGCTCTCTTCCGCGGAATGTCGGCTCGCACGTGGGAGGAGAAGGTAGGCGGGTGGCCAACGCTAGATAACTTTTTCATATCGAGAATTTTTCCGAGCGGCAACATTTACACGGGGGCTTTTCGTGCACGGGGAGGTGGGGAGATGCGGGGACGACGATGGTGGGTGGGAAAGGGGCGGAGTGGGCTGCGGGAGGGGAGGGTTGAGGGGGAGGGAAGGGCTGTGGAGATGAGGGAGCGAGAGAAAACGATTTTGAGTCGGAGGCTCTAATTCGAGGCTCTCTATTTCGAGGGAGGAGGAGCACGTAGGACTCGCCGCTAACGTCCTTGTGCTCGTGTGAGAGTGTTTTTGATTGTGTGTGTGTTTTGTTGGGATGCTCGCGCGGGGGGTACAATCCTTTCCCAACCCCCCTCCTCTTCCTCGTCGTCCTTTTATCTCCTGCTGTAATGACGGCGCTGGTGAGAGAGAGAGAGAGCAGTGTAAAAAGCAAAACGAGAGAGAGTGCGCGGTCTTGGTGGTGGAGCTAGGTCAGACGGATTTCGCTGGCGAGGTGGAGTGTAAGGAGAGGAAAAAAATAGGTGCCGTTCAATGCCGTGGTGCATCGACGACCTCGATGCGTGACGATCGTGCAGTATCACATCACGACCAATGCTGACTGACCTCGTGATATCCCATCTCTCAGAAATAAACTTCTACTCTCATGTAAAAATGTCTCGATGTGCCAAACTTCGAGATCGATTGCACCCATTTTTAGTAGAAATTCCAGCAAAAGTATTTTCACTGCGATGATTTCACCTTCTACTTTCCCTCGTACGTATCCAGCCACGACATCAAAAGTAAAAGTTGAGACACTGGAACTATTTATGAAAAAGTAATACAATACATCCATCACAAGAATGGTTAACATGACAAGGAAATATTTCGGCATACCTATTGCAACTGTGGTCAATGGCACAGTCCCAACGTAAATGCAATGCTTGCAAACAATGTGAAATTCTTTTTTATAAAATTCTATCATAATGTTGATCAGTGCAATATTCCTATTCTATCGCACTGCGAAATTCAACTCCGCGTAATCATTAGTTAATCCATAAGAAACCTGGTGCACTGCGGTTCTCCACTAATTCCTTATCTTAAATATTTGTTCCATTTTTATTTACTTCCGAAATTCACATGTATTTCATATCTAGTGAATGTATTTAATTTTGGCATACCTTTGAAGTTCTTCCTCCTATGTTACTGCATTTAGAAGATTATTATGCCTCTGAGTATGCCAAAATGAGATCTAATCTTTTTCTGCACGCATTCAATTAATTTTTACTGATCCGTTTATTCTATTTAAAGTTCATCACTATTCTATAAAACAAAATTTTACGAATAATATTGCTCTCGTATCACCTGCTGTTAGTATTCCTGTGCCACTAAAACAATAGTACTAGTATGGGCACTGGCTGTAGACTTTAATGAAGTACCCCTATTGCTAGGCTCGCGCCGCTCGCTGTAGTTATTTCTTTCTTCCCGTATAACATATACTATGTTTGGGCCGTTATGTTATGGTTGCGTTTACTATTTATTTATTGCTTCTTCCGCCACTATTAAGATATTTCCTGCAGCAGTTCAGATTTCACATATCCTAGCTTCATGTTCATATTTTTCTTCCTCCAGAAAAATTGCCCTATCCCAGAAAATTCCGACCAGGAGAAAATAGAATGATGACTGAAATTTCTTGGGGTAAGAACGGTGAGAGAAAGGAGGAGGAAATATAATAGCTTGCGAGGCTGGAGAAGAAGAGCGTAAGGTGCTAGAATGGGCGCGTGAAAAGAGAACCAAACAGATGGAAAACGAAAGAAAATGTAAACGTGAAGAATGAAGAGCACATTATCGATCGATCGGGCTGTGAATCGGTTTTATACGGCTGTCTGGCGAGGGGAGTTGGTGGGAGAGGGAGTGCAGAGGTCTGGTACTGTTTGGTGTACACTTACAGCCGGCGAGACTCGCGCCCGAATATGAGAGAAACCGAGTGACGGTGGAGAGGGCCGAGGGAAGAAAGGAAGTTTCCGGGGAGGGAGAGTCCCACGGGAAGGGTTTTAACGGTAGAAAAGAGGGAGAGAGCACTGGAGAAGAGAGAGCACGAGCACACACTGAGGAAGGGGAGCGGTGTGCGTATGTGTGTGCGAGGGGTTGTACGTAGGGAGGACAGGCTGAAGTGATAAAGACAATAGAGGTCGGAGGGAAATGCAAGATTGGGTAAGTTAGTCCTGAAATGGTGTCACGTGGCAAAAGAGGGTAAAGAGGTGACGAAATCCGAGACGAAAAGGGAAGAAACGCGGATGTTAACTGAAAGAATGGACGATAGTGAGGGACTTGAAGTTAAAATTACGGTCCTTTTACAGCAGATTTTCATTGAGCTCGGGTAGATAATGAGAACGGGGAATGAACATTCGCGGTGATTCATGAAAGCCGAAATGGGTGACATAAAATTTTTGGAAAGAGCCTCACCCCACGTTCACGCGTTAAAAGTTTAGTCTTTTGTTGGTGGTAAGAACTTCAGTGGAATACGTTAAACGTGAGGAAGCTCACTGTACTCACATTCCAAGGTGAAGAATAAACTGTTGCTCTTCAAAGGATTTTCTTGAGTAAATTCGAAATGAAAAATTGTAAAATATTATAAAAAATGATGAAGGAAGAAAAGAAATGTTGAACTTGCGGAAAAATACGTAACTTATTTGACTGAAAATAGCCAACCTTGCGCGATATAACGCGCAATATATAGTATGATAAGGCAATTTTTAAAGTCAAAATGATGTTGTTGTGCGTGTAAAGTCGAAAAGGATGATCAAAGAGGCCCGAACTGCAAAAAGGGGGAGTGCGGATGAGCTACAATAGTATATTTGAATGCTATTATGCGTATTAGAATAAATTCGTTAAAAAGCTACATTGCAGGTACCACACTCGCAAATTATATAGATTATGTAAACATAAATTCTCTTCAAAGACATCCAGAATTACAACAATGGACTTATATCAGAAACAAATGATGAATGAATAAACTTAAAATATCTCTGTAAATATTTTTCAATAATTACTCGACAACAATCAAGTGATATGCATGCGCGATAAAAACAAGCATCCTAACCAAGAACAGTTTTTGCTTGAATCCAAATTTTACTTTAACGAATTAGGAATTTCATATGTCCGTCTAATTTCGAAAAAAACTTAGAATGCAATTTTTCTTAGTCATAGTCATTGTTCCCTCAGTTAACCGTTTACGGCAGAACAATCGACCCTCACGTTTGAATTGCGTGAAGTTTTAACGTCCTAGTATTTGGAAATTCGGGTGCCTGTGGAAGAGGCAGGCAGGAAGCGACGAAACGAGGTTAAGAGCGGAATGGAGAAATGGTCGGAGCCGGCGGGACGTGATCGAGGGGGCGGGCGAAGAGTGAGCGAGAGGACGGGGGGGGGAGGGAGGCGGAAGCAGTTAACCGTTGTCCGTGCGTTGAGTTCGCTGGGGAGGAGTAGTGGGGGGAGGAGAGTGGTTGGTTAATTCGCGCGGACGGGGATGTGAAAGGGAGGGGGGATTCTGCGGTCAGATCTACGGGTTCCGAATGCCCCGAGGTTGGAGTCCCCGGGACACAATTCGAGCAGGCGAGGGAGGCTGCGCGGTCTCCCGCAAAGTGGACCTGCGCCCCGCGCGCGCACATCCCGCGTCGCCGCTGCCGAGATAAGGGCACAGGAAGAGAGAGAGGGAGCGACAAGGACAGAGGGAGAGAGATAATGGCGTCCCTCCGACACCGAAGCAAGTTGAGGCTCGAAAGCATTTTTCTGTTTTCCCTCACCCCACTCTGCCCCCAGCACACCTCCGCCCCACTCCTTCCGTCGCCACGAAGGGCACGAACAAGCCTCGAAAGACGCCACGCGACGCTAACGTTTCACGCCACCCTATACTACCAATTAGGCTTGGATTGAAGAAAAAATGGAATTTTTTCACCTGGCCTAAAGCCAATTTCTCTTTTGGAATGCTTTTAATTTGGACTTGGCATTTATTTGAATAAATGACGAATGGTATGGCGGATTTCTCTGATCATTCGCCAATGATGGATGACCTGCCAATGAGAGAAAATGAGAGCGACTGGATTCGTGGAGTATAACGAATGTTGGATTTATAAAATCTTATTCTTTTTATATTGTTGATAGCTTAAAATATTGCACTCCCGTAGATGTATTGGCTCTCCATATCTTGTTCTCCGAGTAAGTATTCCTATATACTTCTTTTGCTATCATCATTCTGTTTTGGAGGTACACAAAAAAGTATTTTTAAATGTTCTCCGAACCAAAACATCGTAGTATTCGAAAGTATGGCTATCAGTTTGACCAGGAGGATTATTTCCAATCCAAACTTGTTGAAAAATACACAAATATTGCAAAGAAAACGTAAGGGCAAAATTTAAATTCACATAAATAATTTGAATTAAGATGTGAATTTTTGGTCCTAGTTACAATGAGTGCATTAATTATACTTCATTACAGGCATTCACTATATAAAAATACCACTGTAGAAATATTTCATTTCAGCTTATCATAAAACTTGAGAAATTCATATGAATTTAAAATTTGGCAAAGGCATTACCACATAAATAAAATAGGAATATCACAACATTCCTGAAAAGCGTTGATTTTAACAGAAACTTCTAACAAAAGAATAAGAAAAAACAGTTGTATACAATTGTCACGCAAATGGCCCACGTAGAGGGAAGTGAACGTGAGCATTGAAATTTTGAAAGAAAACGTCGGAGTTGGACTAATTTGCAGAAGTGTTGCTGGAATGCGAGTGAAGAGCTTTCAACCTCAGTCAAACAAATGGATTTTCATGTAGTTAATCAACAAAACCCACTTACACCATAATGGTAGATGAGTGCAAATGTCTTAGATAGACATATGCGAGACCTGGTACATATCATCATCAGTATTTCAATCCTAGGATTGGTGTACTGCAGCCCTCAATTGATAGTACTAGAGTGCTACATCATAGCGATACATGGCAATTGGAATTGAATTTTTAAAAATGCGTAGTAATACATTTTTGGGAAAAGAGTAATTCCCCTCCCCTTATAGTTACAAAGTGAAACAAACCAAAATCGCGAGGGTAGATTCCTTTAAATACTTGGGTGTAAAAATTACTCACGATCTGTCCTGGGGAAAACACATACGAGAAATATGCGGTCGTGCTAATAAAAAATTGGGATTTGTTAAAAAAAATGCTAGGTAAATGCGACGAAAAAGTGAAGGAGCGATGTTTCCTTGCCTTGGTCAGGCCCCACCTAGAGTATGCTGCCAGTATATGGAATCCTCAAAATATAAATTTGGTTTCGGAATTAGATCGAGTTTAGCGGAGGGGGGCTAGATTTGTCAAACATTGTTATGACCAACGCAGCAACGTATCTACTTTGCTAGACAATTTAGGTTGGGATTCTGTTACGCAGCGGCGTTTACAATATAGATTAAACTTATTAAAAACATTTAAAGATGGGCTCTTTTTCAATGGCATCAAGAAAATAATACAAACCCCAACGTATCACGGTCGAAGGGATCACGAATATAAGACTAGAGAGATAGACTGCAAGACTGACAGGTTTAAAATGTCATTTTTTCTAAGAACGATAAGGGACCAGAATGCTTGTAGCCGAAATTCCCCAGGACTTAGTTCATTACAATAAGTAATAACGTACAGTTTAGGGACTGCGCGTGGATATATATATGCACATATATTTTTTTTTCTTACAAGTTCCTCCCTTCCCCTACCTATTTGAATAAAACTCCACCCCTCTCATCCCTTACCCTTTCCTCCTGGTGCTGCACCCTCCGCCACACACCTTTTTTGGTGGCTCGTAGGGTATTTATGTAGATGTAGAACACTGTATCCTTAGGTTCTGCCTCTAACTTTATCATGATTATCCTTTCATTATATTACCAGCACGATGTTATTTTCCTTGCCCATTTCTTCTTGAGTATGATGCCTAAACTTGCAAATTTCTGGTCATCTCCCGAGTATATCACCCAGTAGCCAGAAGTCGTTCGCCCCGGCCCACTTAATTTAATTTCACTCACTCCCTTTATATATATATATATATATATATATATATATATATATATATATATATATATATATATATGTGTATATATATATATAAATGAAATTGTTAGAGGAAAGGAAAATATAATAAACTCAGAGGATATGAACGTTCCTAAAGGAGAATACTAATAAAGGAATACTACCGGAAAATATAGATTTAGATCAGAATTAATCATATGTAGAACGAAAGAGAAGAGAGACGATAAAAATTATGTAGGTAATGTGTAGTAGCCGTATCGAATGCTTTTTATAAAATCATCTTGAAATAACATACTTGAAAAAGTCCCAGAAAAAAATATAACACAGTTTTAAAAAGCTTAGTTTACGAGAGGTTCAGGAACAAAGCAGATTACTGTAATCCTAGCCACTCAGAAATATAACTAATTAGTGATAAGGCCAATTTAAATCCAAGTGGCTGAAGAAAACAATGAGATATAAAGGTTAAATGTAAAAATTGTAGGAAACATAAATAAGAATCGTCTTTCAAACGTAATGGAAAAGGATTTTTCAAAACACAATGATGCAAGCGCATAGAAGGAACGTGGTAAAATGCCCTAGAAAAAGTAGAAAGTGAGCTAAGTAAACAGCAAAGTGAGCAGAGTCTAGAACAAAAAACGACGACAAAAGACTTCGAATCTCTAAGGAATTAGAGAGACTAGTTGAAGAAAGAAGAATGAACAAGTACATGGGAACTGACGAAACACAACAATTGCATGAAAAAAGCAATTTCATTAATCAGGATGAAGTATTAAAATGCTAAAGAGAAGGGATTTTGCTTAAGCAACATTTACAAATGAATCTGTGGTATTTAGTCTACTTATTAGGATACATGGATGCCAAAATACCAATTGATTTCTATAAGAATAAAATGAAATCTATTAAATAGGAGCAGAATGATAGATTTAAATAATTTTAAACCATAAGCCTTTCAACACAAAGGTCAAAAAACTTAAAAAGAATCATATGAGAAGAGAAATCATGAAAAAGAGACACCCCTGGACGAATATCAAGTTGGATTCAAAAAAACACTTCCACGAGGGAAGTTATTTCGATAATTAGAACAATATTAATAGTGAAAAAGTGACAGTGAAAAGAACGGAAAAAGCTGAAAAAAATGTTTTCATTCGCAGGTTGAGAGGGGGAATGTGATATAGTCAACTGAAAAGGAATTGAAGGGCATCTGAGTATCTTAGAATCACAGAGGGACTCAAGATTAATGTGAAGACGAAAGTGCGTGAGGTGGCTGATATTATATGAAAGGCCGGCAATAAAGAAGAAAACCAAAAAAACAGCAAAATGTGCACCATCACCCGTTGTCAACTGCTAAATGGAGAGAACCTCTCTTACCATTTCTTCCGGATATATATTTTAAAGAATAAGTAAGAATAATAATCCCCGCCTTACACTCTACCCTATAACTTCCCATCATGACTCTCCATTCGCTAACTGTATCTTTTCACTCTGAGAGATATGCAAGTTGTGGATGCGTCGCCCACCCCTATCTTCTGGTAAATATTAATTAGCTGTACCCAGTTTACTCTGTCGAGCGCTAAAAATCCGAGAAGCATTAAGATACTTCCTGATTGTACTCTTATGTTCTTTGCCATTTGGGCCTCATTATTGCTGTAGCATCGTATGCATCCATCCCATTTCCAAACCCAACTGACCTCCTAAGTACTCATTTGCTCACTTCTCCATTCTTTTGTTGATAAATCTCAGTAATATCCAGGCCTAGTGTGAAAGCAAACTTGAAGTTCTCGAAGTTTACTGTTTTTTCCTTCTTTGAGATAATATTTCCGCTGATCTAACGAAGTATCCCAACCATATACCTCCCTCACAAATGTCACAAATGAACTCATGAAAACTCTTCTTCCTCCTGTTTTCTAAATTTGTCGGAAGTTTTGCAGAGATGATATTGGAATTTTTATTCGATTTCATTTGCTTCAATACGTTTTCTGTGTACCAGGCAAGCACTCCTAAAATATCTTTGACCAAAGCATATTCCCTACATATATGCAAACTCAGGCCTATAATTCCTACCATATAGTTCCTCTATATATTCTTTCCATCTTCTCAAAGCCTAGTCTGCTTTGATTAATATTCTACCTCTATTTCTAGCATTCCATTTCTAATAGTTTAAACGGATTTTCCTTTCTTATATACTGAGTGTTCCTTCAAATTCCTTCAGAGCGAGTCCCATCCACCCATCCGTGTGAACTCTGCATCTCCTCGCACCGCTCTTTCCACCGTATTTTTTTCCATTATAGTTTCTCGCTTCAGTTTATTATAAAACTCGCGTGTGCAGATAGACAATGTCAAGTGGCCCACTAGCCCCAAGTATTATAATATTACAATCAAGCTTGCCTTAGAAAAAAAATAACATGACATCACATGACATGAATCAATATCACAAAATATGCAAATAAAATCAGTAGTAAAAACAATACACTTAAAGCAAACTTCCAAACACAACTCTCATAACGCAAAAAAAGAAAATCCCCATTCCATCTAAGTTATTTTCCCAAATTAACAAGAAAAAAATCAAAATTAAGCTGTTACATAAAATTTTACACAACACATCTATCAAATTATTACAAACATTGTTTACATTTTTTCTTAAAAGTACTCACTCTTTTAGGAAAGGGCTCGAATAGTTTTGCAGGTCAACTGTTCCAATCAATAATTGTTTTATTAAGAAAAGAATTTTTTAAATTTGTTTTTACGCCCGGTATTTTACCTTGAATTTGTGATCATTTCTCCCTATACAATTTGGATTGCCTCAGTTCTGCCCAAGCTTTCTCTCCCTTCAGAATGCAGAACATTCCACAAAGTCTCCTTATCATTCTTCTCCTTTGTAAAGGTTCCCAGCCCAGCGTTTTAGCATTTAAGTCAAACACTCCATCCTCCTGTGCTTCCCCAGTACATATCTAGCATCCTTTCTTTGGACATTCTCCAGTTTTGTAATATGTCCTTCTTGGTGCAGGTCCTATACAAGAGACGAGTACTCTAAAACAGGTCATTCCAGTGTCTTATACGCCTTTTCCTTATTTGCTCGAATGTTCCCTTTGAGGTTTCTCATCGCTCAATGAAGAGTTGTTTAGATATATGTACTATCTTCTCCCTGTTTCTGCATTTCTTTTTCACAATGTTCCATAACCTCTCATCCATCTTCCGAATTATATCATCAGGAATTCATAGTTTCCCAATCTTTTTCTAATTACTATTTTTTTAGCTTATTTTGCCACTTTTCTCTCCATTATCGAGATATTCTAATATTTTGTCTGCTGTACCCAATCCTTCATCCTCCCTAGGAATTTTATTATCTGCCTCCAGGTACTCCTTCCTGTTAACTCCTGTGAAGTGTTCCTCATTCCAATGTCTTGTCTTATTCTTTCTAAAGCTTTTAAATTAAACATTACACAGCATGCATGCACTGAATTGCGGTCTAAATCCACATCTTTTCTCGAGAAACTATGTTAGTTGATCACGCTATTCCTTGATCTAAGCCTTACTATAATATAATTGATATCTTACTCGGACGAAAGTTTTCGCGGCGTTGGACTGATTCTATCTGCACTTCCGGGTCTCTGCACCTCTATCCTCGCAGGGTTCTGAGACCGGTGGGAGAAGTGCAGAGACAAGCTGATATCTTACAGTATATTTCGGTATTTTTCATGTGTACCTAAATTTAAGTGGCAATTAAACCAGGCGTTAGTTATGACTAACCTATTTTTTCTGAAAAACAACTTTTTCTCACCATCATCATTTATTTTTCCTGAACCATTCTCTCTGATAGTTTCGGGTGCGGTAAAATAACTTCCTTTTTTGAAAGTATTTTGTATTTAAAAAAAGGAAATTATAATGCCGCACTCTATAAATGGCCTACAAAAAAGTACAATCAAGAAACATACATAACATCAAGGCAATGATATAATGTAGGAAACGTAAGAAGGTAAAACACATGAAATTATGCTGTTTAACATTTGAAAAAGTGGAACATTTTCAAACTCTGAATCTGCATAACCAGCAACCTAAAAAATGCGAACAGACACAAATCACATGTCAAGCAGTCATTCTACGAGAAGGAAATAATCCACTCACACGGATACCATTAGGTACCGTGTTTAGGCTAACCTTCGTCATGGCATGCTCCCGATTCACCTCTACCAATAATTATACGTAGTGTAGGGAAAGATAGAAGAAGATAGCCATGTGGTGCTAAGGGAGACAGAAGATTTAAGAGACCAGTCAAAGAGCGAGCAAACAAAAAAACGGGAGAAATGTGAAGTTTATAAAACAAATCTAATGATAAGAAAGGAAGGTACGAAATTTTCGAGATTACTTTAAGCCGTTATAAGTTTCCGAAGCTGACTTTGGAAGGTGGAGAGATCGGAGGGAATAGAGGAGGAAGGCTGCAGATGACATAATTGCCGGAAATAAAGGCAGAAGCGAAAAAGCAGAAGTACGAAAACGTGAAGTGGTTGGGAAGACGAAATGGAGGGCTGCATCAAACCAATCCTAGGATTGATGGCCGTCGATGATGATTACCTTGCGACACAGAAATGAATTCGGTTTCCAGATCTGGTCTCCAAAAGGAGGAAAACTTCAGAAAAAATTTAATTAGAGAGGGAACCTTTCAACCGAGTGGAGAATGTTTGTCTGATATTCTTCAACTTTATACTCCTCGCAGAGACTGATATTTTCTAGGATGAATTCTTCTGTAAAATCTAGCTGCAATTATTAACATTGCATATCCAATTATCATAGGAGGGAAAGATTTCCGAAAACTCGACAGATGTTTGAATTGAAGTTCATTACAGAATCAAGGAGTAAAAGCAGTTTCAAAGACATAATTTCCTTTTGATTAGATCTCCTCTCCCTCACTTTCTGCTCGCTCTTCTCGGGAGTGGCACAAGGGAGGCGGGCATGTCTCCAACGGGGGGAAAGGGGCGAGGAGGAGGGAGAGGGCGGCGCGGTGGAGGGCGTAGTGACTGAAGCCCAAGAGCTCTAAGTCCCGCTCAGCTCCAGATGAGACCACCTGGGGCCTCCAATCGAAGGAGACGAGTGGGGCGGGGGGGGGGCGAGGCCAAGGTGTGGTGCGAGGGAGGGGGGAAGGGAAAGAGAGAGAAAGGGGTGTGATAGGTGGTGCGGGTTGCGGCGGGCGCGCCATTAACGGGGGAGGGAAACAAAGGGAAGGAGAAAATAAAATGGGAGCGATAGAAATTCCTTTACTTTTCACAGACATGCACCTCCTCAAGCTTCCTTCCTCCCCTTCCCAATCCTAGTCCCCCTCCTTCTTTTGATCCCTCTCCCTGTTCCCAGCGGTACACCAATCCGGCTTCGGGAGAGGACGGGCGGATACGGGGGAGAAAGCCATCCCTTTCCCGCCTTCTTTCACCTCTTATCGAGGGAGAACTTTTTCCCCGAAAAAATCAACCGAATTAATACACATATCACGAACACCGCTTATATTTCATTTATCTGTGTGTGTGTATATATATATATATATATATATATACACACATAGTGGAAATGGAAGATCCGGTTCAAATCCCGGTCAAGGAAATATTTTTACATTCGTGATTTTGCCTGATTCCGCCTTCTCCACCTCTCCTGTGTTCGTCCCTTATGTGTGTTGCTATCCGTTTTTCTTATATCTATTTCCTTGTAAATGAATATTTGTTCGCCATATGGCGGGATTTCGTGTTTGAATGTATACATATATGAATATATACGAGAGAGAATATATATATAAGAGAACCTTGAAGGGCCATCGTTTTACAGCCGTAGATGACATTAAAAGTGCATCGCTGAAAGAACTAAAGGCTATCTCAAAGATCGAGTTTGAGAAGTGTTTCGGGGATTGGAAGAAGCGCCGGCACAAGTGAATAATCTCCAATGGGGACTCTTTTTAAGGTGACAACATCAATGTATAAGAATAAATAAGTACTATTGTCCGAAAAATAAATTAATTTTTTGAACGCACCTCGTGTATATATGTGTGTGTATATATATATATATATATATATTTACTTATTTATTTAGTGGGTCGCGGTAGTCCAAGAGGTAGAACGTTGGACTACTGACCGGAGGCCCCGAATTCGATTCCCGGGCAAGTCACTCTGGGCACCTGCAGCTCCACCGAAGCCATGTGATTTTTCGGTTCGGTTTTCCAGATTTTCCTGGGAAACCATAGCCGGCAAAGGGAAAGGAACTGGCTCCCCTATCCTCATGTGTGAATTTCACACGCCATAGGGTTAATTACTGTGTTAATGGTTTATATATGAGACCCGTGGCTGTTCTTATCTCTTTAAAAAATTAAAAATAAGGGTTACTATCAATCCCGTCATTACGTTTCGTTACCACCGGGGTACCAAAGAATACATTTTCGACCACGTGTTTCAGAATTTCTCAAATGAAGATAGAAAATGGGCAAGGAAGAGGACCAGGAGAACGGATAGTCATGTCCCGTTCCAACACTCTCCCTCTATTGCACAACGATTACGCTATACGTTACTGAGTAAAATCGTTACCATCCGAACTGAAATCTCGAAGGATTTCTGAAGACTAAAACTTCTTAATTGGAAAAACTTTTCCTGATGACACAGAGGCTCTCCTTGGCAGCATCGTCAAGAGTTCATTTAGCGAGTTTGAAATGCATAGACCCATCGCTCTAATTAAGAATACACCGGCATAGGGTGGTAACTATGAGTGCATTATTAGATTTCCATCGTTTCAAACTGTTTTGTACTTCGCATACGAGATTACAACTTTCAATGTTGAGGATATTCCAAATATATTCTTTGCTTTGTCTAATTGATGTGCGAAAATATATCTATAAGTTTTGGATTTTATTAAAAATCGTTTTAATTGTGTCTTGGGTTAGGCGCTATGAAAGTTATTTTACAGTATGGAGGAAATTGAAAAACGGTAATTTTAGAAGTTAATAGTTACTCCCTGCTTCTTCGTATGAAGTACACTCGAGTAATGAATCTATATCCTGTGGCATGCACCTGTAATACACCTTACTGACAATTAACCCGTCAATTATTTAATACTATCTCCGACTTAAAGAACATTTTGCAACATTAAAATATTTCAGAAAATTTTGTATGATGTGTTTTTGGTTCATCAAACCTTCGTATTGAAATCCAAAATTTTCATTATTTCAATAATTTCCAGGCTTAACTAGCAGTTTCAATTACTTATTAGAACATTGTAATATTCAATGCAAAGTGTTTTTATTTGGACGTTTCTCTCAATTTACCCTTTTGATGAAGAGGTTTGCAATTTGAAATATTTTTAAATCTACATTTAAGTGTTTCTTGAAAGGGGTTTTATGAAAATATTCAAATTAAGAAGATAAAAAAAGGTGTTATTTCGCTAGATCCGATTTTGAATATGCCACGAACATTTGGGAATCTACGTTAAAGGAAATGCAAAGGAGATTCTGCTACATCATTAGAACAACTAGTTAAGGCGCCAGGTCATTCTAAGAAAAACTTCAAGCAGGAACAAAATTACTTCGAAGACTAGTTTTATTGTAAGAATTAAAAATCACAAAGAAAAATACAAAAATTCAAGTTTCATTGAAAAACTGAGGGGATCGTCCTAATCCTTCATTTTGATTTTCGGGCAATACCATGAAAAGCTTAGGATAATAGTTGAAGTGATGGATAAAAAATAACTTTATAACACCTAATCGCATTACTCTCGATTAAAATAGTAGGAATACTTAGGGGTATAAGCTGAATCTAGTCAAAAGCTTTTCATCCGTTCATTTATAGCCGAGATTCAAGATCTACCTGTACACTCGCCACATATTTTCGCAGGGGACATTATGCTTCCTTTCCTGAATTTATGTATCTTCCACTCTAATCATTTTTATTTTTTCAAATATTCCCTTCGATTTTCTCTTATTACATATTCAACGAATAGTATCAGTATCCACATCTATTTGTGAAAACTACATACGAAATCTAGGATTTAACATCGCTCTTCCTCGGAGAGAGGGGTCAATGTGCCGAATTCAGATCGTCGCTCATCGATATGGAAGCCGCGCACTCAAATCGAAAATAGTCCCGTTCCTGTGCCACGTAACCAGCCCTTTGATCGCTTTGCTCAATATACGCGCTCCACCATGGATGATGACTATTTGACAGCGTCTAAAACGCACAGTACATAATACCCTGAGATACGGGTGAGACCACTAGCTTCCATGGGTGTTTGTGTGTGTAGCCAACCTAATTAATAATGGTTTATTATAATAATTGAAAAATGTACTCTTAAACCTTAGTTTAATTCTGTCAGCATTTTACGAGAATTTGCAAAAATATCAAACATCTAAAGATCAAATCTTCAGTTTTATAATACTAATATTATCATTTAAAGTAGTCCATCAGTCATGGTAAATTATTGATGGATCCTGATACTATGCGCTGTTACACTTCAAAGCCAACATAACAGGACACAAAATACCCTAGAGAAACCAATTACAAAATTAACGCCAATTCATGTAAATACTAACCAAAACAGTTGACGAGAGAAAATTAACTCAGTTGCTCAGTTAGGTCAACAGAAGTTACTTATGCACAAGAGTCACTATCATTGCCGTGCAGAACCTGTACTGGAAGAATATGCAGTTCATTCTTAAACCTGTTCCTGTTATCGTACTAGAACAATTACGACGACTTGAATAGTAATTAGAGTGCTGTTGAAATGTTGAGGACATTTAAGAAGAGTTAAAGAAGCACAAATTACACACTTCCCAAGAAATAAATACACTAAATTGAATGTCTTAGTGCAAGAACTGAATAGTAATCAAATGTATGTTCTATTTCATAACCGCTGTCCGTGTACCATCAGTAAATATGACTTGTCTTGATTATATACGACGTGGAAGGTAAGAAATATTATTAAACATGATAAAAGAATGTTTGCATGTAAATGTAACAGAAACATTTAATATTTAAAGTATATGATTTGAGGTGATTAACCAAAACATATTTCACTATTTATCAACTTTATACGATGCAATTCAATACTTCTACCCCTCCCCAAAACGATATTTTTGGCACTTTTAGGCATTAGGTTTAAAATATATTTTTAGCTATATTAAATTATCATAATATTTGTAGAGTTAATTCGTGAAAAAAATCCGGACATAATACTTAAAGAAAAATATGCCTTTTTCTGGCTTTTTATATTAAAAATGAAAGAAATAAATAATTTACACAAAATATTATACCACACGAATATATAACTGTTCCAACGAGAACGTATGAGAGGTAAAAAATCAAAATTGTCAAATGTAGCCATTAACATGTCTTCACACTCAAATTTTCATTATTCAGTCCATATTTACGCTAGGGCTATTTATAGTGGTCTTGTCAAGAAACTTTTCGCAACATTTTCACAATTCATACTTCATGGTAAGTAATAACACTGCCATATGCGGTTGATTATAAGTATGCGTTACAAAGTAAACGATTGAAGTGCTGGTATTTTTAGGACAAAAGTTCATCAGTTCTCATTTGACTAAGTTTTCTCGTAAAACATAGCATATTTTCCGCAAACTTAAAGAAAGGAAATGATATAAATCTCACGAAAAACGTTCGGAAATTTGGTTATCTCCAAGAAACTGCAGATACCATCTATATGAACTGCCGTAGCAGTGTGACGTGAATTTCAAGTTTAATCACGGCTCTCGCTCAAGTAAACAATGATATCCTAACTTCCTCATTTTAGGAGAGCTGAAAATTATTCAGTGTACAGAGTGAAATGTACATATGTCTATTAACTCAACTTTTCTCACCCCAGTAAAATTCTCAAATGTTTGTGTTTGTATTTTAATTTCGACCTTAATTTCAAATCATAAGAAAAAATACCCAATTCTCCTGCCAGATGTCGGCATTATTTTATTTGAATGAAATAAAACACTTAATTAAAACTTGCACGCCGTTTAACTTTCGCTTTTGTGGCTAATTTCGATTTCTTTGGCTTTCCAGACTATTTTCCGCTAGTTTACGCTGAAATGTAGATTTTTTGTCGGATTACTTGGGTCATTCACCTTCCTCAGGGACCACAGCCAAAAACCAAAAGTATTCAAGTTCAGTCCAACTACGGAGAAAAGATATTTCCTACCATTTCCCATTCAGTGTGTATTATTTCAATTTTATCCTCAGACCCAAGATTAGCAGTAAGATAAGAGCTTAAACGAATCTTCCATCAAATGATTTTTCTTCCCAGGAATTAATTCCCGCCATTGGTCTTTCCACCCAAAACACCCTCTCTATCATCGCGCGAAACCTTCTTTTCCATACGTTAACCGCTCCCCTCTTACCTAACCCCTCTCCGCCTCCTGCCACACCCACTCTCTAGCTCCTGCCCGCCTCCCCTACCCCCCTCGCGCTCCTCGCTTATATTGCCTCTCCTCTTCATCCCCTTGGCGCCACGTTAATCTCTCGTCTCTCCCAACACCGATCCTCCCCCATTCAAACTCCCACTCACCCCCCCCCCCTGCCGACTCCCTCATGCCACCCTCCCGCCCGCTCGCGCAGACCTGACCCTCCCCCATCGCCCCCTCTCCCTCCCACCCCCTCTCCCTCCCACCCCCTCTCCCTCCCACCCCCTCTCCCTCCCGCCCTCTTGCACCACTCTCCCGCTGATCCTCCCAGCCAAACGCCCCGATTCACCATTATTGGTCCTTGTCTTCTCGTTCCCTCTCTCCCGCTCCTTTCCTCTCTCCTTCCGCATCCGCTCCTTATCGAAACCACCCTCTGCCGCGGTCACCCCTAACCCAACAACCCCTCCTCCCATGCATCCCGAGCCAAGCTCCCTCCCATTCCTCTGCGACCCTCAAAGTGATCCCCGATCGTCTTATTCACTCACTTTCTCTTCCTCGCATACCTATCCTGTCTCTCGCTCTCTCTCTCTCTTTCTCCACGGCCCTCCCCGCTCCACGATGGGTAGGCACTCAATCACGCCGAACCTTTTATTCCCTCCTCCATCCTTTTCTATCGTCTTTTGTTCACGTGGCGAGCGCTTTTATCGTAATTAAGGTGCGTGCGAGGAGATTTGTTACCGTAGGGACGGAGAAAAGGGTGGTTAGGAGTGGGAAGAGGAGGAAGTGGGGGCAGCTCATGGAACGAGGAGGGCGGGGGTAGAGACGAGGTGGGGTGGGATGCTTGGGGCTGAAGAGTGAGGGGGCTACAAGGTGCGACATGATGGCTACGAAGGGATGAAAGGAGCAGGAGGAGGGTGGGAGATGAGGCAAGAGGGTTGGGGAGAGAGTGAATCCCAAAACAAGCCAAAACATGGGCGGCCATTGTAGGTGACGAGCGAATGATCAACGTGAGGGGTTAGCTGCATCTGAGTGTGGAAAAACTCCAAGGGGGTTGCAAAGGAGACGAGATAGTGAATCCCGGTGCTATTCACCTTATTTCCCCAGTTCTTTCTCAAGAATATACCTTCCCTCCCCCATAAAAATCACACATAAATTCCAGCATATGTACCTCAATACATGTGTTATGTATTTTTCAATGTATTCAAGACATGACGCGGAGAGTGTTCTGAAATGCATGGGCTTTACTGAGGAGTATTTGAGGGCACACAAGAGAGGTACGGAGTTTGTCGGAGAAATTATGGCCTAAGGGTTATTAAGGGGAGGAATATGAAAAGTTCTTGCGCGGATGACTACAACTTTGGTGAATTGATTGCCTCGCTGAAGCGCTCTCAAGTTCTATAAAATTAAAATTAAAGGAAGGTGGTGATTTATCGACTAGACATTTGAAAGTTTTTTGAGTGGGTTCCTAAATGAGAAAAATAATCGACCCATTTATTTAGGATAAAGGATTGTTTTATTTATCATTAGCGTTATTTATGGCTTAATGAGGTATTATTAAGCTTTAGAACTATTTTTCCACTTAAAGGACCTGAATTCTCTTATTTTTCAAATATCCCGTAAAATTACCTTTCAATCCTTTATACGTAGATTTTAAAGTGGAAATGGGTTGAACTATCGACAAATATACGACATGTTCATCAATTGAACTAGATTCGAGAAAATAATTTAACTACGATCAGATTTCATTATATTCAATTAAGGATTTTCCAAAGAACTTCTGCAAGCCAGTGAGAAATTATTTTGACTAATCGCCTTCAGTTTTAATTAGCATGTAACTTCATCTGATGGGGAAACTGATTACTTATTCTTAATCTTCCAGCATAATAAATTCTAAACTGGGAATCTTTACGCAAATAACGGAAAGATTTCAGAGGAAAAGAAAGTTTGAGCAAGCTAATCTTAAAATTTTTACATTTTATGAATTTGCACAAGAATAACATTTTCCATTTATCCATTTTCTCTTAGAAATTACTAAGTTGAAGTTTTTATCTGCCAAATCCAGCAAAAAATTGCCGCTAACGTTTACTTTCGTGTTTGACATTCACGCTACTAAGGATACTTCCAATTTATACGCATCCTTCTCTCCGGTCCTCTAGACGCTTTCAATTTCGAGAAATTCTCCTCCAACGCGCAGAATTATGAAAATTCAAGGTCTGCCGTAAGAAAGATAGCAGCAAAAGGCAATCAGAGCCAAAATTCTCCAGTATATATGAGAGGAAAAAAATTTCGGACCCTTTGTTAAAAAAAGCTCGTTAGGTGAAAATGCTTACATTCGCATGAATGATTAATTAGCCGAAATATAACTGATTCAATTAAACAACGGTGAGTGCCTTCCGTTGTTTCTTATGAGAAATAACGTTTCTGAAACACTAAGTTTCCGAAATCTCCTTTCGATTTATCTACGAACACCTCTGAGAAAGAAAACCTAAATTACAGCTACCCAAAAGAGGAGGAATAGGAGAAGGTATTAATTTGTGGAGAGCAAGAGATAATAGGAATGGGAAGATAGAGAGGGAATGGGAGCAAGAATGGGGGGCAACGGACCAATCACAGTGTCATTACGAGCAGTTCCAAGGATTAAGGGCTTTGAAGCTAAAAAGCATGGAAAAACGCACGGGAAAAAATTCAATGAAGGTTTTTGAGGGAGGGAAATGGACTGAACAAAAGGTTGTGGGAAGAAAATGAATGCAATGGTAGCCCTCTCTCAACCGTCTCCACGTATATTTTTTTGTTTTCAGTGGGAGAAGATGGAAGCGGAACTCAAAAGGCATGCGTACTCTCATAATAAAAAAAATCACCTTCAGCCCCCCAAGGAAGAGGCTGGGGCATTGAAAGGGATCAGAAGAGCACATTCAAAGGGGGAGGGAGGAAATATTTAGGGAAAAAATCAGACGGACGGATTGAATGAAGAGAAGGGAAAATTAAGCAAAGGGAGCAGGGAGAGAGAGGGGGAGACATGTTGGTGGCACGTTGCGAAAGGGGAAGTGAAGACGTAGTAGTTGGCATAGGGTCAGCATTTCGGAAGGGACCAACGGAGAACGAGAAAAGGTGTAATTTGAGGAAGAAAAATAACCCTTATGAGAAATTCCCACCACCTGGAGATTAGCTTTTTGAGGAAGAGTTGGGTGGCGAGGAGGTATGGCACGTGGGCCAAGGAGGGACCGGAGGAAGAAGGTGGCATTGAAAAGGAGGTGAAAAAGTCAGGGAACGAGGAAATAAAGATGAATATCTTCGTTGATTTTTCGAAGATAGAGACATAACAAAGTAAGGGGAAGCTGAAAGAATTGAGTAGAGAGTGAAGGATTCTTCTAGAGGGTTCTTCAGTGTATTCTTTCCGAATTAGTATTTTGGGAGGCACATTCCCGGAGGTATATGTCGTTTGGTGGAGAAGGGCGGAGGAGGTAACCGCTTGGAATGTCGGGATTATTCAGTAAACGATGTGTGAAAACGGCATAGTGCATTTAAGGTCATTCATGAAAGATCATTATCATCATTCACGGAGCACAAAGAGTACCTATCTGAAGATGTGATTGAATGAGCGGATGAGAATTTCATTAGTCCAATCGTCGAAGGATATGCTATGAAAGAGTCTTGAACCAATTATGATTAGTTCTCAAGGCTATAAACATTACGTAGAACTTAGAAAAATATTCTACCAAATTAAATTCATGACCAATTTCTCTAAAAATAAAAGAAAATTCTGTTAACACGCTTACAAAACAACATACTGCTTAATAATAATGACAAACTTTCAAATTATTCACATCGATGTAATAGTATTAACTGATACCTAAGCATCGCTTGAAAAAATGGCCAGATGATCTAAATCTTAATAGAAACAAACGAATAGAAGGTATCAATTTCTTGTAAATTCTCATCATGAGAATTTTTTGGCCCAAAAATAATTAAGAAAGGTAAAACGATCTTTAAAGAAATTATAGATAAGAAGCGCTACATTTCTTTTGCATATATTTATCTACTATGCAACTCCTTAGTGGGCGATAAAAGCCATATGAAATATTTTTAATAATAAATTCATTCTTGGCCGGGGCAGGAGGGAGCAGAGAAAAGAAAAAATTGAGAGAGAAATAAGAAAATTGCATCCCTTTTAAATATTTGCATCCATTGCATTTGCACTTAAATATATAAAACAGCGAAGTGTATTCAATTGATAATCAAAGTCATTATTTGTAGTACCAATGTAATTTTAATGCGCTTTCTCAAATTTTGATCAGACATGTTGAAGTATTATTATTTAGGCATTATGTATTATTTTGTCAATGCATGAAGCATCAAATATGTTTGTTAGAAGAAAACTCCACTTCCAAATCCAATCTAATGTACGATAAAACGATTGCGTTTTAAAATCATTTGAGTCCAATTTGATTTTCAAGCAGACTAGGTAATCTTTTTCCTGTTTGAATTTTAGGCTATAATTCATTATATGAGCACTGATGCTCATCCTAAGCTACTTATTGAATATTATAAAATGGCCAGAAAAATTCCTACAAATGATTTTTTAAATCAAGTTTCAACATATAATTGTTTTAACGAAAAGGTGTATATTCTAGTAAATTAATTAAAGACAATAAAAGTAAAATTCTTGCGTTTGCATAATGAATAGAAATCACAAAAGTTCTCCTTGTAAAGAGCATTCCAATAGGAATTTTTAAAAATAAAACGTCATTGATAGAGAATTCGAGGAAGAAAGAATAGGAGAAGAAAAACTGTAAATAGAGCAAATTAGGTAGGGAAGAGTAAAGGCGTTTAATTAGTAAAAAGTATTGTAACGAATGAGGAAAGATTTCTTTTTATATTGGGGTTTGCTCGAGGCAATTTTTTTCAATTAACCTTTCACTACTTTCGTAAAAAAGAACTATCACTAGCTTAGAGATTTAATTAAAATCCAAAGTTAAATGAAATAATTGTTTGGGAGCTCTAAAAAAACTGGTGAAAAAACGAAAAATCAATATTCCCGAAATCGCTAATATAAAATAGTTTAAATAATAAATTTTTCCTGAAGAAACCTAACTAATGAATTGCACATAACTATGCATAATAAATAAGAAAACATTAATGGTAAATTTGTATAAAAATCAATAGTTCCATTGAACCCTTTGAAAATTCTAATCGAGACATTAAAAGCAACATGTAACTTTTTTTTGGATAAAATTGAGGACATTTTCCTTCAGACTCTTTAAAAACTGTGTACGTCTTATGAAAAACCGTAAAAGACAGGTCTTGTACCTGAAGATGGTTCGATGAACTGAAACGCGTCGTCCGTTACAAATAAATTGTGGAAAAGTGCATATTTTGTTTTTCTCATAATGACAAACTGCCACTACATCTCGCTTGAATCTGTTGAACCAAACTTATCCATTAGGCCTTACCATCCCGATTGTCAAATATATTGCGGAGGCATCTACATCAACGGATTACAACATTTACATTTATATTTTATTCTAATTTTAATAAAAACTAAACTTTATGGAATACCTTGAAAACTACGATCACACCGGCATGAGAGTTTACGCAAATGGAAAACCATGAGAGAGGGGTTCTCTGCAGCAAAAAATGTCGAAATAAAACGGAACAGAAAATGGAATAATCAGTAAAACAAAAGTTTAACTCGGGACGTGTGAAAGTTTGCGAGAGATAGAGGGAGAGAAAAAGTGAATTTTGCTCGAATATTAAAAGGATTGTTTGACAGAACTGAAAAAGCTCAAATTTCAGCATAATTTCGTGAATCGGAAGAGAGCGTTTTAAGGTCGCCATAGAGGAATTGACTTGCCAGAAATTCCATGAGGTCGAGGAAGGATACAGAAGTAACAAATACAAACGGAGTAAAAGTGGGCTCGGAACGAAGTATCAATGGGATAAGGAACGAACGAGGGAGGAAGGTGATTGAAGAGAGCAAGGAGATGGAGAGGAGGAAGACGAGGTAAAGATGAGAGGTAATGAGAGGCAAAGAAACTCCATAGTGAGGGCTGGAGGACTAATATTCTTCTCTCTTGCGGGATAGGAATTCCATTGTTTCCTTTATTGTCTCCGTGGTGAATTGTGGGAGAGACGAGAGTGCTAAGCGGGTGGGGAGGGATTGAGACGGGTTGGGAGATGGCAAGCGAGTTCCCAGCCGTGTGAAGAAAAACGTCATGCGAGGGATGAGAATGGGGAAAGAGGAGGAGACGAAGGAGTGGGAGAGAGAACGCGAATGGGGGAGAGACTGGAGGAAAGAGAGACTGAGAAGGTGAGGGGGCGGGGAAGAGGAAGATTAAAAACCCTCGGGAGATGGAAAAAAAGGAGGGGGCTTCATTGGAAACGGAGGAGCCAACTTCGAGTTGGCATTTTTTTCACTCGCTTTTATTAATCACTTTTAATGACGTTTAGCCAGGGATGAAACTAACTCCATGGTCTCCATTCCTCGCTGACGGCTCGCTCTGTTCATTCTTCCTCCATCAATGCTATTCACCCGGTGGAGTTCTGCACCCCCTATCTTCCTCTTCTTGTATCTCTCTTTCTCCTCCCCAATCTCCCGCACATTGCCTAATTACCACCCGAGAACCGCTCATGCCAGTCAGATTCTAGCATATTGGGTCAGCCTATAGCTCTGACTTCCCTCGCAGAATATCGCGAGGGGATCAGGAATTTTCGCTGGCGGTATATTGGCATTGCCAATAACAGAGTTCCTGCTGTTCGTACTAATTAGGTCATATCGCACCGGTAGCATGAGTTATTGCGAAATGCATCACTACACGACAACCGTGCCTCAGGCGAGATTTGAACATGCGGCGCACTTTGCTTACCGCACGCAGTTCAACACACCAACTTGTTTGAAGGGTATCCTTTTCGTTCTTATTTCACTTCTAAGTTGTAAGTCTGGAGTTCTATGATGCACCAGATATTTTGGTTTTTAAATGAAAGCCCATGAAAAATTACCACTCTTTTACTTAAAAGAGCAAATTAATTTACTTGCAAATCGTATTTAACGTGCTAAATTTTCTTTGGAAATGGTATCATACTAGAATAAAGATGTTATAATTGAATAGATATCATTTCGAGAGTGTCTGCATCCGACACTGGAGAGCTTGATATGTAGTTTGGTTACGTGGATCGTTTATTTTTCTAGCAAGTAAATGTCGCCATACATTTTCAAAGCTAGAGAGCTCAAATTTTCGCTACAAATGTGGTTTAACCCGTGAAAGGGAAAATAGTAATTTCATAACTATCTTTTCTTAACTTGCATTCGCTCTCCATCCAATACCTGATTTAGTAACAAAGCAGAGAATCTTTATTCCTTACGAGATTCTTTACCGGGAGGCGAAACTGCACACCCTTTGTTCTTTTAGTAAATGGTTAGCGTATTAGTTTCACAGAATCAAAGAGTGGTTGCTGCAGTCATGAGTGAGTGATTCAAATCACCGTTGGTCGTAGTTCTACAAAGGAATAGCAATTTCAGGGCGACTGTTCACGGGTGTAACACGGGAGAACGGTTCTTTTTCAAAGCAACAGTAACGCTGATAATGTTTTATAGTATTTCACATTGGTAAGCATCCATTCGTTCGGCTCTCTCTTGTCAGTTGAAGAAAGAAGAGATTCTAAGGAGGACTAAATAGAAGAAAAACGTCTTTTTTTGGAGATAATTTGAGATTGAATGGCGCAATAAAGGCAGTTGTTGAGGGAAAGGTGAAGGAATGGAGCTACAAAGGCAGACCCCATACAAGATGCAAAACACAGTTGATACCATGTGTAAAAGAGAAGGAAATGTAAACGGGGTGTGGTTAGCCAAGAGAAGACTGAGTGGTGGACTGCGTAAATACAATATCAGGATTCATGAGCCCTGATGGAGGTTGAAGATCGATTATTTAATTTGAAACTAAAAGAATGAAATTATGTCATTTTTTTCAAAATTTCAAAATTGGACTTTATTAAGCCGACTTATTTTGCTAAAAGGTCATCACCATTACATTTTTCAGCAAGGATTCATTGAAATCAAGTCGTGTAAAATACGTACTACCAAGTAAAATAAAAAAACTTTCAATCACAATCTTTCTCTGCAGTGGAAGCTGACTAAAAAATAATTCATTTCACTGAGCATTTTAATTGAATAGTGCCTTTTTCAACCTTCTGACATGAAATTACATCAAACGCAGGCTGAATAAAACTTTGATCATGCACACTCTTCCCGAAAAGCGTAGATCTATTCAACTTAAATTTTTATTCAGTTTATTTCCATTGATGACGGGTCTTTTAATGTGTGTGTCACATTAAAATAGGAACAGTATTAAGGAGAGGATTCATGTGCGTTTTTAGTGCTGAAGAAATAAAAGGAACTTTCAAGTTAAATTTAATGTCTCAAAGAGACTCTTCATCATACGTCCGAACTCAACCCGAGAAATGGAACAGAAATTTTTCCCAAAATATGGGATCAAATAAAGTGTCACGCTATACACAAAGCATTCAAAGTTTACAAGATAAACAGAGCAACTGATAAAGGCGCAATAAATATAGTTCGTAGGCCAACGTGTCCAAGGTAAGATAAATTGTCCTTCAGAACTCAGTTCCTTAAAAAAAACCTTGAATAATGTGTCTATGATGAACATGCTTGGCACAGTGCTTAAAATTTGTGGTGGATTGAAACTCTGTTGCCTGGGATGTTAGGTGATGAACATAAATCAGCAGAGATCAAATAACAAGTGCTGTATTCTAAGGGATTGGCTCTAACTAATAAAAATAGCAACTTTTTGCTCTCCCCTTCTTTCTCCTTCCCAAGAGTAGCTTCTTCCCTCGTGTCGTTTCTGGCTCAAGCAAACACCGCCTCGCTCTCACCACACCACTCACTCTTCACTCCCTTGCTCCCCGCTCCTCTTCTCCTACGTCCTCACGCCCACCTTCCACCCCACACTCACGCACTTTTCCTTTCATTCCAGATCCCTTCGGCCCCAAGCTCTCCTCCTGCCCCCAGCTCCACACTTCGGAAGGCGAGGCGGAAACAAGGAGCGGCGGCCGGGCCGTTGGGTTCGAGGCGAACCGGAGGGGCGGCAGCAGCGCGGCATGATAAGGGAGCGGGATTCTGAAAACGGAGAGCGAGTGCCGACTGCGCGGGGAGGACGCAGCGGAGGAATGGAGAAAAATCCATCGCATTGTTGCAGCCGAAACCCCCTTTCGCCGCGCGTCCCCCGCGAGGAGGAAATGTGAGTGTATTTTTTTAAACCCAACCCTCTCCGCCTCCGTCAGGTAGAGCCACTCTCCTCCCGGCCATCCCTCCTCCTCTTCGCACTGCTGTCTCTCCCTATCCCTCGTGCTACGCGTCGCATTTTTCCCTCGTTCCTCCACACGCGTGCTGTGTTCGTGGGAATGTTTGCCTTGTAAGTGGGAGCATTGTGCGGAGAGAGACCGCGGGGAAGGCAGGGGTTCAGAGGGGTACGTTTGGCTGGCAGAGGGAGAAGGGGGAGCCGAAGAGGGAGAGTGGTGAATGTAACCGGGACGGCAACGGCGGAAGGGTGTTTGTTGGGGCAGTGGGGAGTGGGAGCGGAAACTGTACGGCTCGGTGTCGAATGATGGGGATGGGGAGGAACGGAGCAGGCAGGCAGAAGCCAAGGGAAAAAAGAGAGGAACTGACTCCGTTTGTGCTCTAAAACGCTGAATGCATTTACAGACGAGAAGGCTTTGATGTCTCAAATCAAATAATATTTTTTTTCGAGAAATTAGCTAAGCCACAAGAGAGTGATTGCAACATTTTTTTCCAGATCTAAAAAACATTCCGCCAAGAAAATGAGGGTTTGCAAAAAAACAAAATTTGGTAGAGAGAATGTTTGAACACTAAAAATACACGGAGAAAAACAATAGAATTCAAAATTAAAAATTCTGGCAATCCATATGGGCGATCTGTTGATGTGATTATTTTTCGCCAAAGTGACTTCAACGAATCGAATTGCAATGTTCCTGGAACCAGAAACGATGGAACTTGAGAAAATAGGTTCGCATGCGGCGTAACTACTAGGTGAGAATTACATCACATCGAGATGCATCGAATACATCTCGATTTTAGACTATGCTTTTGTAAGAGGAATATGAAATCCGTCGCTCTGAATCAGATATTCGGCGTTCCCGTCTTGTAATTCGATTAAAACATGTGAAATATTAAATATACCCATTAATATACGTATGTTCTTCCTTAAAAATATTTTATTGAGACATACATTACTCTGGAAACAAGCGGATACGTTAAGTCATGCTAGAAAGAATGGTTGTGTGTGTGCTTGCACCCGTATTTATGTGAATGTCTAGACTGCATATAATTCTCACTCAAAGCGCCATGACACACTTGCAAATTCAGTTGTATTGCCTGGGATCCGATGGGCACGCTGGGTAAAATAAAAACATCCTCTCTGGGCGAAGCAAAGCGTAAAACCGTCACACAAGGAAGACAAAGGAAATGGTGGAGTGTTTGAGGAAGACCTCGCTCTAGGCAAAGGCCTTACCGCTTCTTCCCTTTGTTCGATTGAAAGAAAATCCCGTGTTTTCTCATTCCGAGTCACTCTTCCATCGCCGTAACCCCAGTTGTTTCAGGAGGTCCTCTGGGAAAGAAAAATCGCGGGAGTTTAGCTTGGTGGAAGAGTGAGGAAGGGAGCGAACAGAGGGGAAGAGGGGAAGAAATGAGTGAGGGTGGAGAGGAGATGGAACACGGGCCTCTCGGCAAATCGAAGGTTCGATCCCCAAGAGGGGGACCAAAAGAACGGGGAGGAGTCGCCAAGTGAACGGCACTTTATGGAAGAATGCTGATGAAAGAAATGGGCGAGGAGAGGGAAAAGGGTGCGGGAGGGGAGGAGGAAGGGGAAGATGTCTCACGCCGCATGTGACGTCTCTCCCTCATGGGAAAACCACGGAGAACGGAGGGGAGAGTGAAAGAAACCGCATCTTCTCTTGGAGCATATTTCCTTGACTTATGTCCTGCGCTCTTTCCCAGAAAACTCGCGAAGAAATAAGTCCACCGCTGTCGTCCGCTCAATTAACAATGGCGCTCCGCACTCAGCCGACTGGCTCTCCGCTTCGCTTTTCTACCTCACCCCACTCGATTTCGTCTTGACTAGAGAGAGCACCGCCCTTAAACCAAGGCGCCTGCCTCGTCAAACCCCCGGTCGCGGGTGGCAGAATGGGGAGATGGTACACTCGCACATTTTTCGCCATTTCATCAGCAGCCCACCTCTTCCCTTCGTCACTCACTCTTTCATCTCCATACTCGTCAGCCTCCTCCTCTCCCTCCCTCCCGGTCCATTTCTCGGGTCCTTCACCTTCTCTCCGCTCCCCCATGCGACATATGCTCGTCTTCTTCCCCTCCGCAAGCGTTTCCCATACCGTTGGTCGCTTGCAATATCTTTAACAAGGACCCCGCTGGGCCCATTCCGAGTACTCTCCGGCCCTCCCGCCGCTTCCCCCCTTCGGCGCCGTCGGTCGCCTCCCTTTGTCTCGTTCCCGTGGCCACTCCACACACTTCCCCTTTCACTCGCTCCTTTCATTTCCGCATCTCCCGCCCTTCCCATACCTTCCCGAATGAAACGGCCCCTTCATTGTTACCCCCATGATGCATATCGGTGGACATCCGCTCACCGCAATTAGCACTCGCTATTGAAGGAATGGATGCAACTAAATTCACCACAAAGGTTGGGGTGCGTAGATAACTAATATTTTCCAGTCATTTTACGACAGATTTGGCTTTGTATCTCTCATTAAAATATAAAAAATATGAACACACACAATTTGACACCACTTTTATTCCAAAATTTCATTTCCATTTGGAATTCCACGAAACAATGAAATATTCGATAGCATTTTATGAAATTGAAACGCAATTTTCTGAAATTATTACCTTGCCTTTTTTCCTGCCAAATAAATACCATAATTATAAAATACAAATACTTTACTGTTTCCCATAAATGCGATATTTTTTCTTAAGAGCTCTCTGAATTAGCAATTATTTGATATGGAGTACGATATAGTATTGATGAAAATAAACTATTTACAGCATAATATACCTTATAAATGCTACACTTCGAACTGCAGCAAACAAGGGGATAATTTAAATAAAATGGAGACTAGTAAATTCAATTCAAAGTCTTGAAGTCTTATCTAGCTCTACTCGGCTTGACTTCCAAAACTTGAGCAAGGAAGAGTGAACTTCACGGTCCTTCCTCATGCGGGCGTTGGAATACATTTCCATCATATTTATCCTTATACGATTGCTTTGTGAAGCTTAGAAGCTGCTAACAGTAAGATCAGAACAAGCAGACGGGTACTGTGAACCTATATGAGAACATAGAAGAATGTTTATTTTTATGTGAGAAATGAGATATATTTGTGAATGACCGAGTTTAAAGTTGTTTAATTTACAACAACAGTGGCACAAATTAATTTTAAAATGTTATGTTAGCATGACATAAACATGCTAGTGAAGATTATTTTCTACTTTAGTGTTGGTTGGAAAAGGAAGCTAAATTTACTATTTTCTTTCAATTAGTGCAGAGAGTACAACATATACGAAAGAGAGTGCGTGTTTGTTGTCACTTTTTTAAATTAAAAAGGGAGGATAAATACAATCCTTGACGATCATCTTACAGGGCTCTTTTAGTAGTAATACAATTTCAGTGACAGGGATAGTAATGTATATTAGACATGATTTGTTACACATTTCTGCTTTTGTCCAATTAACTGATTTGTAAAAAATTGCATTTCAACATAATTCTAATTTATGAATAATAGCCATACATTTCTTAATTATCACTTTGAATCCTCATATGGGCAACATAGTTTCCAGATGAGCATAATTCATAATATTTGGGTTTTATTAAAAGAGGTGAAACTCATTAAAATTCTAAATTTACCCTGGAATATGGGAAAAAACTGGAGGGTCCTCCATAAAATAGGAGAGTAATTGTATGGTATACTGGATAGCCAAGCCTCTAGTTTAAAAAAAACCACGGCGTTAATATGAAAAAGTTACACCAGTTAATATGTTTCGTGCACGCCATTCATTATAAAGACAAAGCCCGTTTTTATGCACACAATACAAGTAATATTACCAGTGTGTTCAGCGTGTTTGATAATAAAGTATGTCAAGTACACACACACGGAAACCCCAAGCAAACATCGGAGCCGTGCATTTTTATGCAGACAAGCACTCCAGGGGAACTTATTTCTTAACGACCTGTGTTTAGTACGCACATCTCTCTCCCTCCCATCGTCACTTTCACAGCTAACCCAACCTATTGCAATCCGCCTTCTTCGGATTTAAGAGACTGAAATTAGGTCATGTTTGCTCCCATTATTGAAAGAGAAATCTATTGTGGTTCACGGGCAATTTCAGGAGGGGTTGCAAAAATTTCTATTTCTTCTTAAGGAATACTAACCACATACAACAAAAGTACACCTTTTCCTTTGGTGTCTTCTCACATGCCTATTTTTAGTTTCTGAGCTGTTTGCTTTTTTGAGAGAACCCTCTGTTTACTAGCAACTCTTCATCATAGATTATAGCAGAAATTCAAATAATTCTAAATGAAATGATGGAACGGAATTGTTTGAAAAGAGAAAGCAAATGGGAAGATACTAAAAAAATGTCAGCTGCTGTGGGTACATTTCATGATACTTTCTCTAGGAAAAACAATCACTTTAATGGACGAGTATTGCTCGCCAAGTACCCTTTAATAATTGGAACACACCAATTGTATGACTAAGAATAGAGGAAGCGAATTTTCCCTTTTTTTAATTTCACCGATTTAAAATTTGTTGTTTAACCAACAAGTAACACAAAAAGTCCTTTTCAATTTGCTATTTCTGATTCTTCTCCAATTGTCTACGATCGTTTACCCCTCACCATAAATCAACTCCCATTACTTCTGACGGAACAGCTCTCATCACTTTAAACGCTGCAACGCTTGCAAGCTGGAGAAGGGTTTAATTTATTAATGAAGTGCGTAATTCATCACTGGATAGCCTTTTTTCCATCAAACCTGATCCGTTTGGTGCGTGAATACTTTCATTTGGAGCAGTCATAGCTTGCAGATCACTATAATTTTTCTTATGGAACAATAAAATAAGAAAGATCACATCCCCTGCCTTGCTGATAGCGACAGTAATCATTTGACCATCCAACCTTTTATTTCCTGTCCAAGACGCTATATTTGAGCACACCGATGGACAAGAATACGCATGATAGCTGCGCTAACAAATGCATAAAATATTATTTGGCTGCTCATCATTATGCCGTCTTGTGGGTTTTTCTGCTGCTCACGTAAAACACCATTCGTCATTTTTTAGCTAAAAGCAGGGTTTTTTTCGATCCTCCACGTTAGAATGGGCTCTAACTTGCGTAAGATATGTCGAAATGGTAGATATGAATCCCGTACTTCATAGTATTTTCCTTAAGACGCAGGTTTTAACCTCAGGAATTGTCATAAGAATGACTCTTGCAGCCTTCTCTATTATGTCTAGAGGCGTCTGCCCGGTCTTTCGTTTGTAGGTGTGCTTGTGATAATTATCTCTATTTTATAAATTAGGTATGGACTGAAAATATTAGTTTTTCCTTCTTACCACAGTATAAGCTCTTTTGAGTCAAAAATGGATAATTTACAAGACTTTTTTATGATAGGAATATTAATATATTGATAAAACAGATTAACGGGACGATATGTAACACTAAAACTGTCACAACCAGCCTCATATGTAGTAGTAACGGAAAGGTAGTATACCACTAAACCAGCAATATATAGCAGTAAAATCAGTTATAAAGGTGATTACTTCATTTTCGCTACAACTTCACATAAGATCGGTTGTGGACCAAACCAAAATAAGAAAAATATCCTAATGACATCAAATTTTTGATTAAAGGTCATATTTTAGACCGTATAATCGTCAATCGTTGAAAAACTTTAAAAGGCATGATAAGAAGTACAAATTTCATAAAGGTTACTTTCTCTAGGTAAAAGACTAATTGAAACGGAGAAAAGTGCAGTTTAGTGGCCTCGCGACATTGTTCCGCGTTCCTTAAAGCATGCCTATGGACTAACACCAAATTTTCCCTCTTCCCATTTGGCTGAAGATCTCATGTTACCACTCGTTCTCTGCTGAAACCCTTCCTGGTATCCCCTACATACCTTTTTAAGACAACAATAGCGCCCACAAAGAATCGCGAATAATAAAAGTCTATGTGCCTACATAGGCGCAGAAGGATGTAGTTATGGAATGGAAAAAATATACTGAAATGTCTTTAACGGTGAGATGACTTAAAATGAGTTTTGAATATATTTTTTAGAACGAAAAACAAAAGTATGTGAGGAGCAAAGGAATTGGTTTGAACAATATCCGTATTGCTAAAAACTTATGATGATGACCAGAGTAGGAACTTTCTACAGATGTTCTTAAATAAAATAGATTGAAATGGGTGGCGACAATGCGATGCTTTTCCTTTTCCGAGCCTAAATCTACTCTCTCTCTCTCGCCTGCGTCAAGTATATGGCATAATTTGGCGTAACTGGCACGAGTCAAAATATTATCCAGTACAATATTCAACATCATATTCTACTTCTTTCCGTTGAATTAAATATAACAATCGTAGACATTTCATTATTTTTAATTCTTCATTCCTGCATCAATTGAACAGATATGTGGAGTAAACATTTTATTTGATGGTAAACATTATTAATTCAAACTGGATTTTCACCCATATACTATTCATTTGCGCTTTTTAATAAATATTTATACTTGGAATTACAAATAAATTTGTTAAAAAACATTTAACTAATATGTAGTCGTAAATTGGTAGAGTTATATACAAATGGACAAATTGAATATTCTGTAGCTTCAGAGGAAAAATGTATTAATGGCATTCATCATTTTTACAATTTTAATAAAGTTAAATTAAATAAATCTGTTTGTGTACGGCCACTAAATGCAGGGTTTCACCTAATCGTGTACCATCGTAATCAAATAATATGGGAACTGGAAATGGAATTTACTTTAGATTTGCACGCTGTGGGGAATTCAACATCAGCATCGATACCCAAATTTAAGTTCCGCTAAGAGATTAATTGTATTTCATAAAATGAATACACAAATTGGAAGATATTTCTGGAAACCCAAATATCGAGAGCGCGCTCGATACAATTATCCTCCATTTTGGTTTCTCCACCTCCTTGGTCAAAATGAAGTACAAAGAGTTAAACAATAAATTGAGAAGGGCCACAAATAAAGCAAAAGAAGAATGGTGGAAAACGCAATGCGAGTATATGGAAAGTTTACAGAAGAAGGGTGACATTGGTGCTCTATACAGAAAGGTTAAGTTATTATCGGGAAGTAAGAAGGCAAGATCTGTGCTAACAGTTACAGATAAGTGGGGTAAGATAATAGTTGAACCAGGAAAAATCCAAGAGAGATGGAAGGAATATATAGAAACACTGTATGGTAGGGAACTTAGGCCGACAAGGTTAGACATAGTAAAGGAACATGACGTAGAAGAAGATAGCTTAGGTCCAGGCATACTCGACGATGAAATAGAAAGGGCAATAAAGGAGATGAAAGCAAATGAGGCTGTGGGGGTGGACAATATTCCTGTAGAAATATTGAAATGGTTAGGGAAAGGTGGGAAGAAGGCCATATATGGACTGATTCGTAGCATCTATGAGGAAGGAATCTGGCCGGAAGATTTTGTGAGATCGGTGTTAGTTCCTATTCCAAAAAAGGCAAAGGCTTCGTCATGTGAGGATTACAGAACAATAAGTTTGATATCCCACGCAGCTAAAGTTATTCTCAGGATCATCAACAAAAGGATAGAGAGTAAGGCAAATGATTACTTAGGGGATGATCAGTTTGGGTTTAGGAAAGGAAGAGGTACGCGTGATGCCATTGCAGTAATGAGATCACTAGTGGAGAGGAATATAGAATACAATCAGGACGTTTTTGCCTGTTTTGTAGATTTCGAAAAAGCGTTTAATAGAGTGAATTGGGAAAAATTAATGAGTGTATTGCAGAAAATAGGAATGGATTGGAGGGAAAGGAGACTGATCCGAAACCTGTACATGTCTCAGACTGCTCAGGTGCGAGTGGGGAACGGAGAGTCCGGATGGGCAGTGTTAGGAAGATGTGTAAGGCAGGGTTGCCCATTCTCACCGGTGCTGTTCAACGTATACTATATGTGGAGGAAATGATTAAAGAGGCATGGGAAGAACTGGAGATAGGAATGAAAGTCGGAGGGGAATTCGTATAATCGGTTAGGTTTGCTGATGACCAAGCATTAGTTGCTCAGTCAGCCAAGGGGTTGCAAGCATTGTTGAGTGAATCGGAGGTTCAGTGCGATAAATATGGGATGAGAATCAATATTAATAAAACAAAGGTTATGCGATTTTCCAGAAAGAAAAAGGCTAAGCTAAATATTAAAATAGGTGGGGAAAAAATAGAGCAGGTAGAACAGTTTACATATCTCGGAAGTGTTTTGGACCAACATGGTCAAAGTGGTAGGGACGTAAGGAGAAGAATTGCGCTAGGCAAGGAGGCTTTCTAAAGGAGGAGGGAGTTGATGACGGGGACGTTGAGTAGGGATGTTAAGACAAGACTCGTAAAAACTCTGATATGGAGCGCAGCTATGTACGGCGCGGAATCGTGGTCGCTGAAGCAGGAGGATAGGCGTAGATTGGAGGCTTTTGAAATGTGGGTGTGGAGAAGAATGGAGAAGGTGAAATGGACCGAAAGGAAAACAAATGAGGAAGTACTAGAAATGGTGGGGGAGGAGAGGGGTTTGTTGAGAGAAATCCTATGGAGGCAGGAAAAATGGATGAAAGGCGTATTGAGCGGTAGTGGAATGTTGAAGAGGGTAATAGAGGGGAGAATGTTGGGCAAGCGAGGTAAGGGTAGGAACAGGATAGGGATGTTGGACGGGATGAAGGGAGGAAAGAAGTACACAGAGATGAAGAGGGACCTGATATAGATTAGTTTGCTAGGTGGGGAGTCACAAAATGTTTATTTGATAGTTGTGTCCAACCAAAAACCTACCTTAAACGGTAGATTACCTAATTATTATATCTATCTGTTATACCACACCAACCTCTTGTACGTTGTTGTCAAAACCCTTCCCGCATGACCGCATTAGAATGCCATTGAATAATGTAGTGCTCTTTACAGTATTTTTTACTCTGCTGTTGTTTGTTTTTAAATTTCCCCTTCCATCCCTCGCTCTCTCCTTGCAGGAACCCTCTTGCTACCTGCAGCGTTGGGTCACATCCCTACCTGTGTCCTTGGGGAGGAGACTGTTGTACGTTGCATGCCCATGTGGTAGTGGAATTTCTCCTTCTTACTTATCAAATTCCAGCTTGCACATTATTGGATAAATTTCATACTGCGTCCTAATGTGCAGTTATTTGTTAGAATATATGATATAGATGATAGCATATGTGATTGCATGCGTGTAGAATGATAGGATTTTTGCATGAATGCATGGGTATAAGTTTGCATGTATGCGTTGGTTTTGAATGTGGTTTTTTCCCCTTTACGTGAGTTGACTCAACACCCCCGCCACACGCTCTTGCGGCGGCTTGCGGGCTATTATATAGACCTATACGAGATATTTTTTACACGTTATCCCTCTCATTTTATTGACATGACCTCCCCTACCGTGGTATATAATTTAGAGTGTACCCAATGAATACTCCAGCACCAAAGCCGATGAGAAATTGTAATTCGTTGTTAATTTATCACGAATATGTAATCAATAAACATATTTTGAAACTCGGTCATTTTATAGCAAGAAGTTTTCCAGGCAGCCAATGACAGATGCCGTAAGGGAAAATGTACATGCCACCTCGTGTTGAAGTATCCTAGAAAACTCCATGGACGTCACGTCGTAATTTAAGGAAACACTATTAAGGTTTTTAAACAAAAAGCTATTGCTTTTATGGATAGAGTTACATGGAAATGTTTAGTTTAGTCGAATAATTAGTTTTTAACAAACTAAACAGTCATCTTACAGAAGATCTCCTCTTTCATTATACACAATGAGATTAGCAATACGACTATATGTGAACGCGTTGAAGTATAGCTCCGTAGTGACGTTATCATGGAGGAGGCTTTCTTTTTTCAGAATAGCAATTTTTTTCAATAAGAAAACAAAGCAACAGAGAAAAAATGCTTCTTTTCTTTTAATTACTTGGCCTTTTGCCCGTTTAATGTTACCCGTCGTCTTTCACCCTCCTCTGCTCTTCCACCCCGAGACCAAAGCCATCCCCTCCCTCCCCCGAACCAAAACATCCACCCTCTCCAATCCAGCTTTCTTCTTGAAGCCGCTCGCGTTTCAGCGCTCACCATTTATTTTCCCAATCACTCTTCCCTCCCCACTTCCCTCCCTACGCCATCTCTTTCTCCGCACTTCCAATCCAGCCGACGACCGGCTCTCCTCCTCGCCCTCCCCACTCCCCCGCCGCACTCGGCGCTCCCCTCACCCCTTCAGGGTAACCCCTGCCACACACCCCGCCGCCGCCGTGTCCCGCTCCTCGTCGCCCCCTTCTCTTCTCACCGCTATCATTGACTCCCGCCGCACGTCGCAGCGGGCCCGAGCAGTAATGGTCACGCCGTCCCGATACCCAGGGGATTAAGCGATCGGGCTGGTTCCATCCGTCTCCCCCTCCCCCCACATCCTTCCCACGGCCACCACCCTTTTTCTCATTCCCCCAAAATCCCACCCCCTCCCTCCCCCCCGGCGTAGATGATTAGTGGGGAAGGATGGGCTTTGAATAGGCGCTTTAGAGAATAACACTTCTTCCCCTCACCCCTTCATCTCTCTTCCTCTCTCTCTCCCTTCGCTTCCCTCCCCCTCTCCTTGTCCGTCCCCTCCTGATCCAGCTACCCTCTCTCAAATCCCCCGACTGATCTCCTCCGCGCGCAACAATAGATTCCGTTTTTATCTGTTTTTCCGTTCTATTGGAGGGCGAACGTGCGCCGCGAAGAAGTGGGAGAAGACATACAAGTAAAAAAAAACGAAAGGGCTTCCAACCTATCTCCCTCCCCATCTCTCACGGACGAGAAGATCGATAGCTGACTCCCGGGCTTTCTTCGGTCCCAGTTCCCAGTTTAAAATGAACAGGGACTTTTAAGGCAGTTTTTTCGCGGAAGGGGTATGAAAGTTTCCAATGGTTAAAGACACATTTTTAGCAGGCATTTGTGTAGAGTATTCAAGCTAGAGAAAAATTGATGATACTATTCAGAATTCTTGAAAATGACCAAATTCAACAAAATGAATTGCGTGGCAGTGCCTTGTGGCTCTTTTACAATAGCCATTTTCTAGGGTTGAGTAGTTAGGAATGAAAAATTCTGTAAACTGTGTAACCGTATTGTTCCAAAACACTTCCGAGATACGTAAACTGTTCTACCTGCTCTATTTTTCCCCTCGTATATCAATGTTTAGCTTAGCCTTTTTCTTTCTGGAAAATCGCACAACCTTTGTTTTATTAATATTGATTCTCATCCCATATTTATTGCACTGAACCTCCAATTCACTCAACAATGCTTGCAACCCCTTGGATGACTGAGCAACTAATGCTTGGTCATCAGCAAACCTAACCGATTTTACGAATTCCCCTCCGACTTTCATTCCTACCTCCAGTTCTTCCCATGCCTCTTTACTCATTTCCTCCACATATAGTATACGTTGAACAGCACCGGTGAGAATGGGCAACCCTGCCTTACACATCTTCCTAACACTGCCCATCCGGACTCTCCGTTCCTCACTCGTACCTGAGCAGTCTGAGACATGTACATGTTGCGGATCAGTCTCCTGTCCCTCAAAGAGGGACTCACTGGGTCTCAAATTTTCGGTGGTGCAACCACCTTTCTCAAGAGGAATTAGGAACAGAACTCATATATATATATATATATATATATATATATATATATATATACATATACATATAATTTTGACAGCAACACACAATATAAGAACACATAAAAGGAGCACTCACACGTTATTCACACTTCGACGAAATCATCAAAATCATATATATATATAGTAGATAGATGTGTGTGTGTGTGTGTATCAATTCGGGTAGAAAATGAAGTATAGGTGTCGACGTCTTAAGAAAATGTAGTTATAATGCAACAATTTCAGAGAGTAAAAATCATTCGCCTTGACCGGGATTCCAACCCGGATATATATTATAATGTATATTATAATACACACACAGCGGATGACTCCGTTAATAGTTGCTGTTGCGGCATCTCCTGCAGTTTCTTGAAATGTAGTTAATTATTGTCTGGCTGTATATTTTCATATTGTGTTGTATACTATGGGACCTTTGTAAGAATGAAAGCGACGTAACGGAGGGAAATAAACAAACAATACGCCTAATTATTCATTAGTTGGAATTGTATTTCTTTTAAATGAATAATTTGTAGGGTAACTCTTCTTGTTTGTGTAGGTACATTTCTTATAAATCTATTTATCATGCATGTGTACCGTCTGAGTAATTCAAAAAAATAAATATGATACTGGATTCTCAAATAACTCAATCCCTTAACTGATTCAGTTTTTTATGACGTTTGCAATAAAATGAGCGTCAGCGGGATAAAGAGAAAGGGCTCCAAACCAAGATAGAAATCATAAATAAACATTATTTCGCTTTATTTATTTATTCCCATCCTTTTCAAAATTTTGTTAAACCAAGGAGGAGGCTTGAATAAAATTTTAAGTGGTCTTGATAAATCTTGCTGCTTCAAAATGAATATTCCCAAGCATTCATTTCTGTGTGTAAGCCAATTTCGTAAAAGGTACAAAAGTCGATTTCTATATTAAACAGTGGAATGAATTAGCGGGAAAAGATGATTCAAATCCAGGTTTATAGACTTATTATTGCTAAAGGATATGTAAATTAAATAAGGAATTAGGAAAGAAGGCATAATAGAGAGAAATTCTTAGACAAAAAAGTTGAAAACTGAAATTCAATACAGTTTCAAATAACTTTGTTAATTATATCCGAGAGACACACTTCTCTCTCATTGCGTGTTTCACATAAAGATTCCTTCCTGCCTTTCATTTAATTTAACCCTACTGTGGTTACTTATGACATCCATTATACTAAAAATAATTATGTTGTGGCATTTTAAGTTGCTGCTGAATATAATTTGGCCTCGAATTTCTTTTAGCTTCATCATCAAAGGCATCAGTTTTCAATTTTATCACATGTTTGTAATGTTTATGACATTACAGATAACCCTATATTTAGTTAGACTGGAAAATTACATTTTGATTAGTAAATGCTTTTAAAATTTCAGCATATTATCGTAATATATTTAATCTTATATTAATGTCAAATATTTCAAAATTTATTTCTTAAAGAAACTAATATTCAAGCGTGTAATATCTTGAAATCCTTCATAATTTATCGATGTTTGGTTTTTCGATTCTTTATCAAATATACTAAATTCGTTACCCAGTGTTAACGCAAGGTGAAAAGTCATCAGCTATAAAACTTGAACAAACATCAAACATTTTACTTGCTCACGGCAGCAATAATTTAGCCAGGCTCTGGGAGAATTGAAATCAGCCGCTGAATAAAAGTACAAAAATTGACTGAGCAGTGGAGCGAAAGAAGATAGAGTGAATTTCACCCTTTCCCCAGCTCCTAATAACATTTCTTTTTTAAATGTCGTAACCCTCTTAGTAGCGAAGCCGCCTACTCTTCCCGAACCCATAAATTACTCCTATCCAGGTAATTTCCTCCTCATGGATTAAAATGATTGTCATTTTTCTATCGCTCTCGTAACATTTGCGGCCTGAATCGCCTCCATACATAACGCTTTCCTCCCAGAGTTATGGCGAACAGAAAGCGCTCCAGAGGGAGCCATTGGAGGGAGGTGGCCAATGGAGGTATAACGCGAGGAGGGGTGAAGGGAGGAGGCAGTCGAGATATGGGGGAGGGAAGAGACAATCCTTACTCGTCCGTGCGTTCCCTCTCGTTCACTGAACTGGAAGCCCATTCATTGGCTCGTTATCTCGAGACCTGCATGCGAGCACATATCCTCCGGCCGGGGAAGACACTGCAGGGTCGAGGAGAGGCGCCAAGGAAAGGGAAAAACGGAGGGAAAGTAGGTGGGGTGAGTGGATCGAGGGTAAGTGGGTGGGACCTGGATGGGGAGAAGATGAGGGGATTGGGGAGAAGATGAGGGGAGGAGGCAAAGAGACGGAAGCTTCGGATGTTTGGTGGAAAGAGCCAAAAATGTGTGTTTGAAATGTGATATTGCCAACCACTGGAGTGGTTTCTCGGAGAGGTGGATGCATGAGGAGACTCGTGGGATGGGAGGAAAGGAAACGGGAGGTCGCCGAAGAGAACGGAATGGATTGAGCCGCGGTGAATGGAGATCGGGGCGGGACTTTCGCTCGTAGAATAGTGGAGAAAAGAATGGTTGTGGAGTAAAGGTTGCTTTTTGGGGGTTGGGCGAAGTTGGGAGTCAGGAAGCGAGCGATTTGGGAGGTTTATTGTAAGGTGAGTGGTTTGTGAGGCGAGTAGCGCGAGCGGTTGCTAGGGAGTGTGAGGAGACGTCGGCACTCAATTGGCACAGGGGGCGGGACAGGAGTCGTGGGGTGGAGCGGGAGGTGCATGGTGGGGCCCTTGCCGATGAATGGCGCAGAAGGACGAAGAAATACGAGGGCAGAGAGGAGGGGGAATGGGGAGAGGAATGCACGAGAAAGGAGCGAAATGTAAGTTTCCAATATCCCAGAGTAAATTTAGCCTTTATCTTCAGGAGTGGGGCACGATCGGAAGACTTAAATCAACAACGATGTTGGAATGGAAGGAGGGGTTTTGGGGCGGTGGGGGTGGATTTGAGGAAGAGGGTGGCAGAAAAGTTGAGGGCAGAGATGTAGAGCAGAGCAATGATAGGGAAGGTGGGAGGGAGGAAGAGATAAGATAAGGGACGTACGGGGGTCGGGGTGAATTAGGTTGGGTGGTGGGGAGGAAGGATTGGAAGAAGGCATTTGAGTTCGAGAAAGGAGTTTGCAAGGCAAAGGGCGAGCGGTTGGAGGGGTTTTGGGCCAAAGATGGAATGTATAAGGGAAAGGGCGAGAAAGGTGAGGGCTTGGGGGCGAGAGGCTCTTCTGGTGGTGAAGGCCGAAGGAGGGCAGGGGGGGGGGGGGGAAAGTGGGAGAGTGGACCAAATTCCTGCTGTTGGTCGCCTCGTGAGGAGGAGAGTGGAGGGAGAAGAGTCTGGAGGGAGAAGAGTCTGGAGGGAAGGAAGGGTAGTCGAGGTTAGCTGGGAATAAAAATTATGTAAGGAGAAGAGAGACTGGGGAGGTTTTTTGCAGATGGATGGAAAACATGGGATGTAGTTGAGAAAGGCGAGAAGTAAGGAGGAATGACAAAAGAATTATCCTGGGGATATGATGTAGTATTACCTTGACGTAAAACATTTGACTGGAACAAGCTAGAAATACTGTAATGGCTTTCTCCATCTTCGGTTCAACCTGGTCGTACGATTCGCAACCCTGCAGATTTCAGTCATTAATAAGCCTCTGACATTTGCTTAAAATACAATTGGCGCTTCAATATTATCAAGACAAATTAAATATATTACAAATAATTTTTTCAAAAATATTCTGTTACATCAAGTGCAACCTCTGGAACCCCAATACTTATGTGATACCACCAGATGTTAGGAGATGAATACTGCCATCTAAATGAAGTAAAGGAATACTGAATATGAACTAGAGTATATATAAGCTAATGCTGCTGAGTAAAACTGTTCCACAAATATTATTCGATACCATCGAGAGGGAGCGATAAGTTATAATAGAGGAAGAGAAGTGGTGAGTGAGGAATCAACCACAAATAGTGGTCGAAACGAGTCCTTTTTCGTATCTGACTCAATAATGAACGAATAAAGATGAAGAGATGTAAGGCTTAAGAACTAGGTAAGAAAACTGTCATTTCTAAGAAAACAGATCACAGCGGACAGGATTGCTAATGAAATGAAAGTTGGGCAGGAAGGAACTTTTTGAGAAAAACAGGAGGGTGCAAATGGCATTGTTCTTGAGCTTATTGGCTGCCTTGCATATCAAATAAGACCAAATGCAGACTTAGGTAGGACGATGAGGATGTGTCTGTTGACTTCTGCGTGCCCAAGAGTTGATTTCCATAAGAAGGCTGTTCTCCATGCTGAATGTCATTCAGAGGACTCAGTAGCCAAGTTGTACCTACGCAAATAACGGATCCCATTGTTATAATAATAGTAGTTAATAATTTAACCTAGAAAGATTTTCTTAAAAAGTATACAGTTCTACCTGTTCTTGTGTAATCATGCTCCAAAAATTCTAAACCTTTCTTTACAAACAGATAAATAAAAAACGGGTTCACATACCTTGCAATCCAAAATGGCTGGCGATTAAACAATTATTACTCTAAATTAGGTCTATGTTTTTAGATGGTCGAATAGAGATGAGAAGAGGGAACTGACCACCTACTCATTTGTACCGTTTAATATATACTGATAAATAAATAAACTGATACTCACACAACATGCACACACACTTGCCTATCCAAAAGTAGTAATGGCAGCTGTTCAATCAACATGCACGGCGGTGAATGTTTGAATTTCCGAAAACTAGACTAGCAATGAAACTTGATCAAGTCTATATGCGAAGTGGTCGAGTTGGATATGTTTGGAAACCAATGGCAACTCATTCCCTTCACCTCAGATTAACAGTTATTCTACAATATAGAGCGGGGATATTATTTCAATGGCTTGGCACTCGGCAATGCCTGGAGTAATTTTTGGCTCTGGGGCAAAATGTCCATCAAAAACATGATGTTTTCCACCATCATCGAGCGATAAAATGTTTGAGAGAGAGGGAGTCTGAGGGATGGGAGCGCGAAAAGGTTTTATTTACCATGGAGAGAATAGAAATCGCCGAGGAAAAATGAGATTGGAGGGACGCTGGAGCGGAATGGTGCTGCAAATGAGTCGGGAGTGATTTCTACTGTCGCCTGGCCCCAAGCCTATTTTACGATGCCCCTCTCCTCTCTCTTTCTTCCTTCGCCTTTCCCGCCAAATCCTTCCCGTCCCACCTGCCCTCCTTTTTCCCTGCCCACCCTCACACACGAAACATTCAATCCACTCCACTTGGCCCGTTGCCACCGCACACTATCCCTCCATCTCTTTCTCTCTCTGTCTCTCTCACCACATCACCCCCTCTGTTTGCTTCCCCCTTCTTCGTTGATGGTTGCCATTCAAATGCTGACACAGTGAAGAGAGAGAATGTTAAATGTACAAAAGACAACAAGCATGCGAGAGGAAAAATCAGGAGTACGGAGATGAGAGCTGCGAGTATATGGACACACAAAATAAGACTCGAAAGTCAATACATTGGTCTCCTTACGAGAGTGGAGGATTTAGGGAGGATCGAGAGCTTGTTTCACAGGAGACGGACAATGCAATAGAAGTGTAGGCAAAATATCAACATGGGGTCTTTTCGTCCAAACCTTAATAAACAATACTTAAATCATAAACTGGTAGAGATAACAGATATTTATAATATGGGTATCGCATAACCTCAAACACTGACCTTGGACGGGAGGTTTCCACTTTAAATACATTAAACGGTTTTAATTATTTCCTTTTAAATTAAATTCCTTGGCAGACGCGAAAAATATTACTGAGATGAGAAATATGCTATTGACCCCAAAATATTACTAGAGTACGATAATTACCTCTCTTGGGTGGCAGACAATTTTCCCTCAAGTCTTCCCGATAAATCAGACCCGGCGAGTAAATATTTCACTTAAATATTCCAATCTCAGATATAAATTGCATAAAACAATATATTTGATCGAATATTGGCATATCTGTGCTCAAGGGAAACAAATAATTCCTTAACGAACATAACTTTTATAAGTATCTTTTTGAAGAAAATACGAGATGACTCGTATATGAAATCTCATAGCGATCCATGAAAACATTCATCCTTAGACAGTAAAGATGGGGACAAAGACATTTGATTGCAACAGCTTCAGAGCGTAAAAATCATTCGCCTTGACCAGGTTCATTGTTGTTGAATGGAATTGTCTGGGAATTGTTGCAATGAAATGCATGTCAGCAGATGACTCCGTTTAAAGTTACTGTTGCGACATCTCCCACAGTTTTCTTGAAAACAGCCACAAAATACTCTTTTCATTCATTATTCGCGGATTTCCATTGCGCCTACTTCAATTCTAACAAAATAATTCGTGTATTTAAAATATTTGAAAATTTTAGATTATGTTTTTTCTTAATTATAAAACATTTCTACCTAAGAGGAAGAAAAAACTAGCGGGTGAAAATGAACTAAAAGACTTATGGCTTCCAAAATGGCCAATGCAGCGTAAAACCTTCATTCAAAAACTTCATTAAAAGATACGATTTTGTGTACATGCTAAAATGGAAGCTTAAAATGTATAACCTCTTGACTTAGGAAGATTAGGCCTATGTTATGATGACAGATCTGAGAACTGTTGTTCAAACTGAAGGAGAAGCGATTCCCACTAAATGGAAACTTACACAAACACGGAAAAGGAATTGGGAGAGACCTTGAATCAAGAAAGTCTACTCCAAGGAATTCATGGGGGTTCCTCCTTGGAGAAAGGAATGTTTGTGTTGCGAGGGGAAAAAAACTCATACTGTTGATAGAATGGTGTGTGTTCGATGATTAAATGGTTCTTCAGTAAAGTGATTCCAAGGAGCTTAGAAAGAAGGGGGAAGACGATGACCAAGAATATTCTTAATCATCTCATGCTGTGCCATTGACAGAACCTTACAAATTAGTCCCCCAACGCATGTTTTTGGTAAGACGGAAAAACGATTGGAAACAAAAATATGAACGGATAGCCAAATCTCCGCTATCAATATTTTTATTGATGATAAAATTACGTTATGTAAAAAATTTACTGATAGATTGATATACCCCCTGTAAATATTCAGAGAACTATAAAAAAAGACATTTGGATAATTCTTTTGGATATACTTTTGTAGATATAAAATATAGGTTTGATAACATTCTCTGAAACCCTAAATATCCTTTATTTAACATTGTTACAATGTTAATGAGTCGCGCTATAAATTTTTATATTTTTTTCATTACATTTTTATGTAAAATACGAGTTCGTGCCTTTACAATTGAAACTGGTACTTAGTAATATCGCAAAATTTGCCAACTATAAAAAACTCAAATTTTGTAATTTTAAAAGCTGCTCTTGTTCATTGGATACAAAATGAAAATCGCAAAAGATTAATTCTTAAATGCATTACAGGTACAGAGGAACGGAGAGTTGAATAGGAAATAAGAGATACGACAAAATTTGAAAAAGTATCGAGGAAATTTCAATACAACGTCAAATTCTTAAACTATTTTATTTTACATCAAATTAATATTTATAGATTTGGTATTTTGTAAAATTTAAACGTTCGACTTAATAATGGTAAGGATCATGAAAATTTTCCCGTCTCCGATTCAATTGAAGTGGCAACAGAAAGAGCATAAATTTCCTTTGTTTCCTTGAACATAGGCAGTATTGTGCACATATGTAAAATGTGGGTTGCATTAGAAGGATTTAAGGGGAACACGTAGGAAGCAGTCTGGATGAATGAATTTATAGTTGAAAAGGGAGCAGTGCAGGATGTAATGAGCCATGGAACGCGGCAGTGAAAATTCAAGAGGGTGGCAAAGAAGGAACTGTAAACGGCAGAAATTAACCGCCAGACGGTGTCCCTTGGGGGGGAAGTGTTACAGATTCAAACAATTCTATTCCGTATTGTGCATCTGGGGAATCCTGAATTGGAGGTTTTTCGACGAACCGGTAAATCGGCATTTGTTCAAGGGATAATAATTCTGTTGATAAGGTTTTACTTTATAAGAATGCTCTCCAAACTGATTTCAAGAAGCTTTGTTCGATAACATAAACACTAGACTAATACTTCATGGCTAGATGCCCAGTAGTAAGTTACCAATCATAAATAACTTTCACCATCCTGAAATCATGAAATGGAGTCCGGTAAAAGATATGGTAGTATCAACTAAAAGTAGGTAAGTAGTAATGGACGGAATACCTGGGCAAAAGATCCTCTTGGATAGTTTATGTGAATATTTATTTTTATCCGTAAACAAAAAATAATTTATTTTTATAAAATCATTTTTTTAAATATCCAGTAACTAAGTTTAAGCGGAGGTATTATACACTTTTTTATCAAAACGCGTACACCCAATACATGGCTAAAATTGGATACTTCACAAGCACAAATAATTATAATTATTTTAAAAATCTTAACACTGTTCTCATATGCATGGCTAATTCCATAAGTCAATCCCTAAAAATTGTGAGCTATAAGATAAGTTTTGCTAAACCATTGAAATTTTAGTTTTCTTTCATTCCCCGTATTTTCAGCGTATATATTGTTACATGATTAGTGTAAACTATTGAAAATAGTATAGTACTATCGATACATATAAAGAATGTTGTCGCATTGCTTCACATATATTTTGAATCAAGCGGCTTAGACTGTGAATACAAAAATTCAGTAAATCTTTACTGATGCCATTGGGGCAAATGTATCAACAGCAGCATTAAAGAATTTCCTCATGAAATGGTAATGAATATTAAGTATGAATGAACATTTATTTACTTTGTTGGAGCAAGCAATTTAAATCACGGACTTAAGCTGATCAGTAACGCAAAGAAAAAACTGTCTTATTAATTCCTTCCAACCTACAAATACTAAAGCGGTAAGAACATAATTGATTCCAAAATTCTCCTTTTGTGAATGCTCCTATTTTAAACATAACATTATTCCATAGAAAAGTAAAAGTAAATGTATAATAATCTATTTTAGTTCGACAATGAGCTAAGCAATTTTATTCAGTTTAGTCAATATGTTTTATATTGCAGCAAGATTACTTAAACTGATATTATTTTCTCTCTCGATAATAGACTGTCATTTTAAAATGTTTATCTGATCCAAAGATATTCTCAGACACGATAATAGTTTAACTATGAAAGACTAATTGCTCATGTTAACTTTATAGAGTCTCAGCGAGCTTAGAAGGCCTCATTTTGGCTTTGAAGTTAAACTTTGAGAACTAACTTACACGACTATGATTAAGAATTGAATTCTTCCGCCACAGTTGCACTTGAGAAACTCGAGAACACATAACGACCTCGATCGTCGACTCTGAGCATTCTGGATGAGAGATCCAATAGGAGTTTAGAGGGGGGGTTTTGTGGGTGGAGGGGTTGAGGAACGGTGAATGGTGTGCAAGTAATAGCACTCCTCGGCTGTGGAGAATTTGGTTAGAGGAGAATCGGGGGGAGAAGAATAAGAGGGAGAAAATATTGGGGCGAGTGGGTTGCAGGGAAGATAGCGGTTGCCGGCCCTATCCCTTGTGTTTGCACGAAGGACAGCTTGAGTGGGAAGCCTTGTATTCCGACTAGTGATTCACTGGGAGTCCGCTGTACGCCGTCGCCTATGCAAGCGTCCAACGGGATTAACCGAGAGGGGAAAGAGGTTATAAGCGGATTCCTAAGTAACGCACGCGTCAACAAGAGTGTTCTTTTGGAGCGACGATTCCCATTCATCGATCTCCCTAAAAATGGAACAGTCGTGAGAAAATGAGGAGGTTATGAAGAACGGAAGTGGCGTCATTTCCTTGCAATCTTTCCCCTAGTGTGACGCTATTCTTGCCTTCCCTTCTTATCTCCTCCCCTTCTTGATATTACCATTACGATAGAACTAAATCCGGCGACATTTGCATAAAAATACGATGGAGTTCCATTCCTTCTGTCTATGCACCAAGTATCATGTGATGTGCAGCCGAGAATTTCACATCAAAATAAAAATTTTCTGGTTATGCTGAATCCATTTTAGGTATTCAAAACCCAAAATGAAAATCTATTTCAAAGTGATTCAATTTTAGCCTTTATGTGAAAAAAATCATTACAAATAAATTCCTTAGAAAAATCAGGAATTTCTTTAATTTACCAAATTTTGTAAAAGCAGCAGTATAATTTCTCAAAGAAAAGTTACTTTCGCGGAAATAGTGTCAATTATGAATAAATTAACAAATTTAAATTTGCTTAAAATATAAAATTTTTTATGAATGAATTTTAATTAATGGAGAAAAAAGCCAGAGAATAAATTTCTTTCAGAGCAACTAATTACGTCTATAAAAAAGTTAAGATTCAGTACAGATAATTGTATTGAAAAATTAAATAAGGTGGACACCAATGTATTCCATCAAGAATATTTACATGAAAAATTCAAGAAAGGATATTATAACTTAATTCCCAAATTCTATTTTGAATCGGAATCAACTAAACTTTTGTCTCATGGTCTGGGTTACTCAAGGATTATATAACATTCAATACCATGTGATTCATATAAAAATAAAAACACTCTCCACATCTGATGTTTAAAATAGACAAGGTGGAAGAGCATGTAATAAACTATTACCACCTTTTTCTCGCATTGTAAAAATTCCTGAGTGCTAAAAAATTGCAATCAAGAGAAGATTGTGAAAATAGATTACTATAGTTTTTCGTCAAAAAGGACGAAGACTTTTATGGGAGAGGCATTATGAAGCTACCTTTAAAATGGCAACAAAATGGTTCATTTTTTACCCAAATCGGACAATCCGAAACATCTTAAATAAAGCCTTGAATGTCACGCAAAAATAATGATTTTTCCCCCAACGTAATATATTGTTACACATATAAATCTGTCCACTTTTACTACAAATTTCATTTATTCTGTCACATCTTCAATCTTGGACTCCTCTGCAACGTTTCTCAGTCATTGACTTCCTTCCCCAAACCTATGCACTGACGATTTCCATAAAAACTAATATACCAAAAATAAACACCTCCATTCCCGCAGTTGTTACACATCCTACATTAAACGGTCCATACCATTTTCCCACTACGTTCGTGGCCACCACGCACTTAATAACGCCCCCTCCCTACAGAAATGCACAGAAGGCTTCCACCACTCCCTTAGCAAGCGCGGTTACCCGGACAAATTAATTAACAAAAGAAACCTACCACACATTCCCAGATAAATTCCTCGGGCCAAAACGCACTGCCCTGATAATCCCTATCTTACCACCGCTTACTTCTATGACACTCACACAATCCGACTGAATCTAAAGACACTTCATCTTAAAATAAAAAAATGATTTCACTTCCCTCCTTTCTCCAGCATGTCTCTCCGTCTCTGTGTAACGTCTCGCCAAAATGTGCAGAATACTTACATCCATAAGACCTCCGATTTTCCTCGCTTATTCCCTCCGCCTAATTATCAACCTGCAATCTTCCAAGGTATGAATGCTGCCAACTTTCCGTTCCACAGTTTGCCACTTTGCTTCTAAAAATGCCAAATACCGCCTCTCCTGTAACTTCTGCCACTATTTTCACATTGGAGAATGCACAACCACTCTCTTCATCCGTATCAGCGATCACCGCTCCACAAAGTATCTATAATCCCTCAATCATCACATTCCTTAACATACCGCTTCGAACAATCAACCATTTGATACGTACTTCACCTTCACGAGACTGGAGTTCTCCCAGATTCAGAGGCAACATTGATGAATGAATCCTGGAGCTGGCACATATATTGCTGCAAAGTCTTTAGACTCACCCGGACTAAACTAATCACACTAAAAACGATAGTTACCATTTCCTTACATCTCCCTCTTCCCTTGTAAACCAGTCCGTAGCAAAACTTCTAAAGCGAGTCCCTGTATGACATTTAAGAACACAACGGTATAAGAGAAATGAAAAACAGGGAGACACTTGTACGGGAGAACACAAGGGAAAGTCAACTTCCACAGAAATGTTTGCTTGTGTCCACAATTATACTGTAGACATTCACTGTTGTGTTTTCCACGGACATCAGCAAAGATCCAAACTGTGGAACATTATCGGCATAACACAGAATTTTGAGAATAAGGCATTTAAATCCGTGGCATTAACTTTTAAAATTATGCCCTGGCTCCGTAGTACTTGGTATTTGAATATAATAATTACAATACACTGATTATTCGTAATGCATGCGACCCTCATCTGAATTCACTTTTGCTTCCTTTATAACTATGATGCAAATAAACAGGATTTTCGGTAGGAAAACTCTTCCAGTTTGATCCCTCGATGAAATTTAATAATATATCACTCAACTTAAATACCCCTCGTCAAAAATAAGTGTAACCTGTGGAACAGCTTTTTAATAGGACTCGGAAGGAGAAACATTTAAACAGACATTTAGACAAACATCCTAACCCTGTTAAGTATCCTCACTCATAATTGAGTTTACGAATCTTTCATAGCACGTCTTCTACAATTGCTCATGTTCAGACTAAAAAAATTACCATTATGGCAGAGGTGTGATCGTCATTCCATTCCCAGTCTGTTCCGCTTCAACGGATCGCTCCCCCTTCCAACCCTTTCGCCTGCCCTTCGCCCCCTTTTTATTCCCACCCCCCCATTTGCTGCCGGTGGGACAACCATAAAGGACTCCGGCCCTATCGTCGCCCCTCACTACGCGTGACAGTAGTGCCCTCGAAAAAACGGCAAGAGAGAAAATAAACACTCGAAGAGAAAGAATGTTGTCTCCCCAAACCCTTTCACGCCGCCGCCGTCTGCATTTAAAGCTAAGGCACGTGCATCGACTGCATAATGAGCGATGCCTAACTCCATAACTCGAGTCGAACCCTTGGTACTTTATTACACGGGTTCATTTCAGATGCCGTCGTGGATGGGATGAAATAATACTCTCCCTGCTCCGAAAAGCCACGTCGGAGAAGAGGGAAAAAATAAAGACTCCATCGCTCTCTTTTTGACGCTCCTTTGGTGTATTTTTTTGGAGGTTTTTAGGGGCGAGGAACTCGCTCCGCGCAGCATAAGGGTTATAATTTTATCTTTCTTCCTCCCTCAGTCCCAAGTTCAATATTAAGTTTTTACCAAGGCCCGTTTATTCGTAGGGATTTCTCAGGTGGATGCGAAAGGTAAATTAACTCTTGGAAATTAAGTTGCCTGAAAATGTAATTTTGATTTTTCACTCACGGAGAATGGTTTAGATTCAATTCATTTTGAATTGTTTGAGCTTTGAAAATGCGGCAAAATTGAGAATAAATTTTAACAAAGCAAAGCTCTTTAAACTCTGTCCAACATCTTGTTAATATCTCTTTTTACCTCATAGGGTAAATCTCTTCAAATAATTTTGCCTTCATTTATGAATAAAGACCGTGGATAAAGTTATTGCTGTGTTTTAAAAAGATTCAGCTATTTTTTTAAGGATATTTGAAGGCGAAATGTAAAAAATTCCTCCAACTAAATTAATTGACTTCTTAGGCTTTAACATTAGCGGGAAAAGATCATATTGAACGATTTTTATTAATCAAACGCATTATTTTTTTATAAACGCAATATTTGTTAGGATAACCCTCTAAAAATGACCATTCAAACCAAAGATACATTTCCAGTTAAAAAATGGTGGGAAGGCTAATTGCGGAACCATAGAAAGTAATTTTAATGTTTGCATTTGGTTTTTAAAGAAGAATAGTATGCCGGAAAATGTATGATGGGATATATCAAATTCAGTAGTCTCCTCTTTAAGTTCTTAAAAATGAACTAATAGAGATGATAATTAGCACTAATTTAATTTGCTTGCTTTATAAAGACAGTGAGATACTGAAATATAAATATGAATAAAGGAATATGCAAATTTAATATTGAAGACAGAGAATATCAAATTTCATATATCTACTTGTTATGCGAGACATTTTAATATTCCAAAACGTATTTTTTAAGAACATTTTAACAATCGAGACGTCTTAATTCTTTCCGTCAACCTAATGTGATCACTGATACATTCAATTGATATTGCTATTTCTTATCGCTTAAATTGTCAAATTCTTTATTTTTCTGGAATGGACTACTTGCGATAAACACCACATTTCCACCATATCAACGACGATTCTTTCCCGTGGCCCTTTAACCATCCGGCGTTCACGGATAGACTTGACAGAAGCAGATCTGGAAGGGGACATTATTGTCGCTGCCGTAAAGCGATGCCGAGATTTAACGCAACATTTTAAAGCAGGTGCTCGCTCTCGGACGGGAAAGACCGACAAACCACACATTAATGCACTTGATGCGTGAGATTGAGAAGGGCAGAGAGGGAGAGAAAGAGGAAAAGGCGATGGGGCAGCTGTGGAGAGCGACAGAATGTGGGTTGCCAGTCGGTTTGCCGAGGAGTAGTGATCCTCAGAAATAGAAAGAAATAATGGGATTTGGAGCCAAGATACGCGCGAATTCCTAAATGGAACTCTTTTTAAAGAAACCAGAGCCATTTGAGAGGGCGGGACGACGCAGCTGGGGGAGGAGAGAGGGAAAAAATACGATAGAGAGGGCGGACGAAATTGCAACCGTCGTCAAAAAATAAAGGAATGACGATAATGCGACCGCGATCCGACCACTCATCCATCCCACCAACCAGCCAACCACTGGCCATCTTGATGCCCTAACAAGATTTTAGTGCTGTCGGGCAGTAGTAATTCCATTACAATAGAGGGGTAAGGAGTGGGATGAGGGAGAGAAGATGTAGGTAGTGGAATTGGAGTGGGGAGGAGGAGGAGTGGGATAAAGGGGTGGAGGGACGGAGGAGGGGAGGGGGCGGAGTCGTTTGCCTCAAACCCCGCGCGAATGATGCCAACGTCAGAGCTGCCCCTGTGGTAGTGAGCGGTAACAGAAACCGCGCGCGATAACGACACAGTCTATATCTCACTCTCTAAAACACACATTCAGAGCCGCTTCCTCCTCCTCCCTCCCCATCCCCTCTCCCTTCCACAACCTCGTCTGTCAGGAATATAGAGGATTGTGGCCATTCGACCAAAAATAACATCCCCCTCCCCAACGGAGTGCCCGCCTCTTCCCACTTCCCCGCCGCTTCCCCTCCCCTTCACTCTCATCCCTCTCCGGAAACAAGTGAACGATATTAACCGAAATCCCAATTCACGGCCGAATCATGAATACAAGGGATCCGAGTGGATTCAGCGTGCCTCGAAGAGTGATTCTACCTGGGATTAACTCGCGTTCTCCGCCCGTTATCCCAGGGCGCCATTACTTTCCCCCGAGGCGGGGCTGTTTTTGTGGAAAGGAGGGGCGAAGAATTTGCATGGAAAGAAATTAAAGCAGGCGAAACCGCCGGCGTGGCGGAGTGCGTGATTTTGACGAACTCGTAAAAATGGAGAGAGTGAGAGAAAAAAGTGTGACGGATTTGATATCACTACGCACACCCACGCAGTCATACAACAACGAGCCACGGAGGTTTACGTAAATCATTAAATACACAATGGAAAAACGGTCACTTGGAATTCTCTGTTGCGAGTAGACAAGGCTTAGTTGTCCTCGTCACAACCGACCTCTGTGCAAAAACGAAGCGCTTGAAAAGGTGGGGGCTTAAAAGGTAAAGAGAATGAGAAAACAGGGCTGCGGCATTAACGGGTGAGGTATTGTTTACCATAGTAAATCCACAAATAAATATTTAGTTTTTATCATGAGCTACTATTTTGCATTTCAGGGTTAGTTCCTCCAATCCTCGGCAAATACTCATAAAACCAAAATTTCGACTGAATAGCGATGCTTCATGAAGCACAGTAGAAGTAAATTTTTAATGTTTTTCGTTTCAACCTGTTCGTTTCGTTTTTCAATGTTTCGTTCAAGCTCTGTTTCAGCATTATATTTAAATTTTCAGATTAAAATAGATTTAATACTACCTAATCTTAATTATTGGTGTTTATCGATTTTCATGCAATATTTATATGATTTAATGCATCTCAAACGGATTTAATATAAATATATGCCGTACATATGTGCTTTATAATTTAAATCAAATGTAAATGAATTCTTTTGTATTTCAAAAGATTTGTAAATGTGCATTATAATTATGAGTTCATTGAAATACGAAAATATTTTGCATATTTAATTTCAAATCCATTTTTCAAATTGAAAAATACAAATTTTAGCGTTACTACCACTGATTATAGATTCCATACGTTGCTTTGTCTATACGAAAAGGTAATTATGATAAAAATGTTGGTGCACAAACCCTGTATGAACATATTCAATGTTATTGTAGTGGGTAAAAAAGTTTAGCATTCCTAACATTATTCCGAAATCACTTTTCAGTGCAATTACAATTCAAGTTATTACTATTATATTTATTTAATGGTAATTATTGCATTGTGTGAACTATAACTTTTGCAAAATTATTTACGTTACCATTACTCATGGGAGATAGCGTAGTAAATAACACGACTACATGTAATGATGACTGGCGGCTAGTAGGCATCAAGGAAAACACACAAAAAAGTTAATCAAGAATATAAACTCACCAGAAGCACTTTTTACTACTCTCGAAAGTCAAAAATTGATCTTTCAATGTCATTTAATGAGCTCCTTGCTAAATAGTGTTTCTGACTGATTGAATGCATATCGCGAAACCATCACGATAGCTGGAACACGAGCGAATTCAAAAACGACTACGTTCGCCAGAAAGCAACCCTCCGGGTGCACTGGGAAGTATGAAGACGCCCGTTTAGTTGGGAGATTATCATTTCCAACGCTACCATCACGGCATGCAAGGAGATTTTCTGCATTACTCGTAATAAAATACACATATATGGATACATCTGTATCAGGAAATAGATACATACCACCCAAATGCAATCCCATTGAAGACGGCAGATTGAAATCGAAAAGCAATATTTTCCTCTCCCTAATCGAAAGAGAATGGAATGATTTGCGGCAGAGCAACAGGAGCAGAAACGTTTTCCTTATTTTATCGCGAGGGTGGGGGAGGTAGGCGGTAAAGAAGGAGATCGGAATGCAGAAGAGGGCGTGTGGCGCCATAACTTTGGTCATTTCAAGTCTGCAGGGAGCACTGGAGGGCGAGGAGCGATCGCGGGGCAGAGGAGTTTGGCAGGCGGAGAGGAGGGAGACAAAGGAAGGGTGGAAATATATGATGCGAGTCGAAACGCGTTCAAACAAAGCATAAATGCCACACTTTTTCAACTCATTTGCGAAATAAAGCACTTATCCAACCCCCTCCCTAAAAAACTCGCCCACTCTCTCAGCCCTCGCCGTCGGTCGAGTTTCTGGGGTGGAAGGAAGGGAGGGAGAGGGGGGCAACAAGAGCGGCCTCGTCTGTTCCAGTCATGCAGAGGGGCGGCTCATGCCTCCCTCGCCCCTACGTATTTATCGGCCGAACGCCGCGCGCCAGCAACCCCTCCCCCCCTCAAACGCCCTTGCCACTGCAACAGAAACAGCGGTGGCAACAGCCCAGCGCTATATCACGCTTGTCTGTCCGACCCACACTCCTCTCCACTCGCCCGCCAACCCTACTCCCGCACCGCCTCCTTCCAATCGGTCCGGCCAGCACTCTTGGACTTTTTCGATCTTGCCCCCTCTCCTTAAGTTTCCCCGCCTCACCCGCTCCATCTCTTTGGCTTCAACTCTTCCCTTCTGATCCTCCCTCTGAATCTCGGAGGGAAATGGAAAGAGTGGAATAGCGATGATACACTCACTCCGAACTCACAAAGCCTCCTCCCTCTCCACTTCCCTTCTTCCCTCACATTCATCTTCTTTCCTTATTACTCTCTTCTTTTCCCATTCTCCAGACACTATTATTCGCTAAAACCTTCTCCCTTCGACCGTTAAGCCATTTTGTATTGCCTCTCTTTATTCACGTTCCTTCCTCTCTCCCTGACTAACCCCGTTTCCCTGTTTACCCTGTGCCTCTATTTCAAACCATGCCCACAATTCCAAACTTTTATTTCCTCTCCCTGCCGTCTTTTTCTTTTCCCCCATTTTCTTCCCTTTCACCATTCTTCCCTTGCTCCGTTCTTCTTGTCTATTTGCTCTTATTTCGATTGCGTTTTTGGATGGGAACTTTCAATTAAGGATTAGCGAAGAGAAAAGTTTTTCTCAAATTTACATATCAAAAATAAATTATTTTATTAGCCTTATTTCTTCAAACTTTCCATATTTTTCTTTTCCAAAGATTCTTCAACCGAGGCACTTACTACTAAATATTTTATAATTGATTCTTATTACGTCTCAGGAATCGTTCTGGGCCAGATCTATCACAGAATATAAATAGATGGAAGAAAAATATGTCCATATTTGCTGTTTCTCAGCTAAATATGTTCATTCAGTTAATTTTCCGTGGTCCTATGATGTGAAGTAAAAACATTTTTAAAATTTCGTAACGATATCAGGCACTCACACATTTATACACGGTGAAGCAGAATAAACTCCCAAGTTTAAAAAAACCACTGAAGAGGGCGCAGGTAAATTAGTGGAGTGAGAGTAGTGGCGTTAGCTGGAGAAAACAAATCTATTTTTAGTTATTGCCATGCAGTGGTCTGGTGAGCATCGAGGCTTTGTCGTAGAATCGTTCTTTAAGAACAATATCAATAACAATGTGGTGGCGACGCAGAGGGCGCTGTGATCTAACTATTAAGAGCATTTTCACCTTTTCGGATCGGTATAAGCAAAATTTTCGTTATTGGGCGACTGATAGCTCTCGCCAACTTCGCCCAAGACCTCTTCATAACCCTAAAGTGACAGTTTGGTGCGCTGTGTCCTCCATAGGTATTGTTGGGTCTTACTTTTTTTAATCTCGAGGTTCAACTGTTACTATGAACTCTGTACGCTGTTGTGAGATACTGGAGGAATTTTTACTCCCATAAATGGACGAGTACGGTGACATATGACACAGAGTCTTTTGGTTTCAACAGGATGGTGCCATCCGTCCCGTCTCATACCGGCTCATAACGCCCGTCGTTCACGCCAAATCCCGCAAGAACAATTTCCCGGCCGCCTGATCTCCTTACGAAGGGATATTCCATGGCCCCCTCACTCCCCGGATTTGGATCCATGTGATTTTTTTGGGGATATCTCAAAGCTGAGGTTTAAAGAGTTTGACCAAACACCTTGGAAGCTTTTAAGGAGGACATTACAGATGCCATCGCTGGAATAACGCAAGATAAGGTGAGAAGAGTTTTCGTAAACTTTTTTGAAAGACTCAACATGTGAATCGCTCACCAAGGTGAGCGATTTCATCACCTGGATGAAATCATTTTCAAAACCTATACAAAAATATGGCATAATTGGATTTTTCAGAAATAAAAACATGTTATATTGGTTTTTTACAATACACCCTTCAAACCAAAGAGTCCATTTTGTCTCACCCTTTATGTGTGTGTACAATACACACACACACTCATAGATATATATATATATATATACATAATTATATAAGGTATCAGTTAGATTATATTATGGTTAGGCACAGGTTTAGGAACAGTGTGATAAATTCGCACAGTTTCCCAGGAGCGGATGCGGACTCTGACCACAATTTAGTTGTTATGAAATGTAATGTTCGTTTCAAGAAGATAAGGCAAGGGCGGCGGGTTAGGAAATTAAATTTAGAAGCAGTAAATGGATTAACGAGGAAGGAGTATCAGCAGGCTGCAGAGAAAATGATGGATGGCGGTAAAGAACTGAGTACTATTGAAGAAAAATGGGAATGTATCAAGCAAGGCATATTGGAAGCCGCTAAAGACATTATAGGAACCGTTAACGGGAAAAGGATAAGGAAACCATGGGTAACGGATGAGATGATTGCAAAGATGGATGAGAGAAGAAGATGGAAAAATGTAAACACAGAGTTAGGCAAAATGAAGTACAAAGAGCTAAACAATAAATTGAGAAGGGCCACAAATAAAGCAAAATAAGAATGGTGGAAAACGCAATGCGAGGATATGGAAAGTCTACAGAAGACGGGTGAAATTGGTGCTCTATACAGCAAGGTTAAGTTATTGTCGGGAAGTAAGAAGGCAGGATCTGTGCTAACAGTTAAAGATAAATGGGGTAAGATAATAGTTGAACCAGGAAAAATACAAGAGAGATGGAAGAAATACATAAAAACACTGTATGGTAAAGAACTTAGGCCGACAAGGTTAGACATTGAAAGGGAACATGACGTAGAAGAAGATAGCTTAGGTCCAGGCATACTCGACGATGAAATAGAAAGGGCATTAAAGGAGATGAAAGCAAATAAGGCTGTGGGGGTGGACAATATTCCTGTAGAAATGTTGAAATGGTTAGGAAAAGGTGGGAAGAAGGCCATATATAGACTGATTCGTAGTATCTATGAGGAAGGAATCTGGCCGGAAGATTTTCTGAGATCGGTGTTAGTTCCTATTCCAAATAAGGGAAAGGCTTCGTCATGTGAGGATTACAGAACAATATGTTTGATATCCCACGCTGCTAAAGTTATTCTCAGGATCATCAACAAAAGGATATAGAGTAAGGCAAATGATTACTTAGGGGATGATCAGTTTGGGTTTTGGAAAGGAAGAGGTACGCGTGATGCCATTGCAGTAATGAGATCACTAATTGAGAGGAATATAGAATACAACCAGGACGTTTTTGCCTGTTTTGTAGATTTCGAAAAAGCGTTTAATAGAGTGAATTGGGAAAAATTAATGCGTGCATTGCAGAAAATAGGAATGGATTGGAGGGACAGGAGACTGATCCGCAACCTGTACATGTCTCAGATTGCTCAGGTGCGAGTTGGGAACGGAGAGTCCGAATGGGCAGTGTTAGAAAGAGGTGTAAGGCAGGGTTGCCCATTGTCACCGGTACTGTTCAACGTATATGTAGAGGAAATGATTAAAGAGGCATGGAAAGAACTGGAGGTAGGAATGAAAGTCGGAGGGGAATTCGTAAAATCGGTTAGGTTTGCTGATGACCAAGCATTAGTTGCTCAGTCAGCCAAGGGGTTGCAAGCATTGCTGAGTGAATTGGAGGTTCAGTGCGATAAATATGGGATGAGAATCAATATTAATAAAACAGAGGTTATGCGATTTTCCAGAAAGAAAAAGGCTAAGCTAAATATTAAATTGGTGGGGAAAAATAGAGCAGGTAGAACAGTTTACATATCTCGGAAGTGTTTTGGACCAATACGGTCAAAGTGGTAGGGACGTAAGGAGAAGAATTGCGCTAGGCAAGGAGGCTTTCTCAAGGAGGAGGGAGTTGATGACGGGGACGTTGAGTAGGGATGTTAAGACAAGACTCGTAAAAACTCTGATATGGAGCGCAGCTATGTACGGCGCGGAAACGTGGTCGCTGAAGCAGGAGGATAGACGTAGATTGGAGGCTTTTGAAATGTGGGTGTGGAGAAGAATGGAGAAGGTGAAATGGACCGAAAGGAAAACAAATGAGGAAGTACTGGAGATGGTGAGTGAGGAGAGAGGTTTGTTGAGAGAAAACCTTTGGAGGCAGGAAAAATGGATGAAAGGCGCATTGAGCGGTAGTGGAATGTTGAAGAGGGTAATAGAGGGGAGAATGTTGGGCAAGCGAGGTAAGGGCAGGAACAGGATAGGGATGTTGGATGGCATGAAGGGAGGAAAGAAGTACAAAGAGATGAAGAAGGACCCGATGTAGATTAGGTTGCTAGATTGGGTTTTGTTTGGAGTTACAAAATATTTTTTTGAAAGTTGTATCCATCCAAAAACCTACCTTAACCGGTAGATTACCTTAAAAAAAAAAAAAAAATATATATATATATATATATATACAAGGTGTTAGGTGGCATATATATTTATACATGTGGGTCGCGGTGGTCCAGTGGATAGAGCGTTGGACTACTGACCGGAGGGTCCCGGATTCGATTCCCGGGCAAGGCACTCTGGGCACCTTAAGCTCCACTCAAGCTAGTTGATTTTTCGGGTACCAGATCTTCCTGGGAAGCCATAACCGGCACAGGGAAAGGAACTGGCTCCCCTACCCTGATGTGAGAATATTCACACGCCGTCGGGCTTGGTACATGGGTGAGCTCTACCATCACCTACTAAACCGACTTAGGGTTGATTACTGTGTTTATGGTTTTATATAAATATATATATATATATATATATGGATATATATATATATATATCCATATATATATATATATATATATAAACGAGATAGTGGTAGCAGAAGATGCAAAACATGTCCTATTTTCCAAACCAGAATCCCATCCCTTTCCCACCCGTTTTTTAACTCTCTCCCACCAATTCCCTACTCCTCATATACCTCCAGCAATGTTGTGTGCCTTCTGAAGTGCCAACTTTGCCCTGCCTTTTATATTGGACCGTGTACCCCACCCTTAATATTAGAATTAATAATCATCGAGCCTTGTGTAACAATTCCTCCCTGATTGGTATGCTTCCAATCCCCAAACATGCCTCCGAACACAACACTCCCTTTGACCAATGCTATAAAGTATCCATCCTAGCATCCTTCCTACCCTCAGACCCTCCACTGAAACTCAAAATACTAGAGCAAGCTTTCATCTGGCTCCTGAATTCCTGGAATCGCCCAGGTATTAATATTAGACACTAATTGTCCCCTTTATACACATAATTTCATCCCCTTCCGCCCCCAACAACTTCCATATCAAACCCACCTTTTTTAAAAATCCCACGCCTAACGCTTCCCCTTAAACTCCTCCCCTCGCATACCTTTCTCTCTTTCTCCTTCCATCCAGTGCTTCCGGGCCCTCCATTGCCTCAGTTCTGTTCCTAACTCCTCTTGAGAAAGGTGGTTGTATCACCGAAAATTCGAGATCCAGTGAGTTTTTCTTTTATGTGTTTCTGTTTCTGTGTTTGTGTCTACTAGTGTTAATTCCATTGACATTATGGTTCACGTCCGTGAGATTTTCAAAAAAGTGTTATATATTATAAATATATATATATATATATATCGATGATGCGGAAGTACTCACGAGAGCAATATAACTTTTGGACGGCACAATAGAACACAGAATAAAACAGATAACACGTAAAAGGACACTCACACTGTAGATGATTTAAGCTTTCGGCCTACTCCGAGGCCTTCTTCAGGTTAGACTCTGTGTTCCATTGTGCCGTCCAAAAGTTATATATATATATATATATATATATATGGACTCCCTCCCTATATATATATCCCTCCCATGGACTACAACCTTGTCGTGGTGGAAGGGCTTGTGTGTTCCGATGACCCCTAGAGCTGTGCTGGCGGGAGTAATAATAATTACTCCTGGAAGGGTCATCCATGCCAGATAGGTCGAAGGTTAGGAGCCAGACGAAAGGTAGTCCACGCAGCGTCTGTTCCTCAGTGAGGCGGCTGCAATGGCGTATGACCCCAGTGGGGCGGCCATTAAGTGATGGTGTCACGTTAAAAACACTATTGAGGAAGGCAACGGGAAACCACCTCAATTATGATTCCCAAGAATATAATGATGGGCACTATAGATAATATGAGTCCTGGCAACTACGGGACTCGGCCCAAGAGGCCGTGTGTCGTGCCCGGCAGCGGGAGAGGCAAGGCTTCCGCGGTCGTCATCCCACGAAACCCTTGCAGGGAAGAAATAACTTCAGCAGGACAGAAGACTAAGAAGAAGGCGAAAGTAGTTAGAATAGGAACCTGGAACGTCAGGACAATGTTGAGGAGAGGCAAATTAGAAAATATTAAGCGAGAGATGGAAAGAGGTAACATAGACGTTTTAGGCCTCTGCGAGGTGAGATGGAAGGATAGCGGGGATTACTGGAGTGACAATTATAGAGTAATATACAGCGGCGGGGACGAGAGCCAACGAGGGGTTGCCGTAATTTTAAATAAAGGGGTAGGAAGAAGCGTAGTCAACATAGAGCAAGCGACAGATAGAATTTTACTCGTAGAGATTAAAGCAGAGCCGACGAACTTGGTCATTATTCAGGTATACATGCCACCGAGCAACCACAAGGAGGAAGAAGTCGATAGGATGTATGATGAGTTAGAGGATATCATCGCGAGTGTTCCTGCAGGGAAACATTTAATAGTGATGGGGGATTGGAATAAGACGGTAGGTGAAGGAAGGGATGGTGGTGAGGTGGGGGACTATGGGTTAGGCACGAGGAATGAACGCGGAGAGAAAGCAATTGAATTCTGCAGGAGACAGGGGTTAGTCATCACCAACACATGGTTTAGACACCACAAAAGGCGTAGGTATACATGGAAAATGCCAGGTGACTCAGAAAGGTATCAGTTAGATTATATTATGGTTAGGCACAGGTTTAGGAACAGTGTGATAAATTCGCACAGTTTCCCAGGAGCGGACGCGGACTCTGACCACAATTTAGTTGTTATGAAATGTAATGTTCGTTTCAAGAAGATAAGGCAAGGGCGGCGGGTTAAAAAATGGAATTTAGAAGCAGTAAATGAATTAACGAAGAAGGAGTATCAGGAGGCTGTAGAGAAAATGATGGATGACGGTAAAGAACTGAGTGCTATCGAAGAAAAATGGGAATGTATCAAGAAAGGGATATTGGAAGCCGCTAAAGACACTATAGGAACCGTTAACGGGAAAAGGATAAGGAAACCATGGGTAACGGATGAGATGATTGCAAAGATGGACGAGAGAAGAAGATGGAAAAATGTAAACACAGAGTTAGGCAAAATGAAGTACAAAGAGTTAAACAATAAATTGAGAAAGGCCACAAATAAAGCAAAAGAAGAATGGTGGAAAACGAAATGCGAGGATATGGAAAGTCTACAGAAGAAGGGTGAAATTGGTGCTCTATACAGCAAGGTTAAGTTATTATCGGGAAGTAAGAAGGCAAGATCTGTGCTAACAGTTAAAGATAAATGGGGTAAGATAATAGTTGAACCAGGAAAAATCCAAGAGAGATGGAAGGAATATATAGAAACACTGTATGGTAAAGAACTTAGGCCGACAAGGTTAGACATAGAAAAGGAACATGAGGTAGAAGAAGATAGCTTAGGTCCAGGCATACTCGACGATGAAATAGAAAGGGCATTAAAGGAGATGAAAGCAAACAAGGCTGTGGGGGTGGACAATATTCCTGTAGAAATGTTGAAATGGTTAGGGAAAGGTGGGAAGAAGGCCATATATGGACTGATTCGTAGTATCTATGAGGAAGGAATCTGGCCGGAAGATTTTGTGAGATCGGTGTTAGTTCCTATTCCAAAAAAGGCAAAGGCTTCGTCATGTGAGGATTACAGAACAATAAGTTTGATATCCCACGCAGCTAAAGTTATTCTCAGGATCATCAACAAAAGGATAGAGAGTAAGGCAAATGATTACTTAGGGGATGATCAGTTTGGGTTCAGGAAAGGAAGAGGTACGCGTGATGCCATTGCAGTAATGAGATCACTAGTCGAGAGAAATATAGAATACAATCAGGACGTTTTTGCCTGTTTTGTAGATTTCGAAAAAGCGTTTGATAGAGTGAATTGGGAAAAATTAATGCGTGTATTGCAGAAAATAGGAATGGATTGGAGGGAAAGGAGACTGATCCGCAACCTGTACATGTCTCAGACTGCTCAGGTGCGAGTGGGGAACGGAGAGTCCGGATGGGCAGTGTTAGGAAGAGGTGTAAGGCAGGGTTGCCCATTGTCACCGGTACTGTTCAACGCATATGTAGAGGAAATGATTAAAGAGGCATGGGAAGAACTGGAGGTAGGAATGAAAGTCGGAGGGGAATTCGTAAAATCGGTTAGGTTTGCTGATGACCAAGCATTAGTTGCTCAGTCAGCCAAGGGGTTGCAAGCATTGTTGAGTGAATTGGAGGTTCAGTGCGATAAATATGGGATGAGAATCAATATTAATAAAACAAAGGTTATGCGATTTTCTAGAAAGAAAAAGGCTAAGCTAAATATTAAAATAGGCGGGGAAAGAATAGAGCAGGTAGAGCAGTTTACATATCTCGGAAGTGTTTTGGACCAACACGGTCAAAGTGGTAGGGACGTAAGGAGAAGAATTGCGCTAGGCAAGGAGGCTTTCTCAAAGAGGAGGGAGTTGATGACGGGGACGTTGAGTAGGGATGTTAAGACAAGACTCGTAAAAATTCTGATATGGAGCGCAGCTATGTACGGCGCGGAAACGTGGTCGCTGAAGCAGGAGGATAGACGTAGATTGGAGGCTTTTGAAATGTGGGTGTGGAGAATGGAGAAGGTGAAATGGACCGAAAGGAAAACAAATGAGGAAGTACTGGAGATGGTGAGTGAGGAGAGAGGTTTGTTGAGAGAAAACCTTTGGAGGCAGGAAAAATGGATGAAAGGCGCATTGAGCGGTAGTGGAATGTTGAAGAGGGTAATAGAGGGGAGAATGTTGGGCAAGCGAGGTAAGGGCAGGAACAGGATAGGGATGTTGGATGGCATGAAGGGAGGAAAGAAGTACAAAGAGATGAAGAAGGACCCGATGTAGATTAGGTTGCTAGATTGGGTTTTGTTTGGAGTTACAAAATATTTTTTTGAAAGTTGTATCCATCCAAAAACCTACCTTAACCGGTAGATTACCTTAAAAAAAAAAAAAATATATATATATATATATATATATATATACAAGGTGTTAGGTGGCATATATATTTATACATGTGGGTCGCGGTGGTCCAGTGGATAGAGCGTTGGACTACTGACCGGAGGGTCCCGGATTCGATTCCCGGGCAAGGCACTCTGGGCACCTTAAGCTCCACTCAAGCTAGTTGATTTTTCGGGTACCAGATCTTCCTGGGAAGCCATAACCGGCACAGGGAAAGGAACTGGCTCCCCTACCCTGATGTGAGAATATTCACACGCCGTCGGGCTTGGTACATGGGTGAGCTCTACCATCACCTACTAAACCGACTTAGGGTTGATTACTGTGTTTATGGTTTTATATAAATATATATATATATATATATATGGATATATATATATATATATATATATCCATATATATATATATATATATATATATATATATATATATAAACGAGATAGTGGTAGCAGAAGATGCAAAACATGTCCTATTTTCCAAACCAGAATCCCATCCCTTTCCCACCCGTTTTTTAACTCTCTCCCACCAATTCCCTACTCCTCATATACCTCCAGCAATGTTGTGTGCCTTCTGAAGTGCCAACTTTGCCCTGCCTTTTATATTGGACCGTGTACCCCACCCTTAATATTAGAATTAATAATCATCGAGCCTTGTGTAACAATTCCTCCCTGATTGGTATGCTTCCAATCCCCAAACATGCCTCCGAACACAACACTCCCTTTGACCAATGCTATAAAGTATCCATCCTAGCATCCTTCCTACCCTCAGACCCTCCACTGAAACTCAAAATACTAGAGCAAGCTTTCATCTGGCTCCTGAATTCCTGGAATCGCCCAGGTATTAATATTAGACACTAATTGTCCCCTTTATACACATAATTTCATCCCCTTCCGCCCCCAACAACTTCCATATCAAACCCACCTTTTTTAAAAATCCCACGCCTAACGCTTCCCCTTAAACTCCTCCCCTCGCATACCTTTCTCTCTTTCTCCTTCCATCCAGTGCTTCCGGGCCCTCCATTGCCTCAGTTCTGTTCCTAACTCCTCTTGAGAAAGGTGGTTGTATCACCGAAAATTCGAGATCCAGTGAGTTTTTCTTTTATGTGTTTCTGTTTCTGTGTTTGTGTCTACTAGTGTTAATTCCATTGACATTATGGTTCACGTCCGTGAGATTTTCAAAAAAGTGTTATATATTATAAATATATATATATATATATATCGATGATGCGGAAGTACTCACGAGAGCAATATAACTTTTGGACGGCACAATAGAACACAGAATAAAACAGATAACACGTAAAAGGACACTCACACTGTAGATGATTTAAGCTTTCGGCCTACTCCGAGGCCTTCTTCAGGTTAGACTCTGTGTTCCATTGTGCCGTCCAAAAGTTATATATATATATATATATATATATATGGACTCCCTCCCTATATATATATCCCTCCCATGGACTACAACCTTGTCGTGGTGGAAGGGCTTGTGTGTTCCGATGACCCCTAGAGCTGTGCTGGCGGGAGTAATAATAATTACTCCTGGAAGGGTCATCCATGCCAGATAGGTCGAAGGTTAGGAGCCAGACGAAAGGTAGTCCACGCAGCGTCTGTTCCTCAGTGAGGCGGCTGCAATGGCGTATGACCCCAGTGGGGCGGCCATTAAGTGATGGTGTCACGTTAAAAACACTATTGAGGAAGGCAACGGGAAACCACCTCAATTATGATTCCCAAGAATATAATGATGGGCACTATAGATAATATGAGTCCTGGCAACTACGGGACTCGGCCCAAGAGGCCGTGTGTCGTGCCCGGCAGCGGGAGAGGCAAGGCTTCCGCGGTCGTCATCCCACGAAACCCTTGCAGGGAAGAAATAACTTCAGCAGGACAGAAGACTAAGAAGAAGGCGAAAGTAGTTAGAATAGGAACCTGGAACGTCAGGACAATGTTGAGGAGAGGCAAATTAGAAAATATTAAGCGAGAGATGGAAAGAGGTAACATAGACGTTTTAGGCCTCTGCGAGGTGAGATGGAAGGATAGCGGGGATTACTGGAGTGACAATTATAGAGTAATATACAGCGGCGGGGACGAGAGCCAACGAGGGGTTGCCGTAATTTTAAATAAAGGGGTAGGAAGAAGCGTAGTCAACATAGAGCAAGCGACAGATAGAATTTTACTCGTAGAGATTAAAGCAGAGCCGACGAACTTGGTCATTATTCAGGTATACATGCCACCGAGCAACCACAAGGAGGAAGAAGTCGATAGGATGTATGATGAGTTAGAGGATATCATCGCGAGTGTTCCTGCAGGGAAACATTTAATAGTGATGGGGGATTGGAATAAGACGGTAGGTGAAGGAAGGGATGGTGGTGAGGTGGGGGACTATGGGTTAGGCACGAGGAATGAACGCGGAGAGAAAGCAATTGAATTCTGCAGGAGACAGGGGTTAGTCATCACCAACACATGGTTTAGACACCACAAAAGGCGTAGGTATACATGGAAAATGCCAGGTGACTCAGAAAGGTATCAGTTAGATTATATTATGGTTAGGCACAGGTTTAGGAACAGTGTGATAAATTCGCACAGTTTCCCAGGAGCGGACGCGGACTCTGACCACAATTTAGTTGTTATGAAATGTAATGTTCGTTTCAAGAAGATAAGGCAAGGGCGGCGGGTTAAAAAATGGAATTTAGAAGCAGTAAATGAATTAACGAAGAAGGAGTATCAGGAGGCTGTAGAGAAAATGATGGATGACGGTAAAGAACTGAGTGCTATCGAAGAAAAATGGGAATGTATCAAGAAAGGGATATTGGAAGCCGCTAAAGACACTATAGGAACCGTTAACGGGAAAAGGATAAGGAAACCATGGGTAACGGATGAGATGATTGCAAAGATGGACGAGAGAAGAAGATGGAAAAATGTAAACACAGAGTTAGGCAAAATGAAGTACAAAGAGTTAAACAATAAATTGAGAAAGGCCACAAATAAAGCAAAAGAAGAATGGTGGAAAACGAAATGCGAGGATATGGAAAGTCTACAGAAGAAGGGTGAAATTGGTGCTCTATACAGCAAGGTTAAGTTATTATCGGGAAGTAAGAAGGCAAGATCTGTGCTAACAGTTAAAGATAAATGGGGTAAGATAATAGTTGAACCAGGAAAAATCCAAGAGAGATGGAAGGAATATATAGAAACACTGTATGGTAAAGAACTTAGGCCGACAAGGTTAGACATAGAAAAGGAACATGAGGTAGAAGAAGATAGCTTAGGTCCAGGCATACTCGACGATGAAATAGAAAGGGCATTAAAGGAGATGAAAGCAAACAAGGCTGTGGGGGTGGACAATATTCCTGTAGAAATGTTGAAATGGTTAGGGAAAGGTGGGAAGAAGGCCATATATGGACTGATTCGTAGTATCTATGAGGAAGGAATCTGGCCGGAAGATTTTGTGAGATCGGTGTTAGTTCCTATTCCAAAAAAGGCAAAGGCTTCGTCATGTGAGGATTACAGAACAATAAGTTTGATATCCCACGCAGCTAAAGTTATTCTCAGGATCATCAACAAAAGGATAGAGAGTAAGGCAAATGATTACTTAGGGGATGATCAGTTTGGGTTCAGGAAAGGAAGAGGTACGCGTGATGCCATTGCAGTAATGAGATCACTAGTCGAGAGAAATATAGAATACAATCAGGACGTTTTTGCCTGTTTTGTAGATTTCGAAAAAGCGTTTGATAGAGTGAATTGGGAAAAATTAATGCGTGTATTGCAGAAAATAGGAATGGATTGGAGGGAAAGGAGACTGATCCGCAACCTGTACATGTCTCAGACTGCTCAGGTGCGAGTGGGGAACGGAGAGTCCGGATGGGCAGTGTTAGGAAGAGGTGTAAGGCAGGGTTGCCCATTGTCACCGGTACTGTTCAACGCATATGTAGAGGAAATGATTAAAGAGGCATGGGAAGAACTGGAGGTAGGAATGAAAGTCGGAGGGGAATTCGTAAAATCGGTTAGGTTTGCTGATGACCAAGCATTAGTTGCTCAGTCAGCCAAGGGGTTGCAAGCATTGTTGAGTGAATTGGAGGTTCAGTGCGATAAATATGGGATGAGAATCAATATTAATAAAACAAAGGTTATGCGATTTTCTAGAAAGAAAAAGGCTAAGCTAAATATTAAAATAGGCGGGGAAAGAATAGAGCAGGTAGAGCAGTTTACATATCTCGGAAGTGTTTTGGACCAACACGGTCAAAGTGGTAGGGACGTAAGGAGAAGAATTGCGCTAGGCAAGGAGGCTTTCTCAAAGAGGAGGGAGTTGATGACGGGGACGTTGAGTAGGGATGTTAAGACAAGACTCGTAAAAATTCTGATATGGAGCGCAGCTATGTACGGCGCGGAAACGTGGTCGCTGAAGCAGGAGGATAGACGTAGATTGGAGGCTTTTGAAATGTGGGTGTGGAGAATGGAGAAGGTGAAATGGACCGAAAGGAAAACAAATGAGGAAGTACTAGAAATGGTGAGGGAGGGGAGGGGTTTGTTGAGAGAAATTCTATGGAGGCAGGAAAAATGGATGAAAGGCGTATTGAG